>OZ010586.1:109039922-109102422 GCA_963932145.1 Acanthosepion lycidas
AAATAGAATTACTTAAATTATTTAAAAAAATATTATTACATATCAAATAATTATTTATATTACCAGCTCCCATTTTTTAAGTGTTTTAATTGTTTTATTTTATTTTTAAATATTATTTAACGAAAATGTTTGACAATGTTGGCAAAGAATAGCAATTTCATTTCTTTGATTCAGTATTTTTTTTATTTTTTACAAACTTAGTAATATATATTTTTCATGTATGCACAAATGACATTGGTCATTTAATGACTTACATATTCTAGCTTTATTTTAATTAATTCCCATTTTACAGTTGATGTTTATTTTGGTTTCGTTTAAGTGCCAGAAATATTTCGATAGGGACGTTCAAATTTTATTCACGAGGTTACAATTTACTTCATATAATTGAGTGGTAAAATAGAAAAAGAAATATTGTTTCGAGATTTTAAAAAAAGTACTTCAAACTACAAGTCGGAAAAAAGGTTATTTTGAACAGCGAAACGCTTTACGGCTCATTTTTTATTTTTTATATTTTTTGTTATATAGAAACTTATACTTATATAGAAATTATATATGATATTCTCCTATCTCATCTTTCCTAACAAAGAATGTAAGAACGTCATTACATATCTGCTGAAGGTTGCAAGAAGAGTTTTGAAAAACTTCTCAGAGTTAACCTGTAGAAATAGACAATATTTATAAATTTAAAAGACAATAGGAAAACTGTAATAGTTGCCGACGCGTTTTGTCCAATGTAGACTTTCACAAGGCAAAACGAAATGAATTTATTAAACGAAGTAACTAATGATAACAAAACAAGATATCCTAAGCAACTGGAAGAATTTAGACAAGGCTATTTTCATACTGTTAATTGAAATTGTGTCATTTACTGTCACGTGTGGAGATATTGTTTTCATTGCTGCATTGTCGCATTCAACGATTTTCTTTTGATTTCTTGATACTTTTCTGCATTTTTGTTTGGAAGAGAAGTAATTCTGTTAAGAAAGGTGTAATTGGGAAAAATCTTCCTGCGTGCCACCATTGAATATTACCCAAATATTAATCTACACGCCGGCAACTGTTACAGCTTTCCTATTGTTTTTTACATTGATAAAGGTATGTTTTCCTAGTGCAAAAATATCTTACGACTGAATTATTTAAAATTCGAACCTATAGTAAAAACATACACTATATCCCTGTTTCAAAGGAATAATTCCATTTATACGCCCTTGACGATTGTTATCGCCGATAAAATCAAGTACCTTTGCGTGGAAATATATAATCCTGATTCCCATAGCGAAAACAATCGATCGTAATATGTATATCATGTTATGTAAAGAAAATAGCGCCTTTGGCAGATTCCCCAATGGAGGACTGAAACAACAGTAGCTTCAGGAGGGTGCAAAATGTCAATTTCTTAAACCCCTCTTCTGTAAATTTTTCGAGATTTTCTTCTCTTACAGCAGTCGCTGCTGCTATTTTGAGAACTTCCTCCAATGTCGCCTCTGCTGAATCATAACATTACGATATACTTAATGTCGAACTCCCCAAGAAAGTTGGTAAATACTGTGAGAATATTTTTGAAAATACATTCTGGCGATGGGATTTAAACTTTTCGATAATTATTATCACCGTTTCCAAAGAATTTTAGTCTACGAAGACTAACATTCGGGGGACACAGGTGAAAGTTTTCAGCAATGATGAAATATCATGATTGCCTAAAATCAATAAGAACCTTATAAAGATTAACCTCATTCGTGTAACCGCCAATATTTGGAAACATTCGCTATTCATTAACCGAGTCGACAGTGTTACTTTTGTTTGCATTTTTAAAAAAGCTCTCTATCAAAAACATTTATCAACAAAATAGGGTTCTCAGGTTTCTTTTTTTACTCATTGTGATAGTCCTTTAATTCCTAATCTTTTCGTAGAATTATGGTGGAAATTCAAAGTTATATAGGAAAAAAGTGTCGCTGCCGACACTTGAGTTTGAACATAGATCGCCAGTGAGCAAACACAAGTGATCCCATTATTGACTTACTTGAGCATAGAGGAAACGCATATATGTAGGATGTAACTGACGAATAACGATCGCTATATTTTAGTCTATCCTCTATACTATTCGGATCTGCATTTATAGTCCATCCTCTATACTATTCAAACCTGCATTTCAAGTCTATTCTCTATACTTTTCGTGTCCCTTATCTTTAGACTATCCTCTATTATTATACGAATTGCTATACTCTACTCTATTCACTATACTCTTTCTCTATTCGAATCACTATACGGATTAATATTCGAGAGAGTACTATCGAGCAAGTACTATTAGTACGAGTGATATGAAAGCGTCTAACACCAGTATTGTTCAACGGCGTACTATAAGTTGTATTTCTGATTGAGCTTTCTCTTATATATATATATATATATATATATATATATATATATATATATATATATATATATATATATATATATACTACAACTAGCATTAGGTGACAACGAATATTATTTGGCATCACAAAGTGGCAGCGAGTGTTCATGATATTACATTCTTTTTGAGTTCAATGTGATATACATTTTAGTTCTCAGTCTTGTTGAAATATCTCAAGTCATGTGGCTTCTGTTAGTTTGTAGTGTTTTTGTTTTTTGTTTTTTGTTTTTTTTTGTTTCTGATTGTGTTCCGCCAGTACACATTGATCGAATGAGGCTGACCCTCGGTAAGACATACAAGTTTTAATCACAGGGAGTCAATTTTCGCTTATATGTAAATTTTTATAGATATAATTCATTTAAATAATGGTCTATTTTTTAAAAAAATTAAATAGTAATAATGGAGGTTCGATATTATTTTGCATCAAACTAATATATGTATGTATGTATGTATGTATGTATGTTAAATGAAAGGCCAGTGTTATTTTCATTTGTGCGTAATTTAGACGCCAATTTATTCATTGTACACAGTATACATTACAAAAGCACTTACCACATATTTATGTTCGCGCACGCACACGGTCACACACATACAAACACAAACACATACACACAGACCGTTTGCGCAGACACACACACACATACGAAGGAGGTACATTTGTTAATCTATTGAGCCTGGCATTGAGTAACTGGAGAGCAGAATTGAATTCTAGTTAGATCATTATATTCACTTATGTTCTAATACCCTTGCGAGATCTATAAATCCATTTCTTTTCCACAAAGAAATGAGTAAATAGCAGGCTGGATTCTATATACATGGGTGGCAATCAGTCTTGGAGAATTCGACACTGAATTCAGACGAACCTGGAAGAGACAGGTTCTGATCCAAGACGTTAATCCCTTGTTTATCCTGACATTGTATGATTAGAAAAAAGAGAGTGTTGGTGTTGCACAAAGACAAACAATATAAACCATAGAAAACTGAGCATGGTACATAGCTCTGCTAATTTGGGTCATCATCAAAGGAATATATATATATATATATATATATATATATATATATATATATATATATATATATAAAAGAAAAAACAAAATCGTTGATTGAACAGACACACAACTTGACAAATGACATAAATTCCGTTTAATCAAGAAAAAATCTTGAACAAGGACACCAATAAGATTAATGAAGGCGAAACACCAACTGCGCAATAAAGTGGTTGAGACTGAGATTACCAAGACACCTATGAAAGAAAGGTCCTAGTCATATCCCGTGATTCACGCTCAGGTGAGCGCCAGACAACGTGGACGTTGAACTTTTCATATATATATATATATATATATATATATATATATATATATATATATATATATATATGTGGTTGTGTGGAAAGCCGAACCTACTATGCATGCAACCGCTCCAGCACCTTCCAGTAAATAACGCATATATATATATATATATATAATTCTTTATTTTAAAAGAAAAAAAAAAAATTTATAACATAAATATGTTATAAAATCACTACAAAAATAGCCATTTTGTTTCAACACCTTCGGTGTCTTATCAAGTGATGACGTTGAATGTAAAATGTTTTTTATTTTACATTCAACGTCATCACTTGATAAGACACCGAAGGTGTTGAAACAAAATGGCTATTTTTGTAGTGATTTTATAACATATTTATATTATGTTTTTTTTTCTTTTAAAATAAAGAATTATATCTGCTCTACTTTGTATTGAGCACTCTTATATATATATATATATATATATATATATATATATATATATATATATATATATATATATATATATATATAGCGAATTGAGTCACTGTCAGTCACTGGGCGTGTTTCTAAAAATAAATAAGCTGAAAATCCACCTACATCCCTGTCGTGCGCTGACGGCATAGTGGTAGAGGCAACCGGATGTCTAGACACACTGATGAGCTGTGAAACAGCGAAACAGTGTCTGTGGATGACGTTATATATATATATATATATATATATATATATATATATACTGCTAAAAAGATTTAACACGCACATAGTGTATCTAGACTCTATGAATGTAAGTGCAGCAGAATCCCGTCTTATTGCAGTGGAAATGATGTGAGAATGTAACAACAAATTTTATGCTAACAGTATCTTCCCTCAAACTTCATGTCCCGGCTGCTTGTTTTCCAATCAATTTTGATATTCCAAAATTCATATGCAAATACAGTCTTTACCTGCGGCCTTTGTTCTTGCTCCCTGGTAATGCTTTTCTTATACGCTTTCACACTCATTTTAACCTAAACATCTTTTAAAATTGTAGTTAAATAAACTTATTCTAACCTTAACACCTCTCTCAAAGTACTACAAGGACTTAAAAGAATCCAATAAAATACCTACAGTAAAATGAAATCAATATGAAAAGCTAGTAGATGTAAGCCATTAAATGGCCCATGTCTTTGTACTTACATGAGAAACTATATATTACTAAGTTTATAAAAATAAATGTTTAGTAAATCAGAGAAATGAATTAGCCATTTTTGCCTTTATTGTCATAAATTTTACTAAAATAATATTTAAATATAATTTTTGTTTTTTAAATTATGACCTAGTAATATACATACTTATACTTGATTTGAAATTTTTTTACATAACCTAAGTAATTCTAATATATTTACTTGTTTTAAAAAGAAATATAGTATATTAAAAATTAAAAGTAAAAATATGTTTTAAAATCGTAGTTAAATAAAACCTAACCCCCTCAAAAAAATCTTTAAGTATCCAACTAGAAAAAAATGCCGTAAGAATTTTTGCCGTTAACAATATTTTAAAAAAACAAATCCAGACGACATGCATTTAATGGATGTCAGAATTCATTGAAAAATACATCCCTACCCCTACCTAAACAAAAAACCCTTCTTCAACGGAAACTAATAACTGGTACAACAAAATACAGCGATAATGAACACGCAGCCACCCCTTGTCTGGATGAATGGATTTTTCTGTATCCTTGGCAACGTGAATTATGAATTTTTGCAGTGCCTTTAAAATCCAGTAAATTTAAAAATTAAGTAACTCCAAAATTCGCTTGAGGATGAAATGGAACTAATGTCTTTAATTTAATCACAAAATTAAATTCGAATCTTTTAGCTTCCATTTTTGAAACATGGTTAGAACTGTGTAGCGAAAAAACATATTTTAAATCAGTTAATTCATAATATATATATATATATATATATATATATATATATATATATATATATATATGATCGAAATAAAAGTATAAAACTTAATATTACGAGACTTATTTTGTACCTACAAAAATATCTTTAAATATATATATATATATATATATATATATATATATATATATATATATGTATGTATGTATGTATATATATACACACTTACAAAATCAGGCGATTTTTATTAAATGACATCTTAACGCTTTATTTTTTTTTTAAATGGGATCAATGTATTTTTTATTCAAAAATGTATATTTCAGTTACCACCACCAATGTATTTATTTCCTTTCTTCTTCTTCTTCTTCTTCTTCTTCTTCTTCTTCTTCTTTCCATCCTCCTCCTCCATTTTCTATTACACCCAACGTGTGCGTTTGTTTCTTTATTTTAAAGAAAATAATTTAACGTTCGTTATTTTTTAATAAAAGTAAAGCGTTAAGAGCTCTTTTGTTAAAAATCACCTGAAGATATGATGAGTTCGAAACCAAATGACCTCCTTACATTTAAAGTTAACAGCATGTTTTTATTTTATTTTTTCATGCATATATCGGGCACTTCTTAATACTACTCTTTTCTGGTCTGTTTCAACTTGACCATTAACCTGATATATATATATATATATATATATATATATATATATATATATATATATATATATATATATATATATATATATATTAGTAAATATACATAAAATACAATGTCGGTAGCATGATTCGGAGTTTCATTCATTTTTTGCAATATTCAGATACTCTGTATATTTTATTACAGATTTCGCATTCTTCGTTGTTGATTTAAAATTGTGTGTTAAGTCTTGTATATTTAATTATTTTTGCCTAAACTATTATAATTGATGTTTTTTAATTATTTATATCATTCAAATTCCTAAGCGTGAAAAACTAAAAAAACAAAAAAAATATTTAAACTTACAGATAATAAGGGAGATAAATCTTTTATTCTCATAAAATACTATAGTTTCAATTAAACTAGAACTAATGCGAAAGCAATATTCTATCTAAAAAATTAACACTATACAATCTTTCTCTATTTTGCCTTGTTTTCAATACTTCTTCCCTTAGTAAATATCTGTATAGAGTTAAAATCCCCGGAGATGTTCTCTGTGTACAGCAGTTATTACTTTTAGAATAGGCGCTATGTCTAAAGCCGACTTCATTATGGTCTGAAACCACAAGATGTTAGCGTGGAATTGATAAGGAGTGAAATTGTAGGACTGAAAATATCCTCTCTGATTGTCCAAACGTCAGGGGGTGGAATGTATGGGAGCGAATAGCAGCCTGTTCATCCTAAGACCCATGCCGAAGGCGCTGGATTAACGTGACAAAGAGGCAGCTTGGAAATTTACTTGTCACCTTCTTCAAAGTGCTGAGCATCCAATCAGCTTCCGCGGTTGCCCCGAAGCAAGTGACTAGGATCGAACGTTGACCTGTACTGAAGAGATAAATTTGGATGTTGAAAATGTTGACCACCGCCAGAAAGTATTTACCAATTCTTTTTCAATATATTTTTTAAATAACGAAATTCTTTTAGATAAAGAATGGAATGAATATATCAGAAAGGAAACCCATTGTAACTGAATTGCGCTGAGTTTTATCCCAGTAACATCCATGTTGTGCGCTTGCTAATGTTGCTATATAGTAATTGGTAATGTAGAGAGTTCGCTCTTCAGTAAACTTCCAATTGTGCTGGATTTCTGCCAAGTAAAGAATAGGTTATTTTCTTCCCTTCAAACATCTGCACACAATCAAAACAGTTATAAATTTGATCCAAAATAGATTCAATAAATAAGTCCAAAACCTTTTACGTAATTATTAAATATGTTTTCTCTTATTCCAATGAAAAATGTCCGATCTTTTCAGGTAATATTGAAAGATGTGTATTTGGGCAGCAATCCCTACTAAATACATGTTTCGTTGAACAAGACTGAAAGTACATTAGTTTAGTGTTTATCGTTTGTTTTTGTTTTTTGTTTTTTGTTTTTTTTTTTCTTTCATATGTCCTTATGTCTTCTTTTCTTATCTTAATGCAAGTAAAAACACAGCAAAGTTGTTTTTTATTGTTTGTTTTTTTTTTGTTTTTGCTTTTGGCTTCCGATCGCTTTCGCTTAAAATGTTAAATTATAATAAGAGAAATAATATAAATATCGTAAACTATTTATTGAAAGTAGATATATTCTTAATATCTAAGTTTTATTCACATAGAAAAAGGTCGAATTGAGAATATATACCAATAAATTCAAAATGGAGGATATTATTTTTCTCTTCCCTGGAGAATAGCCATATTTGAATGTAATGACTATACCGAAAATATTTTAAAACATGAAATTTGCCTTTTTCCGTTTATGCAGCTGTTTTTAAGGACCATCATAGATCAGTTTTCAGTCGCATTTAGCAACCTTTTGACGATTTACTATCTTTCTTTGTCCTTGTTCTGCAATCCATTCACACAAACCTGCTAAGCTACAAGCTGTTTATATCCTGTGAACGAAAGATCTTTAAGCTGTGTTTACTTATTCAGTTGTCTCTTGTCTTTTGAAGCTTTCTTGCAATGCCCGTATACTATAAATTTCATCGTTCCTCATATATTTCGTTCGTAGTTGTTTTACACCATCATTTTATGTAAGTGAATCTCTGTTGCTACAAGTTCCTTCTTCTTCTGTCGAAATTATTTTGTTGGTTGACTTTGTTTAAAGGCATATGAACACTTATGGGTTATTTAACACCGACACCTAAATATTTTATCCATACTTTTATACTTTATAATACAGATATTTTGTACAAAATATAATTTCAGGGTAAAAGTGTATTTGTTTTTAAATATATATTCCTTAGATCAAAAATTGTATTGTTGGTAAGTTTAGTATAAATATGTATTTTTTTTTTTATTTTTAGATAAACAAAAATTACCATTTTCATTTTATTATATAAAAATGTGTTGATAATTTTTTTTTGGTGGGTGGGGGGCAATATTTGCCCAAAATCGGGATTCTAAAGGTACACCCCACGACAGGTTGGGGGTAGTCAAGTATGGACGTGGGAACAAAAGCAGATAAGAGGTTGTTCCACACTCCTCAAAACCTCCAATCAACCGCTCAGAGGTCTTTTTTACCAAATGTAGTTTATCGTCATACCCAAGACGCTGGAAAATTATTTAGAATTTACAGTAGGATAGATATGACTTAATCATTCAACATTCCTTTTAATGTTTCTTGCGATATTTTATAATGTTTGTAGTCCGTTCTTTTTCCAGAAGAATATGTTATTCCTATGCGGGTTTTTTAATCATTTCAACCCAAGCAAAGCAAAAACGCCACTAAGATGCTAGAGAATATGAAAATAATATGCGATAAATGAGGAAGGAAAATAAAAGAACAAGCCTTAAGAAGATTGAAGATTACGATTGCCTTGGCTGCCAAACAAGTACAATATTCATAAAGTATAGTTACCATTGGGGAACATACAACATTACAGTCAGTTATGTGCCATGCGTGATCAGCGCTTATGCCATCATGTGACTTTCGATACATCAATGACGAGCCAGATTTTTTCCCGCAGTAGGTGGTCATTTGTTTCTCTTGTAGACCAGTTTTCATCCAAGCTATAGAACCCGGTTTGTTCTGCTATTTGTCCATAGCTTTGGAAGAAGAAGAGGATTCATACCTTTCCTGAGGATATTAGCACGTACCTGTAATGGATTCGCGCGGAATTCGGACTAGGCTCCCCGATTTCCCAAATCGTACCGCTATCCATTAGTCCACCTCTTTGGTTTCTTTGGATTTATGAGTGGCAATTTCCGTTGTCTCTTACTACACTAACCAGATAGTGTATTTTATGTACCTGTTAGATTCTGATACCGTAATATGTTAGTCAGCCCTTGGAATCGTCCTTTTGCTGCCGACTATATCAGTTAACACTTATTCCTTATTTCTTGCTTTCAATTAATATTTTGTTTTAAATTTTTTTTCAAGTTTCTTCTCTGAGCTTGGCATCTGCACAGTGTCATGTGCATATTATATGTTGTAAACATTATGTTTGCCAATAATAAATCCTGGCTTTTTTTTTTGCGGGTCTGTTAGAATGGTCCTGTAGTTCTGTTTGAATTGTCTTTTTACATATATATATATATATATATATATACGTATAGATAACGAATTCAGAGATGACACGAATATATATATATATATATATATATATATATATATATATATATATATATATATACGTATAGATAACGAATTCAGAGATGACACGAATATATATATATATATATATATATATATATATATATATATATATATATATATATGACTAACATAAATCTGACGAGAATATTTTATCATCTCATACTTTTTTATATTTTCGTGTATCCACTGAATTCGTTCTCTATACGCAGGGGTACTGTTTTTTTTCCCATTAGAGTGTATGGAATATCTTTCCCATATCAATCAGATTTTCAGGTAACTCAAGTAGATATATTCTAGTATTCAATTATGGAATTTGAGCAAACTCTGAAACAAAATATAGATTTTTTTCTCCATTCAAATTGTTCACTCGGATAGCATTCTACTCATAAAGATGACGTATTTATAATGGCCAGAACGAGAATATCAGTTAAATACTACATTTCAAAGCAATTCTAATACGAACTCTCTTTCTTAATGTCATAACGATAAGCTTATTATGTCTGATTGATCGACAAAATCCGAGGGCATTTGTCCCTGGTTTGCTGGCATCGCTGTGAAGTTAGATCTATATAAGGACTTCCGGTATTTCGACATTGTCTTATATTTTCTTTATTATTTCGAAATCTTTTTGACTGACAGTATTTCTACTAAAATCCCCAAATACCCTTGCTGTTTTGTTACAGGTCAGGTTCAATTGTGTACATTACGTTCCCTGATTGTATGATTAACACCTCCGCCGACTTAAGTGACTTTCAACGTTTTCGTTCCATCTTTGAAGCATATTCTCTTTAAATATTATGATCAACCCCTTTTTAAAATTTACGCATCGTCTATTTTATATCTTACTACTCATTTTCGATTTTTACGTAAGTTTACTATATCTACTTTCATAGAGTTTCTATTCTTGCAAAATCTTCTTTGAAACATTCATCTTTTGCTTATTTCCATCTAGCTAACCACCTTTCAAGATATCTCATATACTGTGAATTATATATTGTCAATCCCCGGATTTACCTACTGTATCATTTAAATTAGTTCGAGAATCTTAGCAGCCATCCATTTTTTCTTTCTTGTCTCTTTTAATTTAGGATACCTTCTTCATGCAGATGTCACTGATGATTCGTATTCAGTGTTCAGTGGTAAATTATGAACCTCTTCTAAGCTTTTATAAGTGTTCTGAATGATATCAATGGATGTTTATCTACAAATAGAGTCTATCAAAAGTTGATATTAGCCATTCCCATTACTTGTGTAGCTTTACTTTTAATTTTCTTGTGTAGTTTCTAAATTTCAATTTCATTTCAGTAGTTTTAAATTTACAATGTCATTTGTGCACCTTCAAAATTCTAGTTGGTCCGTGTATTTAACAAACTCACCTTAAACTTTCTGCAGTATATAACTTGCAACGTTTCTCTCTGGCTTTAACATTCCAAGCCCTTAACACTATTGTGCATTTGTGGTTATAATCCCTGTTTCTCAGAGTCTAGTGACACATCTCGGACATATATCGATTTACCTGGCGAAGAGTCAGTACAGAGAATCGTTTTCAGTTATTTTCCCGTTTTACCTTGACATTAGGTTCTTGGCAAGGATATTGGGATTGTCTCCGTTACCCCATTCGACTGTGATGTTACTAAGACACGGTACGTACTTAGCTGAGCATTGACGCTTTTGAGTTAGTGAACCATTTGTTATTTTTTCATTGTTTATCCTACTGAGCGCCTAGCCAATCTACGCACCACTTTGTTTTGCCCAGTAAAAAAAAAAGAAAAAAAGGAAAAAAATCGAGGGAGAAAAAGAAGAAAAATGACTACATTTATCTGCATCTTTATTCAACTGTTCTTAACGGACATAGGCTTAAATGGGAAAAAGTATGCCAGTATTGATGAACTGAATTTCTGAAGTGATCTTTTCTGTTGATGTAAACGTGAACATAGACTTCGTATCAATATTCATCGTTTACAAAGTAGTTTTACAGTTGAAAAGAAAAGATTGGACTAAGTTAAAGTTTGTAAAGTTTCTCTGTTTTATAGCATCATTAACTAAAATACTTTCTCAGTGGACTTGTTAAATTATTTGCTTTTTTGATTATGTTCTGTTTTTCTTTTTAACCTTTAACTGGATAACGACAGAAAAATATGATCTCTATCTTGGCGTAGTGAGTCAATAGTCAGAAATAAAAAATTAAACATTTCGTTTTCGTTATTGCCAAAATTTTAGGCGAGACTGAAAAGGTAGACATTTTAGCGATGTTTCATTTTTTATGGAAGCAAAAACAGCAATACCGTGCTATTTTACAAATAATGCCCGATTTAAAATAAACGTTTTGTGTTTTAATATATTATTAATAGATTTGCACAACAAATATTTTATTAATAGATTAAAGTATCCTCTTAATTTTATATCAATCTCTTTCTGAAATATATATCAATTTCTTCTGGAATTTCTCTTAAAACTTTATATACTCCTCATCTTGAACATGAAAAAGGAGACATGCGTTTGCTTCTTGCCCATGCGTTCAAGCTTTGTCACAACGTTCATGAAATCGCTGCCAAACTTACCAATTAATGTGTAGAATAACTGACTTGTGATCAGGCATTAGGGCTATGGTTTCTGAAGTTCCACAGCGTAGATACATGTCTTGAAGTTAAAAATGGTAGATGACGCTCATTTGAAATTACAAATAACATGTGAAAACACTAGTCGAAAAAAGAACAACCATGGAATGTGTCATAGTATTTCAACAATGCTGATTTTCTTTTTGTCTAAATTCTTCTTTTAGTTGATCTTGTAAATTCTTTTCTAGATTTTTAATTTTCTTGCCTTGCATGGGAAAATATTTATGGTAAGTCTATGCTCAGATCTTCCTACTCTTCTTGGTCGCCTTAATTTAAAATGATTCCCCTATTTTAATTGATTTAGAATAAATTTTAATCAGTTTGCTTTAATTTTAATTGATTTAGCATAAATTTTAATCAGTTTGATTCAATTTTAATTGTTTTTTCTTACTCTCTTATTTGTTTACCCGACTTTATAAATTATGCCTTTTTTTCTTCATTATCTGCCTTAATTATAATTGGTTTACCCTAATTTTTATTGGTTTAAACTTAAATCAGTAATGTTTCTCCTTACATTTGGATTGCTCTACATTTTACATTTTAGGTTTTCAGGATTTTCAAGTCGCTTGTCTTACTTTTCTATTGTAATTTTCTATATTTGAATTGATTGATATATTTTTGTTTTATTTCCTATTCCTACTTCATTCACTGGTGTGAACTATTGGGGGGTTGCTTTATTTATTTAATTCTTTTTTGCAATTTACTTAAGATATTATTTAATTTCCTTACATTAATTTTTAATTCGATTTTTGGAGGTTTATACCATGAGCTTTTTCAGTTTACTCATTTATTTTTATTTTTTACTTGGTATATTCATGTCGTTTAAGCCTTTCAACTTCACATATGTGCAACTGAGGTATACATCAACAAATATTATTATTCGTTTCACTAGGCATACCTGAAAGACTTAGAAAAATACTATTATTGAATGTATTATTATAAATATAGCAACGAGACACCATGTCCGCTTTATTTCATACAAATAGACCCGCAGAACGTGGTGACACATATGTCACAGTGGACGCGAATAGGTTAAATATCTTCTTGTGTACTCTATTTACGTTATTCCGACTATTGTACCCAAAAATATGGCGACAAACCATATTTATTTCAACGTTTCAGCCTTCTTCAGGTGGTTGATATGTCGAACTGAACTCTTTATTTCGCTCACTGGGGTAGACTGTTCTAGTTCCACGTGCCAGTTATCAGTTATCTCCTGTTGATTCCCCTCTCCAAGTTCTCCTTCTTCTGCCTTAACTGGGTATTGAACTCACACTCTTTGGGTCCTGTCACTGGACCAATGCCTTTATCCACTGTGCCATATATGTATGAATTTCTGGGTATTATAAACCTAATGTTTTCAGCAACCGTATTTTTTTTTTTTTACAAGTGCTCATAATACAATTTTTTGCTGTTATCGTTACATGTTTTTAACAGATCTCATAAAATGAAGAGTTCAGTTCGACATTCCAACCACTTGAAGAAGGCCGGAGCATGCAACAGCCCAAACGTTGTAATAAATATGGCGACAAAGATGAGGACAATAGTCCGAATAATGTATATAGTGTACATAAGACATCATCTCAGATATATAGACAGATTCTCTGGTGTGTTTAAAAATTGCATGTCATATTTCCGTTCCTTAATTTTTAATTTCATTGCTGTATCTCGGTTTAGGGCCACATCCCGTACGATCACTGAAGTTAAGCAACGTCGAGCTTGGACAGTGTCTAGAGGTGTGACCATTTAGGAATACCATTTACTGAAAGCTTTGATGTGCGGATGGTTTCATAGATCATAGTTTGGATTTGGAATTCGGAGAGACGATTATAGAGAGATTATATTATTTTACGCTCAGGTATAATTGGGAAATATATGACTCTACCTCTCCTAAACTAGGCATGGGGTAATTAGTGGAAATTGTGTCAGTAAAAGTCATCATCTTTAGAGAATTCTCACTATGTAAGTATTGTCTTGATTTAAATGATCTGTAAAATGTTGATATCCCGTAAAAACTAATCAATCAAATATTGAAGCTTTTCTTTTTTTCATTATTTTTACTTTACCCAGAAAAACCGTTATTTTAAGAGCTGTCTTCTCTACACACCTTATTAAATTACAACGTTTTAAAGTAAATATGATGTTTATACTTTTACTAACTAAAGCTTAGTATCACTAATGCCGGCATAGAATGAAGGGATGTCATTTGGAGTCGTACTTCTTACTGGAAAAGGACTATTATGTATAAGAATCGAACGCCGAACCTTAACAATAATAAAAATTTCATTACTTCGCAATGAATATGTACTTTTCTACATTTTTAACATCAATACTGGGAACAGTAAGTTTTATATTCCTTCTGCAGATTTACAATTTTCCGGTAGTCTGTCTTTTGGAGGATACAACTTCTGCATCTGTCTCCAACTGTGAAAGTTTCATATTCCTTCTAAATATTTAAAATTCCATTTCTAATCTGATCTGATTGTAATTAGGAAATGTTCAAATATTAATTGAATTAATATTCATTCATATTTTCGATATATCTGAAGAGCCAAAGGTTAGAACTTATCGCTCGCAGTCGATATGATATGTCTTGAAATTATAAATATGTGTTGTCCTGATAAATTATAAAAAGTATTTCGGTGTGTTTTCCCTTTTTTTCATATCTTACTCGGTGCATATTTTAGACACCCTTTTTATTTTCTCCCGTATAGTTTCAGATTATATCATCTCTGCTAAATGCAAATTCTGTGTCGACTTTTACAGATTTAAAATCTATTTCACGATGCAACTCATGAATATCTTAGATAAAAATATAAAATATGCAACAAGATTTAGATTATTTCAATTTTTTCCGGGTCATTGAAATTCCTTTCAAATGTATACAGCAAATCTAACTTGTCGGTTTAATTGACTATAGCGTTAAATATGGCAGCCAGTCTTGTAACATGCTATTTAATAGACTGAAAGTGATAGTTTTACGATGTTATGGATAACGCTCCCAGAATGTGTACTAGGAGAACCAAGGTCGAATTTCTAACGGATACACTTCTAACCAGATATGGAAATTCGCGATTTAAAGGATGTCACGGAAATTCCACCTGATTGACCGTACTATGTCTAAGCAGGCATGCATGGGAAAAACCGTATGATAGTTCGATATGCAAATACCCAGAGAAGATGAGAAGAAAGTCTTAAATTGCCAAGGAGACAATACGCCTCACATTCACGAAAGACCCCATATCCACCCAGCCACTGGCCGATAGTGATTG
This sequence comes from Acanthosepion lycidas, assembly GCA_963932145.1. NCBI lineage: Eukaryota > Metazoa > Mollusca > Cephalopoda > Sepiida > Sepiidae > Acanthosepion > Acanthosepion lycidas. The sequence goes on from OZ010586.1 coordinate 109,055,656, forward strand.
ACGATATCCGCAATTGAATAAAATGTAATGACACGTCTAAGAGATTTAATCTCATGTTTTCTTTTATCGGCAAAACAATATTACAGTGTTTATAAGTGAATTCCAAATCATCTAGTCTTGGGTATTGTCCAAATGAAGAGAATTAAAAGCCATATTTAACCTAATGGATGCTTTTGCTATTCTCTTCAAAAACTGTTTATATCATGTCAATATAGCGCTGACAAAATATATAAGTCTTTATGACATGAAAGATAATAATTTAAATTAATACGAATGAAAGGTGCTTTATGAGTTGGACCCTCGACAGAACAATATTCCGGCCTTCAAGATGATGGCACACAGCCAAGGTCATGTCAGTTTTCCTCTACATTCATCTTCTGACCGAATTTCTCAAGTTACATAGTTTATCAACACAATATAAATTTGGCAAATGCCATAGACGTACTTCCAACGATACGTCCATAAACTTATGATGATGATGCATCTATTTTACAAACTGTTTTAATTTCAAACGCCAGGTATCTTATCTGTACTTGCGAATTTCGAACACCTGCGATATTAATTAGTGTACCTCTAAGTGGCTGTAATATCATTTTAGCGACATGACTGCCTGGAGCCTAAAACTTATCATTTTAAGGATACCAGGTTGGCAGTTATTTGGTTGCTGCATTCCGATCGGCAGCAAGAATCCCGAAAACTTTGGTAGTACTAAGAGAAGCTGCTCTGGCCACGAATCACAAAATATAGGTGTTCTTGCAGTGCCAGTGAATGCAGGGATATGTGTCTCTACAAGCATTTCCAGTGATCAAACACGAGGTGACTCCATGTTGTAGTTTTGGCCACATCATCCTTGGCCTAGATGATCGGTAGTGACTATAATTCTTCGTCTCTTCCAGCTTAGAAGCTTTTATTATAACTGATGCGAATAAAGATAATAAAAAAACATCACTTTTGGTAAACGAAACCACTAAACCATTCTTTCTCCAGAACTCGTCACATCCGTGAAAGTTTCAATTTCTCTGTGAAACTAACACAAAGTCTTCATCTACTACTAATGACTATTCTCTTCTTGCTTGTCTTTCTCGCAAAAGGATTCTTTTTTCTCCGTTCATGAACTCGCAGTCTATGGTCTGAAGATATCAGTGGCAAGAAAATTGTCTCTTGATTCTAGGACTTATACGCTTTTTTCAGAGTGACATATTTTTAATAATTTCTTTTCTCGACATTCTAACCACTTAATCTCTTTAACGGTTTCTTGATTCACTGCTACATATAATCTTCGAAAATTGAAATACTACGTCAGTTTCTGTCTTCTTATACCTGTTCTTTTATTGTCCTTTCTACTCACTAAAGTTTTATCATTAACTATCACTCCTTACTCCTAATAGACATTACATTGTGATGAAATGATAAGAAATATGCAGAATAGCTGTTGATAAACATAGGAACAATATGGGTAAACGTGTCTGTTTTCCACAAGTAACAACGATAAACATTAGTCTACATAGAATCATCTCTATCACAGACGCCTATATAACATTTTTAGTTTTGAGAAATTTCTGTTTTGGGTAAGCAATTACAGTTAAGAATGTATCCACTTAACAAAACCATTCTTGAAATATATGCGAACGAAAGACTTATTTTAGGGTGTGTAGAGCGAGATTTCATTGCTATTTGAGTTTAGGGATTCCAGTAACTTAACAACAACGTATCTTTTAAATGAGACATAAGAGAAAGAGAAGTAGCACGTCATTTAGAAGAAACATTTACATATTCTTTTCAGAAATATACAACAGAAATAAAACGTTAAAATCCGCTTGCAATGAATTATTTGGACGCCCAAGGGCTCATTCCAAAAGCTGAGCAGAGTACTACGAGATAGGAGGATCTCTTTCGTAACAAAGAAAAGAATAGAGAGCTGTTCCGTGACATCTGTCCTTTTTTACGGCAGCGAATTTTGGACGATCTACTCAAAGATGAATAAGAGTCTCAAGGCGACGGAGATATGGTTTTACACAAGGATGCTAAGGATATTATGGACCGAGCACGTGAGAAACGATGAGGTCATAGAGAGGATGCAAACAAGGAGGAGGGATAAACTTAACATCAGAAAAGAGCAGCTGAAGTTTCTGGGACGCATAATGAGAAAGTAGAGCCTGGAGATTCTGATAGTAAAGGGTCGAATAGAGGGAAACATAAAACATGAAATACCTGACTAGCTTTATCAAATGGCGACAGAATGTTGTCTGAGGAAGGTGACAGAAGGACGAAAGATATTGAGAGCTATAGGGGATAGAGGGAAATAGAGAGCCATGATCGCTTACGTCCTGAAAGGACACATAACATGAAAAGAAAGAAGTATTGTTTGAAATGTTTGAAATGACTTATTTCATGTCAGCATAATATGATTCTGAGTTCCTAAACAAATTCTTAGTAGGAGGTTGCTGGTTAAACTCTTCTATGGTGTGTGTAGACAAGTTTTTAGTCGGCGGATGCTACCTGACTTGCGTGCATATCAACGTGTAGATCATACATGACATTGATCAATGCAAAGATCAGTGGATTGACACGGATAATTCTCAAGATACATTCACAAAATTTAACTCTATGGAATCAAATCAATTTCGCATGTGCTTAGGATCGTCGAAGTATATTTTAATTAGAATAAGTAAGTCCCAAAGAGACACTGAACGCAGTGAAGTATATTTATAAGTTTAGAAATTGAATTCACGAAACTTGGTCTGAAATACCCTGAAGTCTTCAGCAAGAAGATTTTTTTACAAAATATACCAAGGCCGCATTGTTGTGACGTCTTCCCTTTAATGATGCTATTGTGGACTCTTCCACTTACTATAAAGTTAGTATGAAAGGTAAGCCTGGGGGAACAGTGCTAAACTCTTCACCTTCGAACTCCCTGCCTTCACCGGAGAGGAACCCTGAAGAGGCTTTTCCGCAGGGCAAAGTTTCGCCCGGGGAGGTAGACAGGCCCTGAACCCTTTTATACGGGTTCAAAGGGAATATTTTTGGCCGAGCATCCGGGCTTGGACTACACCCAATAAAACGGCCTTGTGCCACATACACCCACGTGGGCGGCGCTGTTAAATATTAACAGTGCTAAAGTGTTCATCTGTCGAACTCTCTGACTTAAGCGGAGAGGAACCTGGACGAGGCTTTGCCGAAGCGCAGTTTCGTCTGGAGAGGTAGACAGGCCCTGAACCAGTTTATACGGATTCAAAGGGAATATATTTGGCTGAGTCTACGTGCTCGGAGAACCCACGGTAAACTTGGCCTTATGCCCCGTTCATCCCTCGTGGATGGGGGCCGTTAAATATTAACAGTCTTATAGCCTGTATAACTGTCTAAGTCCCTGCATTGAGCAGAGAGGAACCCAGACGAGGCTTTGCCGAAGGGCAAAGTTTCGTCCGGGGTGGTAGACTCGCCCTGAACCCGTTTATGCGGGTTCTAAGGGTGCTTGGAGAATCCACAAAAAAACGGCCTTGTGCCATATATATCCGCCGTGTATGTGAGGGGCTGTTAAATATTAGCAATGATATAGACTGAAAGTTGGTCAACCGACATACACTCCCAAGCCGTGTAACACATTTCTGTTGTAATTACTGCTCAATACACAATTTATCTGCAACCTCTTGATTTGTTATTCCTTAACCTATTCTTAGTCCCAGCACTTATATAGCAAAATTTTAAAACGAAACACAATTATAAACATGGCTGATGGGTTCTACCACAGTCGACATTTTTAGCTGCCCAGGCAAGGAATAATTATTTTAATTTTTGATCCTTCCAAAACGATTTGAAGGAGGCAAATTCATCTGATTAAAACAAGTTTCAAGTGTTCATTGAAAAGTATTCGTCATCACAATCTGCGGAATATTATAAAATATCCTCGACGTGTTACCTGATAATTGGCAAGGGAACATTGCAAACATGGGTGGATACATACTATAATATAACATGATTTCAGTTCACCTATTAACGAAGAAATTTGACAAACAAAAACGAAAGATATTTATGATACAACATTGCAAAAAATATATCCCCAACGAATATAAAATGAATAAAATTAATAACAAAATCGTATTCACTTGCAAAGGAACACTTTTATAAATTAAGAGCATGGCATAGGAGGGCACACGTTAAAAAAATAATGTGTGAATTATACAGTAATTTTTACACGGTACTGATTTCCTTACGGCGTATACATTTCAAATTCTTACGGAAGCTACCACTGCTATGCTCCGAAATCATATATATATATATATATATATATATATATATATATATATATATGTATAAAAGTGAACATTGAAGTCAGCACTCAGAGGCGACAAGCTGTTTAATGCTGGATACAATCGTCGGGCCGATATTTAAGAGTCCCCCCACGGAGAATGTATGTGGTTCAAGGCCGTCTTTAAAGTGGCTTTCTCCGAGCCCGTAGGCTCGGCCCAAAAATAATCCCTTAGAACTCGGATAAGCAGGTTCGGGGTCTGTCTACACCACGAACGAAACTTTGACCTTCGGCAAAGCTTCGTCCAGAATCCTCTCTGCCAAAGCAGAGTGTTCGACAGAAGTCACACACAGTCAGAGATTGCGTGTCGACTGCCTCAACGCAATCGTCAGGCCGATATTTAACATCCTCCCCACGAGGAATGTATGTGTCACAAGGTCGATTTTAACGTGGGTTTCTCCGATTCCGAAGGCTCGACCGAAAAATATTCCCTTAGAACCCGCATGGGTTCGGTATCTGTTTAACTCCTCAGACAAAACTTTGACCTTAGGCAATGCTTCGTCCAGGTTCCTCTCTACCAAAGCAGAGGGTTCGACAGAATTCGCATACAGTCAGAGACTGTCACAATGAAATCGTCAGGCCGTGAATGCTGAATATTTTCTCGGCTATTTTTATATATGGGTACGTGGTGCATTATGGATAATCTATACTAGCGTTTATTTTCGCGAGAGTGTCTTTTTTTTTAATTGTTTGGGTAAATTTATTTTACTTATTTTTCATTTTGAAGTATTAATTCTTTTCGTTTTTGCTGTTTTATTAACGCAGTAAAAAAAGGGGGGTGTATTTACTTAGGTCGCTTATTTAATAGTTTAATTACATTAATAGCCGAGGAAATAACTACCATTCACGGCCTGACGATTGCGTTCAGCATGAAACAGCCTGTGGTCTCTGAGTGTTGACTACACTGTTCAATATTTATATTACATACGCTCTATCTTTGATATTGAGCGCTTTATCCCATAAATATAGCATACCTCAAGAATATATCTCTTCATATATATATATATATATATATATATATATATATATATATATATATATATATTACATATATATATATATATATATATATATATATAGAGAGAGAGAGAGAGAGCGATATACAGACAGACAGACAGAGAGAGATTGCTCTTGGGGAAAATTATACTGTGATATGAAATACAGGAAGTGTGTTGAAAATTTCGCCCTGGTTTAATAGCCGAGGAAATAACTACCATTCAAGGCCTGACGATTGCGTTCAGCATGAAACAGCCTGTGGTCTCTGAGTGTTGACTACACTGTTCAATATTTATATTACATACGCTCTAACTCTGATATTGAGCGCTTTATCCCATAAATATAGCATACCTCAGGAGTATATCTCTTCATATATATACCTATTATCAGGATTTATACCAAAATAAATTGATACATATTAACAAAATAAAATAAAACACCAACAACCACACTTTAGCTACCACCACTATAACTACATTCATGATTTCATCATTCTCCCACCACCGTTACTAATCATTTCTACCAATTTACAATTTCTACCAATTTACAATAACTATTAGCTAATTATATTATCATTGTCTCCAATCCCTTGCAACATTACTATCACATCATATCATATATACCTGTTATTAAATCAAACTACCCTCTCACCATATAAAATAACCAATAAGGATTACAAATTTCTACCAGTTATATATACATAGTCAAAAACAAACAAATAACCAGCTTTAAATATAACAAATAAACCACCATTTGTTAAAAATTTAAAAATAAATATAAGTAATAATAATTTTTACCTATCATAATTTCACACAAACCCCACCACACGTATATACATACATGCGAGGAAATATTATTCAGCGGAAAAAATATATATATGACATGTATACATTCACGAGACATTCACGAGACATTTCCGCCACACTTCCAATCTTTAAATTTCAACATACGAATGTGTATGTATAGACACAACACCACCCGTATACATACATATGTCATATCCGAAACTGCCCACATATGATTATATATGTATGAGTCCCGACGGACGACCAAGTATGTATATATGTCTGCATACATCGATGTTTGCGTTAGTACGATGAAAAAACGACGAAGTTTCCCCCACCACTTCCACAATAACACCAATACACGCAATCTACATAAAACCAAAATTTTAAAAAAAATTAATCAGTTTGTCTGACGATCGCTAAAGCGTGAAACCCAGGGTCACAAGCTCGCATCTATCCAACCATATATATATATATATATATATATATATATATATATATATATATATATATAGGGAGAGAGAGAGAGAGAGAGAGAGAGAGAGAGAGAGAGAGATTGCACTTGGGGAAAATTATACTGTGATTCGAAATACAGGAATTGTGCTGAAAATTTTGCCTTGGTTTAATGGTTAGTACTTTTGACGTGCTAAATTATTATTTGATCCTAAACAGTTGTTCGATACATTCAAGAATTAATAAATCCCTATATATTATAGGCTTACTAAATCTCTCTATATTTGTATACCTAAATTCATGTTATTATTAAAAAAAAAAAGATTATAATTTCGGCGACCCTTCCCATTCGTGCGCAAATGTAGTTTCATCCGATGCTGCACTGAAAGAAGAAACACTTTTTTCTACTTTGTCATTGATATTTCCTAAGAGGAACGCAAAAAAAAAACTCGTTTGCCACACAGTATATATGAAATGGAAGGGACAAATTTTATAAAATACAAATATGTGAACATAACTCCATGTAATAATCTGAGATATGTTCCAGCGTGAGGGAAAATAATATTTCTATAAACATTACTATTTAGATGGATTATATATATATATATATATATATATATATATATATATATATATATATATATATATATATATATATATATATATATATATATATATATATATCCTCATGAATTAAAATGTATACATTGTAAAAAGACCGGAAATTAAATATAGCTAAAGTAACTTCAATGAAAAAATAAATTGAATAACATATATATTTCTTCTTTTCTCCTCAGTAATTTTATAGTTGTAAACTTAATAGCGAATAAATGTTAAATTTTGATTTTGTAATTAGCAGTTTTAAATTTTAATATTAAATTTTATCATATAATTTAGTAATTATTCGTTGGAATAAATTCTTTTTTAATACTATCCATATTTTAAACATCTGAATAGATATTATAACATGACTTCGTTATCAAGCTTTTTGAATTTTCCTATACTTGTGTTTTGACTGGTCCATCTAGCCTTTGTAACAACGTTTTCCCCTTGCGTAGGATTGTTAATTAATTTGAAACTTTTAAAACCATTTATTTTACATTCAACGTCATCACTTGATAAGACAGGGAGGGTGTTGAAACAAAATGGCTATTTTTGTAGTGATTTTATAACATATTTATGTTATAATTTTTTTTTTAAATAAATAATTATATCTGCTCTACTTTGTATTGAGCACTCTTTTAAGAATAGTAATTGTTGGTTATTGGAATTCATTCCATATACACCAATCATATACTTGGGTATATATATATATATATATATATATATATATATATATATATATATATATATATATATATATATATATAGTAGTTTAGTGCTAGCAGCAAGCAGAAATATTTCTCCTCCCGATGATGGCCATTTCGGCCGAAACTAGTCGAGGATTCTAAATGGAATAATAATAAGAATACGAAAGAATATTAATCTACAACCCAGTGTGTCTGAGGATTTTAATTTTTTAATTTTTATTGTTCAATATATATATATATATATATATATATATATATATATATATATATATATATATATATATATATTGCCTTTCAGGGAAATGATATCTTCTTTTTCGTGCTGATAATTATACAGAGACTTCGTGTGATGAAAATTCAAATATCAAATATGTGGTTAAGATGTCTGAAAATTTAGGAATATGACTTTTAATGTCTTGACCATTAAAGGAGATAAACTTTTAATGTTCTTGTAAACAAATGCACGAATTAAAATAACCAAAAAAAAAAAAAATCATTCTAGGCATATTTTTTCATGGCAGACAGATATAAACTGATTAGCCTCGTAAAGCTTACCTCCATTCCTCCATTTCCTCCATCCCGCCGAATTAGTATGGTTTGTTTTACGGCATAACAAACTTAATAGGTTATTTAATGCCAACAAGATTTTTATTGTTGGTAATTTTTTTTTTCAAAAATCGATTTCTGGTAATAAAGTTTTGCTGGTAATATTTTAAAAAAAATGTATTGCTGTTATTAAAACCTATTTTTGCAGGTTTCGACCCCAGTTTGGCGGTTAACTATTTTCCCATTGCTGGAATCCTAAAAAGTTATACCACCCTTGGACAGTGTGGACCTGGAAACACTAGCAATTAAGTAGAGGTCCCATGCTCTTCAACACTTCCTAATCAGAGGCGTTACTGTCAAGTCTTGTTTATCGTTTTACCCAGGACCCGGATGAAGTTTATCGTCATACCCAAGACGCCACCAAATGAGAATTAATATATTAGGCTGTTGCAAAAATAATGACGTAATAATGTCGTTTTTGACGTTTTTTTGTAACGTCAAAAAACGACATTATTACGTCATTATTCTTGCACCAACCTTATATTATAGATGGTCAACTATAATTAATGCCGTATCTTTCAAAACGTATAATTAAACGTTATTTAATTTACTTTTTATAAAATGAAATCCATGACCAGATATTATAGAAATCTATTATACCAGACTTTTTTAGGATTCTGTAATTAATACTGAGCGATTATTTCAACTTTATTATATTTAACGCCGGATTTTACGTGAGGCATTAATGGGTTAAACAAGCAATAACATTATAAAACGTAATTTTTCATCGCCATGATTCTTTGCCTCATTAGATCATATCAGTGGAACTTTTCGCCCGATAAGAATGGAACACAGAAAACAGACATTAGTGCTCATTCCTAAAGCAAACATCGCAACCCTCTTCCGTAATTGATCGCTAGAGAGTCATTTTGGCCACGACCAACGATTTTGCCTGGCAGATTGGCGCAGATACCAGACGGCTGATGTTTGTCCGGTTGAGAGATCAGAATGGTGGTAAATACGGGTGAAACCTATGGGACTGTGACACGCATCTGTCGATCTACGAGTGACCTCCGGCAAATATATTGCCCACGTTAGCGAATTGACTTTCATGTCGGTTCAAATGGAGACAGAAAACTTTGGGGATTTGCGTAAATGTCTGAAAGTAGAGAGGGAGATCTCAGTTGAGAAAGACATTTACTTGGTGCGCTGGTCACATTTATCTGTTTTTATTTTCCTCTTGCGACTTTTGTCCTTTTCTCTGTTTTATATACATCCGTTCAAGCACCGTTCACCGCACTTCACACCGCATTGAATGTATATTTTACGGTCTGCACAAAAAAGTTCTTCCGTGTTGATACAGATCAACTTGAAGAATTTTTAGAATTGATTGATTATAAACGACAAGTGATTAGTGTCTATGTATTGATCACTCAAATACTGATGATGCTTCATTAAGAATCGAAATTAAAATAATCGGTAACCGATAAACAAAGATAAATTAGTTTTTTTACAGTTTTCACAGTAGATTTACAAGCATTTTATGAACCGTCAAATTATTTAGATATGATAGTTATATATATATTATCAAGAGTCTGAAAATATCTATGAGAATCACCAGATCAGATGTAGCAACAATATTCAAACCAAAGGCGAATTGATATATAAGAGTGTTTCTGGCTAGGAAAAATGTCAAGTAAGACGCAGTTGACCAAGTTTCCTATCTGCAAACTTAATATTTGCTTCAGTATAATCCTTCCACTTCACGTCAGGGGAAGAGGTTATTTCGGGAAAGCACAATGAGGCATCCACCTCGTGGTAAGCATCATCCATTCTGATGAAAATAAAAAGGAGTTCTCTCAGTCGATTCAAAGAGAGATTTTTTTCATATTCTTTAATCTTCAGTAACACATTACGCTTTAGTGGGTTTATTGTTTTTTTCTTGTGTTTAAATATATATATATATATATATATATATATATATATATATATATATATATATATATATATATATATAGGATTAATTTAATTATGTGGAAATAACAATTCCTCGCCTGATGAAGATCACAAGACCGGAAACTCGTGTAGAAAAATATAGAAAATAAAGTATATTTTATATTTTAAAAATATTATAGACAAAAAAGTTTTCTTCTGCTCTTATTTCTCATTAGACCAACTAAAATCCTTATATATATATATATATATATATATATATATATATATACATATATATATATATATATATATATATATATATATATATATATATATATATATATATATATATATATATATATATAGTGTTTATACGTCATTTTTTATAGATACAACTATTTAAGGAATTGCTCGGTTTATAGTAATCAGTATTAAATACATTTAACGACCTGATTATATTAAAAACAAATTAAAATATGTTTTTTTTAAATAAAAGCCTATTCTGATAAATCATCATACGTGGATACATGTAGAATACATTTGTCGCTGAAATGATTGCCTAGAATCGTTGAATGGCATATCTAAATATCAGTTTTCTTAACATGGATTAATAACTGACTCACCTTCAATCTCTCACCTTATTTTTTTTATATTTTAGCGTTGACCTGACTTACATTGGTTATTCTGGACATACACATAAGTATATTTTTTTAAGTCTGAGCTTATTCAACTCCTCTGTACGAAAAGAAATTAATTTTTTTTTTTTTTTTAAATTTCCCTAGCAGATTAGGTATTTACCATCATCTGAAGACGTACCATCTTAGTACTGAAACATGAATTTTGCTGTATAGTGATGTAAAATATTTGTATTTTAAAATATTTGTATTGTAAAATATTTGTATTGTAAAATATTATAATAAAAAATATTATAATGCATATATATATATATATATGTGTGTGTGTGTGTGTGTGTGTGTGTGAGTGCGCGCGCTTTTATGTGAGTTCGTGTGTCTTTGCAAATATATAGAAAATTAGGAAAGAACACGTTAGGAAAATAATCCGAAGTTCTTTAGTATTTTTGTTTTTATTTAAAAAAAAACAGTGTTCAATACAAAAGTAGAGCCTAAATTATAATTATCTTTTTAAAAATATGATTCCTCCGCTACATAAGAGTTCTCATATTTCAAAAGAAAGAGCCAAAATCTTCAATATGATTGCTAAAATGAAACTGAATTAAAGTATCACGCTCTGATTCATCCTCAATCGAAATTTTATTATTAGTTATTCTTAGTTATTCTATTTTATTATTAATTATTATTTTAATATTACTTATTCCAAAAATTTCGCTCGAGAATGAAACAGGATTCTGCCTACACGATTTCTCTCACAAAGATTTGGTTCAAAACATGGTATGTTTTTCAGGCACATTCCAAAGGTGCCTCACGCTGTGATTGTCACCTCCAGAACGGCAAAATTAGGAAGTTGCCTTCCTGACAAATCGACCATGGTTAGATTCCAATACTGGTCATTGTACTGCTCCAGTAGGTACAAACTCCTCCTGGTTTCCTCTGCCTGGGCTAGGACAGAAAAAATGGATTAGAGCTATTGTATGTAGGCTACATTGATTTCAAAACCGTTTATGCGACCTTTCGACTTACAATAGAGGTTGATATACCGCCTAAATAAAAAAAAACTACCAAATAACCAACATGAAAGAACACTTTCAGGATATTAGTCAATATAATATCGTACAATTTCTTAAATAAAACACTATCCAAAAAAAAAAATAAAAACACACCGCCTCTAGTAACCATGTCTACGCAAACATGCATATTAAAAAAAATATCTGCCATGTATTCAGTTGTGAAAACAGAGAAATGTATATAATTTTTTTCTTACTTCCAAGCTCCCAACAATATTATATTTCGGCATTAATTAACGCATGTAGAGTTGATATGCTGTTAAGCAAACAAATGAATGATTCAGTAACCGTCTACATTGAGTAGATCTTGGGCCTTGAATATTATTAAAAACACGCAGGTATATATACTACAGCTTAAACTCAAACAAGATACCCTCTAATACATAAATATAATTAAAGAATCGCATCAATAATAAACAAATAAAGAAGCTACAAATGAACGCGTAAACACAATAAAGTAAATTTCATAATAATGACCTGTAGCAAATAATGTGTGAATGAATACAAAATAACCAGAAGTAAGTAATAATAAATATACAATGATTTAAAACGTAACAACGATATATACAATAGCTGTATAGTAATTGCTTCCTTCCCCATAATCATTCCTAAAATTTATTATAATGAAGGAGAGAGATAGAGTAGAAAAGAAATAACTTTCTCACCGACGTACCGTGGATTCCTTCTGTCTCTTCTACAATTATTTTCACGGCAACTGTTTCGATGAGCTACTTTCGCTAGTTCCCAAACTGCATGAATTTAAGCGAGTTACTAGGTTGGCATGTCTTTCACATCCTTTCACCTTCAAAACGGTTAAATGTAGCCGTCTCTTCTGCTTAAACAGCTTCTCCTCTCGCACTTCTCGTCTGTGGAACTCCCTTCTACTTGCTTGCTCCCCTGATAACTTTAATCTTCAAATATTCAAGTGTAACGTCAATCGACATCTTCTGATGCTTTGATCTTGTTCCCTTTCCTTCTCTGTTTCATTTCTTAAAACACCCCTCTTTACTCTTGTTCTCAATCATCTGTAACCCCCTGTGTGTTAGTGGCTGTCCTGCCTTTCTTGGAGTGAATTCCTTAAAAAAAATGTAGAAAAACACAAGGCTTACTAAATATTAAAAAGGATTAGATATCAAGGAGATCTTTGCTCGCGCACACCCTGAAGCGCCACCGTACATGAAAAGAAGCAACAATAAGTAAAACATGCTTGTTCTTTATGAAAAACACAAAATATAAATTTGAAAATAAAAACATAGATATTTTAAAATATTTGGCTTTATGTTATGGATATGAAAATCCGTAAGATATAAGGTAAATACTTTTTCTGTTTACCTTGTCGCCTTAGGATGTGTCATATCATGACTCTCCACAACTTCTTGTCTTTGTAGTTCTTAGTCAGTTTTGGCTTTAGTTGTCAGATCGAAACATTTTGACAATAATTTACACCAGATCGATACTTATATCATTCAATATGTCATTTAAGCGTAAAATATTCTTATCTTTGATTCTCCATTGTGTGGCGATGATATTTCAACTGTCTGTGTGTAGATAAAAGAATGACTTTCATTTTTGTTTCCTTGAAACAACTTCTTTGCTCACACATTTAATCTATAGATTTCTTCGCAGCCTTCTGCAAATACATATTTCCAGTACCAAAAGTTTCGTTTTTATCTGTGAAGTGATTGCCAGACAGTCATTACTATATGATATATAACAGTTTTACGCACTTTTCTTTATTCCTAATGTAACTTTTCTCTTTCTTAATATTTTGTATAGCTTTTGGAAGGCATCTTTCGTTAAATGGATTTACCTCCTTATTTCGGTGCCACATTTTCCGTCCTGTGTTGAAAAAATCCATCAAGACATCTAAATTATGAAGCTGGGTCGATTTTAGTGTCTCCAATTCGTAGTTACGATTTAGAGATATTTCTCATGCTCACAACCTACGTGGTTATCGGTAAATACAGAAATAAATATTTAGAAAAATCACTTCAAATTGATATCACAATTTCAGGTATTATTTGCAATTTACTTTTCTTTTCTTCAAACGGAGAGGCAACCCATTTCCTTTTTATTTGACTATTTTTTTCAAGAACGGTCTGTAATCTGATCGATCCTGACATGTCATCTAGACTTCATTCACGTTCTCACTGACGTGTTTTCGATTCCCTCCGTCTTTTCTACAAATATTTTCATGGCAATTGTTCCTATGAGCTTTTCATCTTGGTGCCTCATTTGTATAATTTATAGCGTGTTACTATATTACAAATGAGATCTCACATTTTATTAATTTTAAACTAGATAGATTCAACCGTATGTTCTATAATAATAGTTTTTTTTTCTCGTATTTCTCGTCTGTGGAACAGGCTTCCTATATCCTGCTTCCCTGCCAATTTCACTCTTGAAAAATTTAAATTAAATATCAATCGCCATATTCTTCCTTCCTTAATCTTGTTAATTTATTACCCTTTCCCCTCACTAAACACTTTGATTATTTTCGACACTCATTAATCTTTTTCGTCTTAGAGGCTTTATCGCCTTTCTTGGGGTGGAAGGATTAAGAATATTAGCAAACAATTTGGCACCAATAAACGTTGTTTTTTTATATAATAAATATCTTGCGTGTGTACAACTAGCTTGTATCTCTGTGCCACAGATGCCTATATATCTACTATGAAAGAAGACCTGGTTCTCTGTCAGACATATACGGTTGGCGTGTGACTTTCCATGTTTGCACGTAATCTATATGCGTATTTGTGCCGGTTGCGCGTGAATGATTTATATATGACATTCTCATTTAATGTGGGTTTGGCCTTATTTTGTTTTACTGCATAAAGACACCTCAATGGCTTATTTAATGTCGACACAATTTTTTAGAATAGATTCGTTTGTTTGTTTAGCGGCACTTCACCTCCATTTAATGCTGAGATTTATATACTTGGGAGCGTTCATTATTACTTGTAATAATCACGTAATATTTTTTTTATAAAATGTATTGCTAAGGTTTTAATATCAAAATCTGTTTTGATACTTTCATAATGTTTTTTATCCCAGTTTGGATGTAAACTGTTTTCGCATATCTGTGACAATTACAGGCACTACCAAACCAAGTCAGAGTGGGTCTGGGAGCAACAGCCATTAAGAGGTGATTCGACGCTACTCAAAACCTCCCGATCGAAGGTCTTTGCTGCCGGATGTAGTTTATCTTCATACCCAGGACGGTCATTTAATGCATGCACAAGTACACATAGACGCCTTTTATTTGGGTTTAAGATTATACGCTGGGTTAATACATTCCCCTCTGTTAGTCTTGACAACACCTACCCTGGTTTGAGAAATAATTTCTAATATTTGGAAACCAAACCAAACTTTAATATTATACATCATACTTATAAAGCCTATTGAAATGTTTGGAAACTATATTTATTTTCTTTTTAAATTTGTAGAAACTTTTTCAGTTCTGTCATTGAATTAAAATATACATACCTACACATAAATGTACATACACAGTATAAACGAATTTTAAAAGAATATTTGTGGGAGAGTATATGAAATGTGCGAAAATGTGTAGCTATTTATAATTTATTTTCTGATAAACGTATTTTATCCATGGATGGGCAATTTAGATATGAAAATTGATCAGCTTGTTTATACGAAGCGACGGGTACCAACTAGTATATATTTCAATTTTTCATTTAGAATACAAACTAATGTCAATTAGAATACATTACCGTTCGTCCAGAACGGTATTTACTTCACGCTGAACAAATATTTTTATTTTTGCGGGACTATAAAAACGTTTTCAACGACACAATATTGATATTAATTAGCAAATGCCGGAATCAATTTGCTGATTGATGACATTTACTAAACAGAATTTGAAGAAAGAAGCTCTTTTCTTATAATTACCAAATATTAGCCTCTTAAAAAGTAATTTATATACTTTAATGTCAGGTTGTGTTGATCATTAAATGCATAAGACGAGTACGATTACAGAATATTACATTTCTTATACAATCAATATAGCCAATCAATGAGAAATATCACAGTAAAAAAGAAAAAAACAAATTAATTATTTGTGAAACAAATACATTCTCCATATAACTTCTTGCTTTAATTTTGCTGGTATAATGAAAAGTTATTAGTATTAAAAGCAAAAACATTCTGTATTAGATAAGAGTACATTCTTCCGATGAAATGGTTTTATTTATATCAACACGTACCAACTATCTATACAGATTATAATTCCTACATGTTTGTGTAGACATTGGTTTGCTGCAATGCCTGGAAATTGTACATAACATTTTCACTGTGTTGCTTCCTAAGGTTTACCGAAAAAACTAATATCAACCCGGTATTTTTCCAACTGACAAGGGAATCTTTGTGCAGATAAATGTATATTTCCAGATAGCCCATCGCATACATACACTAAACATGGAACTCTAGACAATGATTTAACCAAATTTCTTTTGATGTCTAGAAGTTTTCTATTTCTTTTTTTCTTGTTATTTCCTTCAAACAGAAAGAAATATGCACTTCCTTCCTATTAATAAAATATAAACCCGTCAGCAAATACTCTTTTATTGTTGAGATTATTCGATATAATTAAGTCGGTTGAGGGACTAACATCCATTACCTATGATTTGGATTTTGAGACGAGGAATCATACTTATATTTAGACATTCGATTTATTCCTTGTATCCCTCTTTGCTTTCTCTTATTAGAGTAGGCGAATTTCAGTCAAATCGAATCTTCAGTAATTTCTATTATACTTTGGTTGTAACTGAAGATATTGTATAAGGTGTTTATTGTTTTACTTTGCGGTGAATATTTGAAGACGTTTGATAGATTATCATTGATCTTTTGATAGTTCACCGTGTTAAAAATATTTCCAAATGATCGTGAGTTCAATCATTGTATCAGGTAATGAAATCTAAATACACTGGTTCAACAGGAATCATCAAGGAAAATAATTACAGGCTCTAAAATAACAATAAGCAGACCGAATATATTCCTCATCATGAAAAACACCTGAAGATTCCAAAATGGTACTTGGCGAATAGTCGAGTTTATAGGGTCAGGAATAACACAGAAAGTAGCATACAAAAATATATTCTATCTGACAAATTAAACATGAAGATGGTAAAACCGTATTTTCCGAAAGTATGCGTCCATAAAAATTAACCTATAAAACTGAAACACGCAAACAAACGATAGAATAATTCGTGTAATTTTATTTATTTCTTACTAAACCCTAAAATAATTTGTTGGCACAGTTAGCTTAGAAATACTTAACAATAAGTTTTTCAAAATATTAGGTTGGTGCAAAAATAATGTCCTTTTCTCACATAGTAACATATGTGATAAAACGACATTATTTTTGCACCAACATAATATTTGAACATTTAAGAATTTGTCAATGATAGGAGAGTAAGTCGGTCGTGTTAGAGATTCTATGAACAGTTTGTTAGGTGTTTTGAAACACAATTCCCTTCAAGCCATGGCGTCAGGATGTACAATGGAGAAGAATGTATCTTTTGTTTATGTCATTAAACTATCTTATTGTTATGGGGCCCACTCCTTTTTTCATACAAGTGAACCTGACCAGTGTGTACTTGTACTGCTGCCGGCGAATAACAGAGAGAGAGAGAGAGAGAGAGAGAGTGATACAGAGTGATACAGTGATACAGTGAGAGTGTGAGTTAACCGCTTTGTAGGAGTCACAGTTGCGAGCACGTAGACTCAAAAGGAAGTCATACGTCGTTACTGAATTTCCCAGACTGTATATATATTATTATTGCCACTGACCTCATTTCTAGATCTACTAAACGTATTACCAATTGTATTATTACGTCAATACATTTATTTGCTATATTTCATTCCTGCGTTTGTCATTCATTTTGAGACCGGATTTCATCTCGGAATCCACAACACTTATATGTAAGCGAAAAAATTGTTGGTACGTTTTTTCTATTCCTTCGCAATCCTTCTCATCTATGATAACTATGCCAAGATGCAAACATTTCTGGGGAGGAGTTACTTTTTGCTAGTGTGAGATATTATCTCCTTTTTCTATCAACTGATGGTAGTGCCTTTTCTCATCTTATAGTATTCATTCTGAATCACATTTCAATGAAATCCATTCTTTTTTTTTTCTTTAAATTTATTCTTTTTTTTCTCCCCCTACTCGTCAGTGTGTTCGACCATAGTAACACATTTTGTCCCAATCATTCTAACATATTTGATGGTTTAATTAGAAATCCCGGTTCGAAAGAAAAATCAGAAAAAATGGATAATTGAATGTCTTTGGCTAGATACAATAAATCCGGATAACATTATTTACTTCAATCTCTTTTTAGAATTAACAATGGGACTTATACTAAGTTAAAACTTAAAACTTAATGTTGTGAAAGGGTAAAATCCAAGTGTCAACCAGGACTCTTTGCCAATTACCCCACCCCCTTATCCTTCTCTCTGTTTTTGTCGTCCTTGTATGTGTTATATGTAATAGGAGTAGGTAGTCTTTCCTACCGCCCGGTCAACACTCCTCCCCCTTCTCTTGGACATGAGTAGAGGCTTACGCCTTGTTTCTTGTTTAGGAAGGGTTTCCCGGTACTCTTTCTCTTTTTGGCCTTTGTATTAGTGCAGCTCTGTTTCTCCCGTGATGTGTGCAGTCTGTGGCATCATCTCTTCATTCTGAGGGTACACGGTTGACAGTTCTCTGGTTGCTGTTTCCGACTGGTAGTTAGGAGCCCTAACGCTTGTGCAGCGTCTTGAGCGGCTGCTCTGATCAACAGTTGTATAATACCGGGGTGTTTGTAGTGCCATGCCGCGCATGGAAAGGTGTCCCTGCAGTCACCTCCGGTGGGCAACCCTGAGGCCACATTATGATGCAGGTTGTGCCAACTGCTCTCTGCCCACGTCACGGTCGAAACTATCTGCTTCTTTTACTTCGGGCCTTCTCAACTCCCAACCAAAATTCAACATGAGCTACAAAAACCGAAAAATTAATCCTAAACCAGCCACTCAAACTCACCTAAATTCCTCAATATTTCGTTTTCCAACATCCGTGGCATTAGATCAAACTTCTGCAGTATGGAATCTTTCTTCACTGCAAACTGCCCGGATATACTGGCTCTCTGTGAGACCAACCTTTTCTCGTCTATCCCCTCCACTGATCTCTCGATCCCAGGCTACCTTCCTCTCCTCAGAAAAGACTCACTAACCCACATGCATTGCCTTGGTGTTTACGCAAGGTAAATCTCCCTCTGGCAAGAGAATTCTCTCTCGAATCACCAGACCAGTCGTACATGTGTCTCTGACTATCTCTGCCCAATGCGGTAAGCTATCTCTTCTTCCTTTACCGCTCTCCATTCTCTCAAGACTGTGCGATACTCGATAGCATTTCTGACAGCATAGACAAGGCTCTATCGCTCCATCCGTTTGCTCACATATTTGAGTTTGGCGACACAAGGTATGATTGGCGTTAAAACGCCCATCATACATTGTGGCTTAAGAATGCTACTACTGACCACGCAGGCATTCAAACGCTCAATTCTTCAGTCTCCCAATCCCTCACGCAGATAGTTAACTTCCCCACTCGTTTTGCCTCCAACCAGGAAGGAAAAGCCTTTCTTCTGGATCTGTGTTTTACCTCCATCCCCGAGTCTTGCAGCGCCTGGTAACTCTGCCCTCTTGGTAACTCTGATCATGTGGTAGTATCTGTTAACATCTCCTTCAAATCCACCCCCTATAAAGAACCTCCTACCACTAGAACTTCGTCCTACTATCAACATCAATTCGCTGACTGGGACGCGTTCCGTGATTTCCACGATGTCCCCTGGGATGGAGTCTTTACGCTCCCTGTCTAAGAATGTCCTTCTGAAGTCTCATCCTGGGTTAAAACTGTAATCGACGCTTTCATCCCATCAAGGAAATATAGGGTCCAGTCGCGCACCCGCCCTGGTTCTCTGCTGCTTGCTCAGCCGCCATCGCTCATAGGAACCACTACTTCCACCTATTCCATAGCGACATGTCTGACTGTAATAGACGTCTCTTTGCCTCCGCCCTTGACGAGTGTAAGCGTGACCTCAACGATGCTAAGTCACTATTTGCGGCTCGGATGAAGGAGCGTATTTCATCTCGCACATTTGGCTTCAAAGATTATTGGCATCTCTGCAAGAGCGTATTGAACACTTGCAAACCTTCTATACCTCTTTTATTCAACTAGTTCGAAGTCCTGACCTTCTCTGCTGACAAGGCTGAATGCTTTGCTCGGAAATTTTCATTCAACTCGACGCTCGAATCTTCCGGTGTACCCATACCCGACTTCCCTCTTAGAACTGAGGCTCTATTGAGTGGGCTACATATAACCCCGTCTCTGATATTGGGCGTTATCTCAAATTTAGACCCCAACAAGGCTAGTGGTAGAGATGGGATACCAGCCATTGTCGTGAAGAAATGCGCGCCTGAACTAGCGCCAGCCCTTTCTAATCTATACAACTACTGCCTCAAGGAATCTTGTTTTCCGGACTGTTGGAAGTCCTCTTCGATTGTTCCTATCTTCAAGAACTCTGGTGACCCCTCTGACCCTTCTAACTACCGTCCTATCAGTCTCCTACCCCTCTTCGGCAAAGTCTTAGAAGCCCTAATCAATACCGTGGTGGTTAACCACCTCACATCCCATGATCTGCTCTCAGACCAACAATATGGATTCGGCTTTGCCCGATCTACAGCTGATGTGCTTACGACCATCACTGAACCTGTCTACCGAGCTCTTCAAAATAACGGGGAAGCTCGTGCCGTGGCACTAGACATCTCCAAATCATTTAATAGGGTTTGGCATGACGGCCTTCTTCGTAAGCTCCAGGGTTATGGCATTACGGGTCGATATGTTTGTCCTAATACAATCATTCCTGTCAAACCGTGAATTCAACTTTAACGCTTCAAAAACAAAACTGCTCTCTATTAATTACCACAGAGATCCTTCATATCCCTCCATTAGAATGCCTGACGCTCAACGTCTCGAGAGCAACTCTCTGCGGCTGCTCGGTCTCACGTTGACTGCTGACCTGAGATGGAACAAAAAAATTGAGTCAATTGCCTCGTCCACCGCAAGGAAAGTTGGCTCCCTGTGCCGCGTCAGGAATTTTTTCTCCCCGGAATCGATTCTCCAGATCTACAAATCAATAATCCGCCCTTGCATGGAATATTGCTGCCATATATGGTCTGGTGCCCCTTCTGTTTGCCTCGTGCTTCTATATAAGCTCCAGAGGCGGATATGCAATATAATTAGCCCTGCTCTGGCATCTCGTCTGCAGTCACTTTCTCACAGACGCGCCGTCGCCTCTCTCTGTCTGTTCTACAAATACATTCATGGTAATTGCTCCGAGGAGCTGCATTCTCTGGTTCCCAGATTTCATGAGTTCAAGCACCCTACGAATCTGGCATCCCGCTCTCACACTTCACTGTCGAAACTCCTAAATGTAGCCGTCTCTTCTACTCTAATATCTTCATGTCTCGCACCTCTCGCCTGTGGAACTCCCTTCCCTATTCCAGTTTCCCTGAGAGCTATAATCTCCAGCTATTCAAGTGTAATGTTAATCGACATCTCCAGTTCCCTTGATCTATCCACTAGCCTCATCCTTTCTTCTATCACTCCTATCTGAACCCTTACGTCCTAGTGGTTTCCCTACTTCCTTGGGGTGAAATGCTTAAAAAAAAAAAATTAAATAAATAGGTGATTTTAATCTATTTTTATTTTATCACAAAACAAACGGAGATCCGATTTATTTCAACCCGTTGGTTGTTTTAGGTCGGCCTACTTAAATGATAATTCTCAGCTGATTGACGTCAATCAAAAACGATAGTTCGTAACTCGTCTTAGGTTAAAGGATCATGTTTCCCTTATGAATTCTTTGTAACGAATATTGATCTGAGCAAACCTTGACGGTTTCGCCGTAGATGCTTGTCAGATAGTGCCAGCAATTCCCACTGGTTTACGTCATATCCTGAACTTATAAAAGAAAATAGATATAATTTTCGTTCCTTTAACGTTTAGATTTTGACAGCGGAATATAATCAGTAATAAACTGAACAAATTAAACCAACACAATTTAATAACTCAAAACACACGTTAAAATATAACATGAACATGTTTAAAAAAATAGAAAACTCTTTTTTATTTTTTACAGGTACCTGCCACTCTTATTTTAATAATTAGAACAAAACCTTCGTGCGATAGTCCTGGGTATGACGATAAATTACATCCAGCATCAAGGCATCTTCTAATGAGATTTGGGGATTTTATGTAGCGTGGAACGACCTCTAATTGCTCTTGTTCCCATGTCCCCCATGATCCTGGGTGGTAGCTCCTGTTATGCTCCAAGTTATGTGTAAATACTGAACCTCCAAACAAAAGGAAAAACTATGAAAGTAGAAAATTACATTTTATAGTAAAAATACTGTTTGTATTAAAAAAATGCCAGCAATATTTATTTATATTAAAATGACAAAAAAAATTTGTCTGTAGTTGAAGGCATACTGCTGCGTTTAAAATATTTATATTTTGCTATTAAATAACTCATACTGATTGATTTGCCGCTAAACAAAAACAAGCAACCAATTTTCGTGCTTTTTTTTCATGATTTCAAGCAATGTGATAAACTGTACAAGATGCAAGAGATAGAAACAAAGAGGAAAACAAAATAACAGGATTCATGGAGACACAAGGCGACGATCGACATTCAATTTCATTTTTTAGAGATCGAGAAATGAAAGAAAACAAACGAGTAACAATTCTTATTGATCCGTTTAGCAAATTCAACAATAGAATTATGAGACCTAGCTGCCAAACAAGTCCTGCGATTAAATTCTAAAATCGTGGTTGCAAAGAGCAAATTCCATGAGAACAATTACAATGAAAATCGTTATAGAAGAGTCACAGGGAACTTACATAAAGTGACTGGTTCATAGATGCCAGATCAGGACCGATAACATTGCAGTGTGCATTTGATTGGTTATGCGATGAAAACTCAAATTTGTGCATATTCTATATAGAATTTATTATTGAAAGAATGCTTAATATGAATTTTATTGATTAATCGATGAAAAAGATAAAAATAAATATCGCACATATTAAACGAGGTTTACTAAAAACGATCCACATTCTTGCTCTTGATTTCTTATCTAAAAAATAAAACTTATCTTGTATTCCATCAGCATGGCTAATGCTTACTTCCAGGAGAATGTCTTGTTGCACCATCCCGAGCAAGCACTCTGCATTGACATGAAGTGGAAAGATATATTCTATATAAGAATGTTTTTTTTTTCCACTGTGCTAGACAATATTTCTCTCCGGAATCTATCTTATATACCATTTGTCCATGCTTGGAACGTATGGCCCTGTGATCTTCCTATATGCTTAAATATTCCTGATAAAATCCAAAGAAGTACCAGCAATTTTGTTGGTTCTGACCGCGATCTCGGCTTCAGTCACTTTCCTAGAAACTTAAAGTTAATTTTCTGTGCCTTTTCTATAAATAATTTGATGGTAATTGTTCTGATGAGCACTTTATTATGCTATATAGATTTTTATTAGTTTCGTCGCAGTACGATATTAGCAACAAGGTCTCATCAACTGTTGGATTGGGTAGATGTAATAGTAAGGTTTATGTTAACATTTTATTTTCTAACACTATTCATTTGTGGAAATTTCTTCTGGCTACATGTTTCCTGCCAACTTTGATTTTAAATAATTAAATGCAATGTCATTCATCATCTACTCCCTTCGTAATGACTCTTCTATTCTCGGTCCTTAAAAAAGTTTATATTTTCCAGTTATCACCCCACGAATAACTTAGTAACTTTACTGCTCTGTATGGGGTGATTTAGATTGTACTTAAGCCAAAAGAAAATTTGTCAGTCGACATTTTCTTAAACGAGGATAATACATTTGATATTTCCTCAACTTTCGAAAGGTTAATACATGTATGCACGTAGAAGAGATATAGTCATCTACAATATGGGTACGTGGCCGAGTGGTTAGAACGTTCGCATGCTGACAATGAGATCCGCGTTCGAATCTCAACATGGTCGATTTAACAGAAAGGAGATGCCCTGATATTATCGGACTGGAGGGGAAAGTTCCTGAAAACCATACCATGGGTTGACCCAAGCTTTGTGGATGAAATTAGGCAGACGGAACCCTTGGGTGCTAGCACGAAGTTACTAGTCATCGTGGCCGATGGCTTGAGCGTTCTGGCCTTGTTCAAATTGTTGATCACGCTAGATAACATGGTCGTTCCCAGAAGCAGTTACAGTATGAACCACAGATGGGCACTGCGGGTGTTGAATAAACGCAAATGCTCCTGAGCAAGCGTCTGCAATAGGGATTGGCGAACCGCCGAGAAGACGAGTATCCTCGAATACGAATGCTAAGCTATACTTATTCATCTAAGGACGGATAGACGAAACAAGAGACCAACGAGGAAATCTGAAGAAAAATGAAAAGAAGACTTAGCACTTAGAATAATAAAAAAAAAAAAAACAGATGAAGCATTCAGTCGATAAAATTTCAGCAGGAAATATTTGTGGGTAATTTGCGGTACGTATTGTGGGGCTAACACTGGGGCAAGAATTAAGCTATGTAGTGAAGAAATCCATTTGAAGGCAACAATTTTAAATCCATGGCTACTCTACAAAATATGTAAGACTGCACATTCTAGCTTTCTGCAATCAACCAGCTCATATTTCAAAATCGATTCTTTTAAAACAAAAAGAATGCATTGGAAGTTTTATGCACTATGAATAATCTTATTTCGATGTGTATAGTCGACAATTTCATGACAGATGAAGACCTGAGGAAACAGATAGAATTTTACAGAAGGATGCTGTCTATTCCGCAAACGGAACGTGTCAACAACGGGAAAGATTTGAAGAAAATAGGAACAAAAGGACACCTTTACAAAGACATTTATATTCACAGCACAAACCGAAAATAGATGTAGAGGGAAACATTGAAGAACCAAAGGACCATATCGTATAAAAATTGAACAGGAAGTGACAAACGTACTTTAGAACTACGAAAAATAAGATGTTGTGGAGAGTCATGATCGCCCACTGCCTGATTGGATATGACAACTAAATAAAAGTAAACATAACAAAAGGAAAACTACCAACTACCTTTCCCAGGAGAATTCATATCAGTTCGTATATAGCAACCGATCGGACGCTGTATTCTCTTTCCTTAAAGCATTAACTAATATATAACAAATTATTTATTACTTGTGTAAAATAAAAGAACCCTATAAAAAAAAAAACGTTCACAGTAGCGCATAGAAAATCTAAATACTATGTTTATTGAAATATTTGAGATAATTTGGGGTCCTAGGTTATGTTCTTCATGTTATGTCTCATGAGATGGGATTATATCTGACGGATCCCCTTTCATTTTTTTAAAAAATCATATGGTTGTTATATAGAAATAAAGTGGCGCTATTGACAACTGACTTTGAACATAGGTTGCAAGTGAGCAAACAAAAGCGATCCTATTATTGAGTTAAGTAATTACGTGACCATAGATAAAACGCATAGTGGGAGGTTGCTTGAAGTCTAATTCATTGTTATTTCTATTCCAACCTCTATTACCATTCGGATATGCATTTCTTGTCTATCCTCTATTCCTATACTGACTGCTATTCTCTATTCTATTCACTATATTATTACTCTATACTATTTCACTATACTGATTACTATTCAAGCTAGTACTACTGAGCAAGTAGTTTTAGAGCGAATGATATTCGAAGGCGTCTGACACCAGTATTTGTCTAACGGCGGACTATAGTAGTATTAGGTTTGTGCAAAAATAATGTCGTTTTCTCACATAGTAACATATGTGAGAAAACTACATTATTTTTGCACCAACCTAATATCTACGATTAAACTGAAAAGTGACAACGGGAATTCGTTGGCATTACAAAAATAATGTTAGCATAAAACAATTATTCAATTATGCATCTTTATTTTTCTTACATTAAATTCTCAATAAGATTGTTTTCTTTTAATGTTGAAAATATGTTTGTTTTCATTCCAGTGTCTCGCATAGACAAAGTTTGGTTTCTAAATGAAGATTCTACTGTTTGTCATTTTCTGTTGCCCTTAGGTGGAGGGGCTGTTTTTTTATTTTTTTTATTTGGAACCATTTACGTACTTGGGGCAAAGTACTTCGTCAGAGAATATCTTCTATATGTCTTCCTAATTTATGTGCTGAGCATTCTAAGGACATTAAGGACTACAACTCACCACAACTCCCTGCTCCTTGTATCTCAAAGCAATCTTTCATTTTTTTTACCATCTTTCTTGTTCTAGCACTGGAATCTATTCACCCAACATCAACATATAAATTTTTCAGTTTCCCGCCACTTGTCATTCTCTCCATACGGTCTGTAATGATCCAAATTTTCCAGCAATTCTTATGTGCCCCACAAACTTAGACGAAGACTTTCTAATTTTAAATATGTCTTTTGAGTTATTATTCCTTAAAATGTCCTAAATACTCACTGGTTTTTGGTCATGGTATTCTCACTAACCGTCTGTAAAACCCTATCTCTGTCACTTTAAATTCATTCTCTATCTGTATGGAAAAGGTACAACGTTTACTGTCATTCTGGAGGAAATATATCACATAAAGGTAGACTTAATTCAATTCTACTATCAGAATTTATGTGAAGTGCAGTCTTCCTATATCTATATTTCATTGTATCCGAAAATGAGCAGAAAATGTCATTTGAGAAGAAATATGAAAATGGAAACATTTGTTAGAAGGAAGCCAATAAAAACGAAAATTACCCAATTTAATATGCTGGCCACAGGCAATGAAATAGAAGGGATTTTTTTTCTTCCAAAATATTTTTCCCGATACAATATTTGGTAAAAAAATATTCTATAACGTGGTATTGATATTAAGACCGTATTTTTATCATAAGTATTTTCGCATTAATATTATAATTATTGTTCTTGTTTTTCCTCTTAAAATAATCTATACTGCAACTTAAACAATCTTTTCAAATTAAGGCCTTTATTATTCTCTTCACGATTCCAAATCTTCTCGTCTCATACAAAAAGTATAATTCAATTGACGTTGTAAAATCATAGTCTATCTCGATTCTAACTTTATATGGCGCGTCTTTCCTTCCTTCACGAATACAACAATGACATTTACCTCATTGCAATGCAAAGGAGCTAAACAGAACTAAACGAAGCTAAACAGGATTTTGAATCAAATGCTGATAATTAGCCAACATGAGAAAACTGACATTTATTTCAGGGTTAAAGTTTAGAAAAATATATTCACACTACACCTAGTAATGGCGATGATAATGTAATCATTACGGGGAATATTAAATAAGAATCGAGCGATATTTCGAAGAGAATTAGTATTAAAATAACAACAGTGAAACTGGCCGCTTCTTTAATAATATTAATAATTATATGCAGAAACGATTCCAAGATAAGCCTCTTCATGGTCAATATTCTGTCCGCACCAGAAAACTGATGTAGGAATCAATGGCTACGTAGAGCAAGGTTAGAAGCTTAAACGGAAGGTTTTACGCTTGCTACACAGGAATAATGCTTGATAACTAGGAATTACCAATAACACATACTGAAAAAAACGTGTTAGCCTAAATACAGATACTCTGATAAACATCTACAAACAATTAACCATCTTGTATCAGGGTGCAATGTGTTAGCACCCACTGAATATAACACTCGGTACGATAGAATGGGCCACTGGATAATATACAACTTTTATTGGAAGATACTGATATGAATACCAGCTAGAACCGGTAAAGAAGATAGGACTTGTAACAATTTATGGGACTTTACGATACACACAGACAGGACAATCAAAGCCTATCGACCAGACATCGTGAGCAAAACCACAAGTGAGTGTCTGTACTTATTGACATTACTGTTACTACATACTGTAATATATCTTTGTCGATACCAGTTGTATTTGAACGCCTCGGTTTGATTGGAAAATATTCCGATAGACTCATTGAAGGGAACCCTAATAGCCCGTGCCTTGAAGAAATACAAAAACTTGTACTCAGAAATACACCTCGGACTTTACAAAGACGTTTATCTATGGAAATTGGGCGATTTTTTAAAAGTTTTTTTTAAATGCACAGCGGAAAGTATCAATGATGCCATTTCTGATATTAAATATCTAATTGGGACCAGCGCGGAAATGAATATACAACAGAAATGAAAAGAAATGAAATAAGTTAATAATAAACATAATAAGTGTTTGTTCCCTTAGCCTAAAATTATTTCTGATGTAAATTAAGTCAATACAACCCTCTTGAAATTAAAACTGAATTTGTTGTTGGTGAACTAGGAACCATACCAAAAATATAAGCAATCATCTACAACCTGGTGATTCGGGAAGCAATATATTGCACATATGATTTCTTATCACATCCACAGAAATAATTTAATTCATGTGACATATTTGGAGCCTATACTATTGGAATTCGAATGTGCATTCTCATATATATTACAAATAAATCTGCATATAAATTACAAATAAACCTGCATATTTTGCAATGATTTCTTCTCCCTTTTTACTGAATGTTACACCCGTGACATTATGTTATCCTTTCCAGTTTCCATATTTAATTTGATTAAACATATTAATCATGCATACACCTTTTTAATGAACTTTTACCTTATATATACAATCATACGATATAATATGGTTAAGATGGGGATATCAGCGACTAATCGTACTAAAAATAATGAATTGTTGACTTGTAGTCGCTTGAGTTTTCAGTAGAACCTACATATATAGGAGATTCAGAACATGATAATAATAATAATAATAATAATAATAATAATAATAATAATAATAATACAGATGTTATGTGTAAACTTGAGTGAAAAAGTTATGTTCGATGAGAAAGGAAAAATGTAGTTCGTTGTCAATGAATGCATAAGCGTTGATGGAGAGTGAATACAAAAGGCGTCAAGAATGATAAAGTGGGAAAGATGTTGTAAGTCTGGATTAAAGAGGACAGAAACATGGTGTCGACAAACAACAGAAGGTGTCATTGTAAAGACAAGTAAAAAAAAATGCGTAGAATGTGATAATCGAAAATAATCCTGAAAGATTGCACAGTAAACGAGACATTTTGATTCTTGACAGATAAAAAAAAAAACAGTGAACATATATAATCCTAGATTTTGCGCGTCCCGTTGTTTTTATGGATGCGTTGCTTTTAACAAGAACTGAAACTAGATTGCGAGTATTTTCTGTGACGGATTAAACTAATCAGACGAGGAGTCATGATATGTTTAAGCACTTAGTATTATTTTTACCTCAGTTTCGCATTGTTGGTTTGTTGTTCGCTCCCTCATTAAATATAATAAATACAATGATACTACACAGTATCTACCTATTATGGCTTCTGATCTTAACCAATTAGAGGTTTTACTACACGCTACTGCTACTAGATTTCTAATACTACTACGACAATTACTACTACAACTTTTCATTCTTAGTACTTCAGTTAAATTTTGATCAAAAGAAATCTTAATAATACTTTTTTATCTGTACATACACATGTTAATGAACGTTTGACCTAACATATACAACCATACAGCATAATACAATTAAGATGGGAATATCAGTGACTTACCCAACTAATTGTACCAATAATAATGATCTACTGTCTTGCAGTCTCTTGAGGTTTCAGTGGAACACAGGCATCTCGCAAAAGAAAGGTGATTCAGAACATAATAATAATAATAATAATAATAATAATAATAATAATAATAATAATAATAATAATAATAATAATAATACATATGTTTAAAATAGTTTATACAAGTGAAAAAGATAAGTGCGATGAGAAATGAAAAACCGTGTAGTACGTTGCCAATGAATGCATCCGGTTTGAGAGAGACGGAATACAAACAGTTGTCAAGAATGATACATTGCGAAATATATTGATCTACCAATTATGGCTTCTGATCTTAACCAATAGGAGGTGTTACTATGCCCTACTGCTAATATATTTCGACTAGTACTACTACTACTACTACTACTACTACTACTACTAATAATAATAATAATAATAATAATAATAATACTGCTGCTCGTTTTTAGTCATTCCTTCAGTCAAAATTTGATAAAAAGCAATCTTAATAATTAAGTTATTTAAACAGTTTTTTTAAAAATATTGCAGTAAACAAAAGGAATGATTTTCACAGTAATTAATGGGGTAATTGCTTTTAAACTGAAGAAGTGAAAATCCGAAAAAAGTAGAAAAAAAAAAGTTCTGTAGCATAGTTGTAATTAATAAGCATACAGCATGGGAATTGAAAGACTTGTTGTCACCTGATCCTCAGTAGAAGTCAGCAGACAAAACTGTTTTTAAAACGCAATTTAAAAGAATACAATAAGAAAAGCCTGCTTCGAAAACGAGCCGGAAGCAACTGACAAAGTTGAGCAAGACAAAATAAACCAATTGCAGCATTCAAGTAAAATGAAATTAATTCTCTAATTAATCGACGTTGGTTAATGACTTTGGTACATAATGATGTTAACTTGATTGTCATGGCTAATTTCCCTGCAATCCCAATTCACTCGGCATATAATTTGTTCTTGTTCGATGCCGTCCGGCATTGGCGCTGCATTATGGGTAATATTAAACGACACCTACCAGCAATCATCGGAATTGGATTTGAAATATTTCGATAAATATTGGGTAAAAGAAGAGCGTGTGTAATGAAAGCGGAAATAAGAAAGGCGCGGGTGCGACAGGTGAGTCGATGAAGAGGAGAAGGAGGAGAGTGAATTATTATTGCCAGGAGCATATGTAATTACTGACGCAGAAGTATAACAAAGATGAAATATAGAAATTCAAGAAAACTACGAGGGTAAGAAGGGGTAAGGGAATTAAATATAATAAAGACAAGTTGCAAAAGGATAAAAAAATAAATGAATGAGCGAAATATAAAAGCCAGAAAGAAAGATAAAGAGAAAGTACAGTAGAAGACAAAGAACAAGGGAGAAAAGAAACAACACATCAAGATAAGAAAGAAGAAAGTTAAAATCGACAATCGAAAGTTAAAGAGACAGAAATAAAGAAATATTTAGACAGACAGAAAGTAAGAAAAAAGAAAAATAAAAGAAAGAAAACGGAAAGGACGATGACAAACAGAAAATAGAAGAAATATAAGGATCAGAAAAAACTGAACGAAAGAAAAATGTAATGAAAGAAAGAAAAACAAAGATCAAAAGAAAGAAAGATAGACAGAAAAAAGATAGCAATTAGCAAGTATGAAAGAAAGATTGAATGAAATAAATAAAGAAAGAAAGAAAAGAAGAAAAAATAGACAATCTGTAATAATATATGAACGAAATTATATCAAAAAAGAAAACATGGAAATATCGTCCTACTTAAAAAGCAGAAAGTGAAGGTTGCCATTTACATGATGAGAAATTAAAGCTTGAAGAATAAAATTTGTCATGAGATATTGAGGAATGGACGGCTGAATACGAAACTAGTAGCAACTGTCCTGGTAAGATTATGTGAAGTGGAGACAAGATGGGATCGTAGACAAATGATACATACAGCTACCTGGGGAGGAGGAAGGTGTCGCGAATCATGATAGCACACATCCCTAAAAACACAACACATAATTATGCTGATTCTGTAAATGATAAATGATTATATCTTTGGATGAGATGATCTCTCATCGGGACATGAATACAATTCCAAATTGTCTTATTGATTTACCGTTCTGTGAGTTTCTCATAGAAAAATTTCTTTCACACACACACAAGCACACACACATATGTCTGCGTGTGTTCGAGGTCAAATGATGGCTTTGAAATAGTCTTTGAATTTGTGCTGAAAATACTTATGGATATTTTACAAATATTACCTTCAAAAGGCATGAATCTATGTTCCCTGGGTATTCTGTCATCGCCAGAAATTTTACAATGTTTTTCAGTATCTGTGTGTGTGTATGTGTGTGAATGTGCGAGCTGTTACGATGGTTAATGTGTAATGCTGTAGATAAATGAAAACACGATTAAACTACTCACAGCCAAGACACTATAAAAAGTTGTTTAATATCTAGCCAGAATTTGCGGAGGGTGTAATGGGTAGCGACTTTGAATAAAAAATCGGAGAGCCATGGTCGAATTTTACTAGAGTTAATTTTCGTGCAAATACACCTAAAAAATATAAGAATCTATCAGCTGTCTTAAATAGTAGGTTTGGGTCAGGGAATAAACTTGTTATTCTGAGAAAATGTTAAAGCAATATTCTCTTGCCAAAATATTCTTACTATCCAGAATATGTTTCAGCTTTATATAAGCCAAAAATAAATACGCCATATAAATCAAATGAATAATTTAACCATTCCAAATGTTGGCATAGAAGATGAACCGTGGTTACATTTACAATAAAATTCTAACATGAATGGTAAAGCATATTTTGATTTTGTCACTGTATTTTGAATCTGTTTCAATCGAAAAAAAAAACGCTTACGTCATATAGATATTGTCATTGTTAATTCTGTCTAATGAAAAAGGAACTCGTCCTGGATATGACGATAAACTACATCCGCGTCCTGAGTAAAATGATGAACTGCATCCAGCAGCAGGGCCTCTTATAGGCAGGCTTTGAGGAGCATGGAGTCACCTCTTACTTGCTGGTGTTCCCTGGTCTACCCTGACCAGGTTGGTGGCACCTGTCAGGGCCCCAAACTGGTGTCAGAGCACTATGAAGGTCTGGGAGTGGGTTTTAATAACAGAAGTGCATTTTTGTAAAAGAAATGTTACCAGCAATGAATTTTTGAGGAAAAAACCATTACCAGCAATATATTTTTGAAAAAAAAATATTACCAGCTATACACTTTTTCGAAAAAATATTACTACCAATAAAGATTTTGTCGGCATTAAATAACCCAATGAGGTTGATATGCCGTAGAAAAAAAGAAAACCAACCCAAAAAAGGGCAATTGGATACAGTGTTTATAAGGTGACAATTAATTTTTATAAGGTCTATTAACTAAATTTTCTTCGTATGATTCAAGACCGATGGTTAAGAGAATGCTGAGTATAACATGGATTCACACAGCCATTAACACCAGACCAAAATATGATGCAATCCGAAATCTTTTTTTTTGGGGGGGGGGTCAAAGTACATGGATTTAAGTAACATTTTCCAGTTTTCTTTAAAATATTTAATACTGTTTTAATATATATTTTGGTTTAGTTCTAGTCTTAAATACCTTCAAATGTAGATAAAGACATTATTTCAAAATAGTATCAAGTTTCTAACATTTAGAAATATACTGTAATTTTTTATGCATTTTAGATAATAACGATGCTATTATGAATGGGTTCTTTGATAAAGACTTTCTTACATTCATAGCGTTTCTCATGTGAACGTGTGAACGAGCGACTTCAGTAGCCAGTCTTCTGAATTTTGTAAACTGTTATAATGAAACAAAGAAAAAAAAGTACTGAACTGTTGAACGTGGAACACATAGACTTTCTGAGCCATAAAGAATACACCTGAATGTGTGACCTTTCTGGTTTTGCTTGAATCGCCCCCGAACTGCTATAGAAACAAGATTCAGAAATGGGGATATGGCACCAATGCTAATCCCAATTGCCAATGCGGGCACTTAAAAACTAGAGTGCATCTTCTAGTTTGGTTCAACCTTGAGAATTCATGCGCACTTAATGACAGTGAAACCTTGATATCTCATGCAAGACACTGTGTGCAACAGTATATGAGTGTATTATAGAGACACGAGAAGAAGAAGAAGAAGAAGAAGATAAAGAAGAAGAAGAAGAAGATTGAACTGATATGCAATAGTACTCCTTCTATGTCATTAAATGCTGGGCAATCTCCTCCAAGATAAAAAAAGAGACTTTAAGCAACAGAAGAGGCTGATAATCCCATCGACCGAACATATAATAAACAAAGATGTTCTAGATAAAAAGGAGTCTTATACTTAACATCAGCAAGATGTTTGAATTTCTAGGCCACATACTGGTGAGAGAGGAATTGTAAAATGTGAAGCACACAGAAAAGATTTAAGTCAAGGTGGCCAGAGGAAAACAACGCATAACCAACTCAGTGAGCCTGAGTAAATAGATAACAACACTAGGGTTTAGGAGACAAAATAAAAATACAAAATACTATGGAAAGAAAGCTGTGGAGAGCTATGAGCATCAAGGTCCTAAAGAGAGAAGAACAGTATTCTCATGCTGTACACATGGAAGAAGAAAGGACTGAATATCTTAAATATATTCTAAAAATGTGTAGGTAAAAAATACACTAAATACACAAAATTCACTCAATATATAGGATTTCTGTTAAAATGGGAATGATGAATGCGGTTTGTTCTGTGAGAAAAACAAGTACTAATTGGAAGTGAACATTATGACGGTTAAATAACCACTAACTATTGACTTGAATACGTTTAGGTTGTATGATTCAGGTAAGTATCTACGTATGCAGCTGTTCCACTAAGTAGACGTTCCTGAGGAAAGGTTGACTGACTTTACTTACCTTTGGAAAACGAAGGAAATAAGGATGATTCAACACTGTGGAAGTGGCTTAGCGTAACCTAGCTCTGAATGTCTGAACTACTGAAACTAAAGAGTAAAATATGCAAACTCAATAGCGATATATTATCTATAGTTTTGCGACGTTCTTTGTAGGTAAATTTATTTAAGGAAAATTGTTTCAAACCAATATCAAGCTAATGGCTTGGATATACGAAATTACATCATTCGAAGACTTGAGCAATTTACGAAAACGATAATACGTATTACGAGTTATTTTAATTAGTTCAAGAAATTATTTCAGTTGTCGAAATCTTGAGATTATTGTAAGGTATTGCAAACAAAAGAAAAGCTGTAATAAAAATGTGTTCATTTCATGACTTATTTACAATCTGAAATCAAAATTATATGTTAGCCTCCTTTATTGATACATTAATTTACTTGTAAAATATGCAAATCCAACTTAGTGCAAATATCAAACTAAATGTGTTGTTCTTAGTTCATTTGAGAAAAATCAAAATGTTTTTTTTTTATTCTCGTATATTTCCTTTTAACTGCTAGCCATTTTTCCGTAATGGATACTTATGTTTACGATAGATGATATAAATAGATAATTTTAAAAGCAATACATCGCCGATTCCTTTGTTAAAAGAAGCATAATAGTTCCCCCATTAAAACAGTATAATATCATAGTGCCAATTCCGAATATACAAAGGAAGCCATTTCTGAAAGTTTCAAAGAGTATAAAGGGTATTGCAGTCAATATTTACACTCAATAAATGATGATAGGTATATTAGTTTGTTTGCTGTTTTTTTTTTCGTTTACATTAGGAATATTTCGCAAGTATTAAGTATTTGAAATTCACCACTATCGTCTGCCCACTGACATTTGTATAATGAAATTCGAGGGTATGTGGCTTGCTTATGTTAAGCGTGAATTTTGAGGAAGATTTAATTGACGTTAAGTACTCAGTTGTCTACTTTTAAAAAGAGATGAAGCCAAGCATGGGATTCTGCTGCTATATTTGCGGATAGTGTAATTTATGGCGGTTGAGAATGAGAAGTCGGAGGGCAGAGTTCGAATTCGGGCTCGTTATGTTGACGTACGTGAAAATAATCTCATTAATGTTCCGAATTAGACGAATCTCCCAGATATGGGTTTAATAGTAGAACATTTACCTGGAGATGTTATTGTTATTTTCAAAAGAAAAAAATATTGTAACTCGCAAAAAAGAATTGTTCTTACAATCCAAAATATATTTCGAATTTAACTTCGTCATGATGGTCTAATGAACAGGAAAAAAACTGCAGTGTCTGGATCGGAACTACATATTTTTTTTTTTTCATTGTCGAAAGATTTCAAAAGAGATCACGCGTCTTGAAGACGAGGAATTACTTCCACCACTCAACCCATTTCACACTGATATAATGTCGAAATTCTATCGCTTTTCCTATGAATAACATTTTGACGAGCTACATTTCCCAGTTTGATATTCTTTTAAGTATTTCACACTAGCTAAGACGATAACGCCACGGAGATGCAACGGGTTGCACAGTTTAACAGAATATGAGAAAGAAACTATTAAGGATAGAAAATGTTTAAAAAAAAACAAGAATTACGCAGACAATAGAAAACAATTGACATTGATTTTAAAGTAAAAAATCATTGGGAAGCAAAAAGCCGAATATGGTTCCATTAGCAAGAAGTGGAGTGGAAGGAAATGCCAGTATAGAACTTACGCATACATCTAGCTATTTCAACTCTAAAGAAGTCGCCAATCTAGAACTTTGACGGAATTCATAAAGTCTAGGTACCATAGAACAAAGTTTATCAGAACACTTACCAAAAAAATATTTATAAAAAATAAACTACATTACGGCAGTAGAAAAGTTACTGAAGACGATATGTCAGGTCAAGACCAGTAACATTACAGATTCTGCTTTGCATTTTATCGAGAATCTTTAAATATATAGCAGCAGCACCAGAACAGATGTGGCAGCAGTTATCAAATCAAAGACGAACGATATACTTCTAAATATGTAAGGTAGATTCCGGCTAGGAAAATTGTCGATCACGATACAAGGAAGCAACATTCTTAGCAGTAGAACTCGCAATTGGCTCGATAAAAAACCTTTCCAGTCTACCTGGAAATACATTAGTAAGAAGGAAGTTCCATTATGATAACTTCATCCCAACATTTCCTACATTCTGGAAAAGATTAACTTCTAGTTTGTGGTTAAACTTTAAGTATCATACTTATACTCATAAGCTTCAATTACTTCTTCTCTTCCCTCACCATCGCATTTAGTATCTCTCTACCTTAAGCGGCTCTTAAGCCTTGTATTGAGTGAATACTTCCTAAGAAAAATTTCGACGCTAATGAAATTATCAGAATGTATTGTTCATCAAAATAGGCAGAAAATTATCACGGATACGCTGATGAATTTTGTGGATGTTCTAGCAAATATTTGAAATCATCGGTTATGGAAGAAGTATGCCGCGATGGAATCAACGGCCACATGTTTCTGACCTTAAAGCTGGAGGATATCGGCTTTGGTCTGATCTGGAGAGGGAAGCTCATCGAAGGATGATTTATTTCCAAAGACCGGCTACATAGTAATGAATATCATTCTGGCTTTCAATCCAGATCACGTGAAGAGAACTGGTGAGGTGCTCAGATGCATTGGGATCATCTGATCACACCCGGTCACGTGATTGGTGATGCTGCTGCTGATGATGATGATGTGACGACGATGATAACAATAATAATGGCAGAAAATATTTACAAATGTGAAGCTTGACTGTGTCAAGTTAAAAAAACAACAAAAATAAAACTTAGTTCCAATCGTTGATATATAGAAATTACTCATGTAGAAAAACTGAGTTTCAGTCGACGAGATATGGCGGGTATTGAAAATAAGTTAGATATTTTCTATTTCTGTATTTAAAGGTAAAATATATTATAATACAAACACACGACATAAATAAAAGTAAAAATCTCCATGAGTTAATATATGACTACATACTCTTGCTTTTATTGTATTAACATGTGTTTGGGTTTCTTATCAAATAAGTAGGATAAAGAGTTATCACCAATATTTGCATTATTTACAGGTGGAGTATTGTACTCATCTCTGTTGTTGTTATCATAAGGCATCGGCTGTTGTGTATATAGATCTGGATAAATTCGAGAGAAATTGCAAGTGAACACTATTTAATCATCGAGGGTAGATTGTTCTCGATTGAACTCACAATTACTAGATCGACAAATTTTCGAACAAACGGTTTAATCCACTATAATGTGGTTCTGTGTCACGGTGACTTCAGTCCCTCGGACAGGCAGTGTAGCTGAACTCTGAAAACGACCATGACAAAATAAGAACAAGACGTGATATCTCTTGACATGTGTAAGAGATTGAGTACAGTATACACCTGCAGGTTAAATAAAGAGATATTTCAAAATGTCCCAGAGTTTACACGCATTGCCATACACCTGATAAAGTCTAGAGAGCAAAACAGCAGAAAGGTTGTGATAACAAGAAAAATGAGGACAGTAATCCGGATTTAAACAATTTAGGGCCGTATTGTCTTGCTAAAACAAGGCACAATATAATGACATACGACCCTATATATTAGGTTGGTGCAAAAATAATTTCGTTTTTTAACATATGTTACTATGTGAGAAAACGAAATTATTTTTGCACCAACCTAATATAATGATATGATTTACGTTCAACAATTGTTTGCTTCTTGTGTAAATAAATACTGACATTTAAACTTGGTTAACAGTAGCGTATGTTTATTCCCCTTCTATATGCCATGCCTTTTCAGAACGTTAGTGATAATAGCTCTCCACAGTTTCCTGTTTTTTTTTTTTAGTAAATTTTGTCTTTTATTACCTCTTCTAAATGCCGTTCTGCCATGCATGTACACAAACCGTTGGTAACATTTGCAGTACTTATTTCAGTCAAACTTGCATTCAATATGTTCTGAGTGTCAAATTTTCCAAGCCCTCTATCCTCACTATGTGCCTGATAAATTTCAACTCGCTCCTTCTGATTTTCTTTCCCACTTCTCGAAAAATTCATCATTGCTTATATTTTCAGTCTATAATATTCTAAGTATCTTTCTGTAGAATCACATATCTGTTGCCTCAGGTCTTTGCATCCGTGAGGAGGTTGCCGAACTCTCACTGCTATATAGGTGAACTGATATCAGATAATAGTTCAGTAAAATTTTCTTTGTTTCGAACCAAAATTTTCTTATTTCATAATACTTTGGTTAGCTATTGGAAAGCACTTTTCTTTTTCACAATACGACTTTGGATATTGGCGTTGAATTGTCCGTTTTCTGTTAAAACACTTCACAGATATCTAATTTGGTGTGCTTGATTGATTTCCGTGTCTCCAATTTTTAATTTTAATGTTGGTTTGTTGTTTTCGCTAAATTTAGTAAGACAGGTCGTTTAAGATATAGAAATTTATCAGGCTATCAGCATCCAACCAGAAATTGTTACCAATTATTCAATATGTAATGTTACCTGTTCCATTTGTCATTGTATCTCTCAAGATTTAAAAAAAAGTCTTCTTTATAGACATGCCAGGCCTGTGTCAATGATTCATTGTGTCCGTGGTAACATTTTTCTTACTAGTCATAAAATATATCAGATATCAGTAAAACAGTTTCCATAACAAGTCAACTACCATCATATATATATATATATATATATAGTGTGTGTGTGTGTGCACTTTTAAACCTGAAGATAGTCATTATCTTATCAATGATGTCTCAACTACAAAGAAAAATCCATTGTTCTGCTCAGAATGTATGCAGCAATTTTGAATAGTTTGAGAACTGGTTTCACTTCCTTTTTTAAACTTGGCAATCAATTAAATGGGACCTCACTGCATATGCATGACCATATATTCCCCCTTAGGGTTACTCAGTCAGCAGTAAAACACCATTATGTGTGCTTGGCTACTGTGTGACGAGCGTTCAAATTAACGTCTTGTCGAGGGTTCTTATACCAGTCCTCACATCACCCAAGCTTGTTATCCTCCCATTCCAGTAGAGGTCAGATTTAGTTTCCTTTTGTTGAAGCTAAAACTTCCATTGGAATTCTGTAAACATGTTTAAGGCGAACATGGCTAAGTTGGTAATCCCTAAAGAATATATTTAGTCTTTTCTTCTCAATTTCCTTCAATGCTTTCTGTCCTGGATCTTGGAGATTGCATTCCTGTTAAGATACTGGCTGACAGCAGTGAATCCTTATAGGACGTCTACTTCTATCGGAATCTCTTTAATGTAAAAGCTAAATAATTCTGGCGAGATAACACATCCTTGCCTCACACAACTGTCTATCTTATATATATATATTTATTAAATACATTTTCTTGATTCTGGATTATTTGAATATCCTTACAAAATTGTTGAAAGTCGCCTTTTTCATTGTGTTCATTAACAGTACTTACTCTCAATTTCTAACTAGAGAATTGAATATCAAATATATATCCTGATATTCTATTACATAATTCAGCTTTTGGTTTGTGCACATGCCATTTATATATATATATATATATATATATATATATATATATATATATATATATATATATATATATATATATATATATATATAGAGAGAGAGAGAGAGAGAGAGATAGATATAGATATAGATATATTAGGTTGGTGCAAAAAAATGAAGTAATAATGTCGTTTTTTGACGTATTTGTTAACGTCAAAAAACGACATTATTTCGACATTATTTTTGCACCAACCTTATATATATATATATATATATATATATATATATATATATATATATATATATATATATGTATGAATGTATATTTATATATAACTGGAATAAAGCAGTTAAACTGAAACCTTTCTTGAATCAGTCGATACCATTTTTAGGTCTCTTAAACCATATCCCTACATACAATTACAATGTGTTTAATAGTCCCGTTTTATTTCTGTGCGATGACTGCATTTTCCGTTATTCTATCCTTGCGCAACTATCATGTGTTATAAACCTTAATCCATGAAGTATTAAATCTACCCATATTTACGAAAGAGTAAACCTT
The DNA here is from genome assembly GCA_963932145.1 of Acanthosepion lycidas. Taxonomy (NCBI): domain Eukaryota; kingdom Metazoa; phylum Mollusca; class Cephalopoda; order Sepiida; family Sepiidae; genus Acanthosepion; species Acanthosepion lycidas. The sequence continues at coordinate 109,096,373 of OZ010586.1, forward strand.
CTGAATAGGGCTAGAAAACGAATTAGGTAAGTACAAAAATAAAACTGTGCATGAGGCAAGGTTCCATCGTGTCGCTGGATTTATTCTCCCTATACATCGATTTGAGCATCTGAGAACCACAAGTCACACCAAGATCCCTAACTGCGATCCATATTCTTAACATCATCATATACGCATATGACACAGTGTTTAGGGCAGATGTATAAATAAAACTGTAGTAACTTATATAAAAGTAATTAAAAGAAAGCAGGAAGAAAAGACGAAAACTGAATACACGGTTGTCAGAAGTTAAACAGCTCATAATGTGAATTATAAATTGTAGATATCCCAAAAATGCAAGTACGCAAATCTAAAAAATCTGAAAATTGTTTCTATCACATGACGGAAAACGTGATGTTGAAATCTTAAGTTGAATTCAAAAATGCTTTCTGGAAAATAAATTTGCCAGAAGCAGAAAAAGACTGCTGAACTTTTATTTAACATGAATTCTCTTACATTCCAGTGAATGCTGTGCAATTTCATAACATATTAAGAATTCACTTGACACATTTAGAGGTGGTTCTACAGAAAGATACTAAAAAAAACTATGGATGTGAGCAAATAGAAAGTTTTAAGCTAAAGTTTAAGAAGAAACTTATATTTAGAATCGGAGAAAGTCGAAATTTTGGGGACACATAATAAGAAAAGAAATCATGGAGAATTAAACATCCAGAAGACATACTGAATTCTAATAAGGTATTAGTAATCTGTTAGTTACCTACCTATAAACATGTGTAAATGGAATGATATTGGTTGTAAAAAGTCAAGCATTACTAACCGCTACGGAGAATAATAAGTTAAGCAAAGACATGTTTGTCCACGTCCTGAAAATACATGGAGCATAGAAGAAGAGTTAAAAGCAATCGGTTGAAGATAGATTATATATTTTCAAAGTATAGTTTTGACACATTGGCACATTTATTGACCACATTGTCTCCATCTTAGTATCTAGGCAGTAGCAATATGTAATAGCAATTTGCAAATAGGTATAATTTCGGATATAATTCTAACTTAGTTTTTAGAAAAATTCTCAAGTCGTTTACGGATGTGACCGCATCATTACAATGGATTCTTCAGACGCTGTTTAGAGATTAGACATTTTAAATTTCCCCAGTTTTCTTGAGAGTTGATCAATATTTCGTTTTCCTCATGAAATGATTTCTTTTCCCATAAAGATTCACAGGTGGAAAATGAGAAATAGCACCTTGCTAAATTGAATTTTGAGCCCAAAAAATAAAGGTAAGAAAGAAAACAGAAGATTTTGGATAAGTCCAAAAGTGAAACAATTTGGATAGAAATAGGGGAGATAACTCTTGGTGACTTTAAAATGATTACTTTCATGAAAGTAGGAAGAAGAGAAAAATATTAGAGTAAATAAGAATAGGAAAAAAGTTTTTTTTTTGTTTTTTTTTCAAAATTTCTTCGCATTTCTTTCAAAACTCCACTTCGCCTTTGGAGAAATATATCTATGTGTTTTTTTGTTATCATTTTCGCCTTCTTTTTTCCTCGTTTAACAAAGGAATGTCTGAGATTCTAAAATCCATTCACAAATCTAGGGTTTCGTTCAAAGATATGCACAGTTCAATGAAACTAGTGCGCATACGGATTGATTTTTTATTTGGCAATTTACTTCTACCTTGAAGTTAAATTTATTTATTCTTGCTTGATACAAGCTATTTGTTGGCTTCAAATTTTAAAAGCGAATACAGTCTAACCAGAAAGAGAACTTTTTTTTTCTCCCTAGACTTTGATTTTTCAATTGTCACTCAGTTATTTGATATTCCCTGACACAACCTTACTCACAGCTTTTAACTTTCTCTCTGAATTCTTTTGTCATTACACGCACTTTATTCACTGGGCTTCCCCAGCACCAAATTGTCACAAATAAACGTCTAAAAAGCCAACCTAGTTGAAAAGTAGTATAAAAAATTTCCGCTGAGTAATTTATAACACTTTAAACAAATTAAACTTGTTTGTATGAATTGACATTTTTTTAATGTTCACCAAATATAAGGCTCAAGAGTCACTCAAACACAAAGATTACTGTCTGCGGTGAGCATCATGAATTTAGGAGAAGGAAGTAAAGAATGAAGGTTATCGAGGACAGGAATCAAGTAACACTTCACTTATAGATTTAACGTTCGGGAAAGCGTCCACAGGAGAGACTATTTCACAAAATCGCGTTTCTAGGGAACAAAGCTTTCATTGGAAAAATACGAAAAAAAGTAAATAATAACGGATTTTTTTCTTTTGTTTCAATTAATTTGCACAAAGGTGCATCTAATAATCTTAATGTAGACTGACACAAGGTGACATTTCAGAGCGATATAATTTAGATATAACTAACCAAAGTTACTATAGCATTTAATGATTATGCTTTAAGAAGCAACTCAAAATGGCAGCAATATATTTGGAGACGAGATTACAAAGCACGAGACTAGAGAAGTATTTCTTTTTTTTTTAAACTCCGGGTCAGTTCAGAACGTAGGCGGACATTGTTCTTCAAAGATTTTTTTTTTGTCTGTGAATTACGAGTACGTCATAGGTAAATCGGTGCAGCAGTTTCTTACTGTCTTTATGCTTTTAGATTCAGAATTTTCCATCTCGTAGATTACCTACTGTTTAATGCTGCAGATTTTGTTTAGCCTGCTATTTAAATCATAGACTGACAGAAAATATATATTCATTCTGTCTGAATTTCTGCGATGGAGGGCTATCGTTATTTGCGCTATAAACATTCGGACTACTATTCTTGTCTTTGTTGTTTTTGTCACAACGTTTCCGTTGATGTACCCTAAGGTGTATATTGATCTAAGTAAGCTACAGGAAATTCCGACCGGAACTGATTTTCTTCGACTGCTTACTTCTTGGGTTATCTCATCTAGTTCTTATTTTTAGCACTGCCCAGTTATGGCGCAACTGAGGTCCAAGAAAACACTGCCGCACCGAAGGATTGAACTCAAAATCATGATGTTTTATCTGTCCGCTATCACTTTTTCATCAATGTTGATTTTCGGGCAAAAAGCCGAACATAGCTTCATACATGTTTCTGAAAACCTGAACTTCTCATTGGACAATAAATATTAAAATTATCTCGTATATCTTCACGTGCATTTTTCTCAATAAGCAACACAAAACATATCAAGCTCCAGACTGAGTTTTGTAAGGCGCTTTCTGAGTGGTTAACAAATATTAAAAAACAATTTACCTGCTCACCACTACGTCCCAATAACATCAACCTAGTTTTTGACCTGACGAAAAAACAATGCTCTCAGGATCCTATCACATGATTAAAAAACATATAAATTAAAGGTACGAGCGAACCCAGTCAATGAGAATTTATGACGACTAGCATTTCCTTAACGAGTTTACGACGCTTGTATCATTACTGCAGCGAAGTACAAAGTTAGAATCTCAAGTTCTTTAACATGAAATAACTTCACTGTAATTCAAGCTACAATTTCAACGAAACAACTTACTCACCAACTTCTGGAACTTACTAAAAAATTTTACGAACAATACATTCATCTACGAGCAACGAAAACAAACGGAACGTTCACTTCTTCTCCAACTTCTTTAAAGCTAAAAGTTTATCAACATATTTTCAGCTTTACAAGATTCTTTAAACTCTCTTTCAGTGAACATTTTGAACGACAAGATAATTCAGCTTTTTGTGAGCTCCGATTATAAATATTTTTATTAGTAAAAACATTAGCCAAGTCAAAGGAAAGTAACTCGTATTAATAGTTATTGTAAAACTGTTGTCATTTATAAAATTAAATATTGTACCTGTTATGAAACGTTATTTTCTTGTGTTCTTTCTCTTGTTTGCTTTTTGTTTTCTTACACATTCGTAAAGTAAAAAATGTGCGGGTTGATTTATGCCGTCAATACCACTGCAATGTCGCCAAATACAGTAAACTCTTCCACCATAACAATTTTCTCTAGATACTTTGGGGCCTTAATCCTAACTGACGCGCTGCCTAGTGCTGTCGGTCCTCTCATGCTTGACTGCACTCATATTATGCATTTCTCTTTTTGCCATACACATGATGCTTCTGTTGAAGACATTATGGCGTTTTGATTTCTTTCCTTAGCGGTTTCTTTCTTTTTTAGCGTCGAACATATTGTATTTATTTCTATAAAGATTCATCCATACGAATGTGAATGCAACAGAATAACATTGAACTGCACTCTTTTATTCCATTTTCTACATTGATAACTATTTCGGCAAGACGTACAAGGAATATAATCCTATAAATTGTACACAGACAGAAATGGTTTTATTTATTACGACAACAATAATCAATGAGATTATGTTACTAGACATTACTAAGTCAATTTATTTCTACATCTGTATAAATTAGTCAATACTAATATGATTGGTACACGTCTGTAATGAATTATCTTATTCTACTATAGTAATACGTGAAGATATCTATTGACCATCTGATTAATTTCTTTCTGCTTATCATTAATGTTTCTGTTCCTAATTCTTTCACACCCAGTAACCCCTTTGTATTTTAGTGGCATTACTACCTTGCTTGGGGTGATTCCAATTTAAAAAAAAAATAATAAAATAAAAATATATCTACAATTTTATCAGAATTGTACATCCCTTTCATCGTCATTGTCTTTCTTTCATTGATGGTTTATCAATTGTTTTAATCGGATTACCTGTTACACTGTTTAACTGTCTTTGCTTCTTTCTTTCTTCTCTATCATCACCATTTCTTTCTTTTCACAACTTACCTTTCTTTCTTTCTTTCTTTCTTTCTTTCTTTCTTTCTTTCTTTCTTTGCTTCACCAATTGGATCCCAAGGCTCTTATGCTAATCAATTCTTTAAGAGCAACACTTAGACGATCATGTCTCTTTCGATTCCTTAACTGTGGAGGTTGATGATTTTCCTGCATGAGGTTGACGTTTTTTTTTTTCTGCGGTAGACGGGTTGCCGTCCAATGGTCTAGGACCCAATATGTCATGCTATTCTACCCGTAGATAGGGGAGAACCACAACATTAATGTTTATTTATTTATTTCCAACATCAATCTTTTTCTTTCTCTCCAACGTCAGTCTTTCTTCCTTTCTTTCTCCCCAACATTAATCGTTCTTTCTTTCCTTTCAACATCAATCTTCGTTTCTTTCTTTCATTCATTCATTTCTTTTCTTTCTTTCTTTCTTTCTTTCTTTCTTTCTTTCTTTCTTTCATTTATTTTCTTTCTTTCTTTCTTTCATTTCTTTTCTTTCTTTCTTTCTTTCTTTCATTCATTTCTTTCTTTCTTTCTTTCTTCCTTTCATTTATTTTCTTTGTATCTTTCTTTCGTTCTCTCTATCATCAAAGTTTCTTCATTCCATTTTTCTACAACAAGCATCGGCAACCTTTACCAAACAGTGGACCGCATGAGATATGGCTTATCATATGTCAAATGTTACATTCAATTAATGTTTAAAAATCTAAGAAACAGCATACTTAATCAGTGTAATGTATGCGATTTAGTAGAACTATACCCACAATGCAACAGACATTAATAATTAAGTGGGTTATTCAGGCATTTAATAGTTCTTTCCCCTTTGACAACAGCTTCTCTCAACAATTTTTGCTAAGAGGGAATGTGAATTAACAATTGAGATTAAAACAAAAGTCAACATTCTAATAAAAGTTATTTTCCTCATTAAATTAGCGGTGCCATTGAGGTCAAACGGGCCGCAGTTTGCCCATGGCCTCTCTACAGCATCAAACTTTCTTTTTTTTCTCTCCAACATCAATCTTTCTTTCTTTTCTTAGCTTATCTTTTTCTTTTTTTCTTTCTTTCTTTCTTTCTTTCTTTCTTTCTTTCTTTCTTTCTTTCACATCCCGTTTCTTTATTTTTCCATTTTATCAAATAGATTTTCTATCGGACATTACATCATTTTGCAGCGTTTGTTTCTACCATTTTCTGTATGTATTCTTCGGCTTATTTCATTTCCCCGAATTTCGACTCCCATTTAAATTCTGACGCCATTATAGTGC
>OZ010586.1:109107422-109282422 GCA_963932145.1 Acanthosepion lycidas
AAGGAAAGAAGTGGTGGGGAAGAAAGATGGGGCGGGTGAAATTAAAATTGAAAGGGACGCTGTGTAATTGAGAAAATTTGACAAAAATAATATCGAATAAAGGTTACAAATAAAATATAAACAATAAATATGACGATTTTCTAATCTAGGAGGACCTATATTTTTATGTTCAAAACGCATGCAAATACACACATACACAATAACTTATACACGTATATACATACACTCTTGACTCAGGGGAGTACTCCCCAACCAGGCACTCGATGTAAGCCTACCTGCTAAATTTGAGGTATTGTAGACAGATGAATCGTGGCATAACTTCGTCATCACAAGTGACCATCCCAAAATACCTTCGTAATCACTATTCGACTCATTCAACACTGTTCTCAGATTGGCAGCCAAACAATCTTGGATCTTTTGAAGCAAATGAGCAGATATGAATGTACGTGAGAGATTCATGGAAGATTGCAGTTTCAAATCAGTAAAATCGACCTTGCTAAACGAACGATCTTCCGTGGCTCGATCGGTTAAGGCACGCCGAATGTCGTTTCTAAATATCTGGCGGAGAGTATTGCTACTTCTCTCGAAGACGGTGCCCAATTGACCCTACTATTCTCTGTAATCGACAAAATCAAAAATATAAAACGCACATACGCGAAATTAAAAATATAAAATGGCGACAATTTTCCAACATATATAAAGACATTTTTATGTTTATACATTCCTTTCAAAGATACACATATTTAAGTAAATGCAATCTTCATAATAAACGGTAATAATAACATTTACCGTCCTGAATGTTGAGAAATTTTCATAGAAAATATTCGTCCTCCGACAGAAATTGAACCTTTATCCTATACGGTACCGTCGTATAGCCTGGCGTGCCTTAACCGATCGAGCCACGGAAGATCGTTCGTTTAGCAAGGTCGATTTTACTGATTTTAAACTGCAATCTTCCATGAATCTCTCACGTACATACATATCTGCTCAAAGCATATCGAAATGTAAACAAATGACGTCACAGAGAGGACGAATATTTTCTATGAATATTTCTCGGACATTCAGGCTGCTAAATGTTATTACTACTGTTTATTATAAAACAAAGCATTTCCTTACATATTTTATCTATAAAATGAATGTATAACCATAAAAATGTCTTAAAATAATTGTTGGATTTTGTCTATTCTATAATGTGTGGCGTCATTTGTTTACATTTGGATACACTTTGAGCAGATATGAATGTACGTGAGAGATTCATAGAAGATTGCAATAAAAAAATGGATAAACATAATAATGTCTTAAAATATTTGTCGGACTTTGTCCAATTCATAATATATAAATATATATTAAAAAACAAAACCATTTAGAAAGTTGATAAAGAGTGGCGTAAAGCGCTTTGTACAGGGACATTATGGAATATTTTTATAATCCCTTACTCCCACCTAATAGATAAACCTAAGAACGATAGAAAAACTGAATAAATTTAATTAAATTATCCTTGTCTGCCATATTCAACTAAAAATGTGGGAAAGGGAGGTTTTTGCCCTATTATACATTAACATACGATATGTGTGTACTCTGTGTTTGAGATATTTAAAAGAGTAATAATTGGTAGGGATGAGAATGTATGAGCGCAGGCTCTTTCACAGAACATCTACTACGGAACAGACTCTAGAGATGCCTCTGTCGATTACAATCTTAATCATTTCAAGTCAACCAGTTTCAACAACATCATTCACTAACGCACTACATGTGTTATTGTTGGGCCTTGTATAGTGTTAACAACTATAGAAAAAAATAAAATGTTTCAGAATCAGCAACAACATAAAATGTTTTGAAGAATGTCAAAGAATGCACTTTATAAAATCAATCGGTTCAAGGCTTGTCTGGCAAACACGTTACCGTTGTTACGCAAGTATCAAAAAGCGGAATTATAACATAAACCAAAGACATTCATTTCCACGTATAATATTTAGTGATGGATGTAGAATTACATTAAAAATCGAAATTGTCAAAGAAGAAAAGTTTCAACAAAACTGATGGAGTTATATTTAATTAGTTTTATCGGCAGTATTATTATTGGCCCTAACAAAATTGGTATTTTGAGAAGATAAATGCAGAAAATTATTCCTAAGTCTTGACCAAGACATTTTAGTGTGGTATAGGTCATAAAGATAATATTTCATGTTAAGAGAATATTATTGAAACATATGCTTTCATATCTCGTAAATCTTTCCATTTTTTCGCCTTGTTTGCAAAGAAATCAAGGTTATGGAATATCATCAAAACATTATAGATATCAAAACGAAAACAAATTCGTGGTCCCTCTATAAATTATTACCAAACAGGAATGAGAAACATTATACAAGCAAGGAATTCTGAGAAACGACAAAAACCTTTTGCAATTAATGCTAAAAATGAATGAGCGTTCATAAAGCATTGTTTGAAAAAAATATGATGTTGTTTAATGCCAAACAACTCGCTGACTGGAATTTCGAACTGAACCTTTTATTTTGTCTCCCAGGGCATATTGTTCTTATTCCACGTGCCATAGCTCTTCCAGATGCTTCAGTTATTTTCCTTTAAATCAACACTACAATTTTTTTGTTTGCCACTGCTGTCGCCTGGCATTGAACGCACAACACTTTGGCTCTAGCCAAACGATCTAATCTACGGCTTTATCCACTGTTCCATGTGTCTTTCAGAACCCATCATCTTAAGAACCGTACAACGACCGAAATGTTGTGAACATAACAATGAAGATGTGGATAACAGTCCTAATAATGTAAATAATGCAACTAATCATAATACCTCATCTCATAGATATAAACAAGTAAAATAATTAGTTTATAAAATGTCATACATTTAAAATGTTATTATTGTTATATATTAGAAGCTGAATTTCACATCATATTGGAATCAATCATTTGAAGCTTCTCTTATTTCCATGAGAAAATCTTCAGAAGAGTAACATTTCTTTAGATCTGCCATCTTAAATTCCTCATGACATGTATACTGGGGCAAATAAGCATCATTCTTTTTTGTATTACATTGATAGGAATACAGTTCCACATAGTCAACTTCTTTCCAAGAACCCTGACTTTGTGGAACTGGCAGCCCGGACGATAATTCACAATTTTACAATCCTCACCATTATCTTTCCTACATAGTCTTATGACCTTCAGTTATTACCCCATTTTATACATTACACTCATACAACTCATTCCGTAGCCATCTACTTTGAATGAGTCTTAAACCATCTATTAATAAAAGAAAAGTTGGTATATTTCTAAAATATTACCAGCACTGTTTACTGATTACCACATAGAATACTGGGTATGAAATCTGAAATTACTCTAAAGCAACACCAATTTAACAAAAATGCGTACGTATTGGTTTTGAATTAATTTGATTAACTTTTAATCCTAACAAGTGTTAAAAAAATCTCTATAAGAATTATGTGACTTCCGTCCATCCGTCCTTCCGTCACATCCTCTAAAATAGCGATACAATGACACACCCATAAAATAGCCATAGAGTGAAACTAGATTTGGGGTAGAAATTCAAACAGGTAAGCTAGTACAAAAAACTGTAATTCTTACTGGGGTGCGTAGCTTAGCAAAATAAATTTTCATTAATTGTTTTGGAAATTTAAAAGTTTGTAAATCCCGACGAGAAATGTTAGCGACAACTTAAACACTACTAAATCGTATTATGATTTCAACACGCGTATTAAAATATTTTGACAAGTTTTTCCTTACTTATCTTTTATTTTTATACTAAATCAAAATGTTACCATTAAGTTAAGAATCAATAGCAGACAGCAGATACATAATTACCTATGCATATCTTAAAATCATAGACTCGAATCCCACGTGATCTTAGTTTAATTCTATATATCTAAAAACTTTCAGATTCTATATATTAAGTCTTTTTTTTTCTCAAATAGGTTCGCATAAGACCGTGTATTTAATACTCCTTGGTCTTCATAGGAGTGGATCTCATAAGCTTTTGCCGATACGACTGGCTGGAGGTTACGACTATTTATGTAGTTGGTTTCAGGTTGAAAGACGTCTGGTTGCTGCATCCCAACAGATAGCAAGAAACTGGAACACTTTGTTATAGTTCAAGGAAATAGTGGCATAATATAGAAGTCTTTGCAATAATCTTTTGAACATGGATAGGTATCATCCGGTGGACAAACGTGGGGCTACATCATGCTGTAGTGTTCGCCACCTTCCGGCCGACATGTATTTCTTTTATTCTTGCCATTGTCAACCTTAAAATTTCGTCATCTGGCTACAACAGTTAATAAAACGAAAACTTGATCCCTATGCAAAAATAATAATAACAAGCCGATAAATTTTCTTTCCTCGACTTTCGTGGTATTCGTAGCAATTTCTGCAGTGTCGACTCGTTTCTCTTTGAATGTTCTCCAGAAATCCTAGAAACTAATAGAGAAACCTCAATCTCTACAAGTGAATACTCTATGCCTGACTATCTTCATCTTTTCCAAAGAATTCTAGAGTTCACAGGCATGGCCTTCGCAAACATATCATCGTGGTTAAGGAACTGTTGTTTGAGCCCCTGAATAGTTCTTATATGTGGTTGAGACTTTCACTCTTAATGTCGTTTATTTTCCTATACTTTCTTTATCGTTGCCATTGTGAGGACTATTACTTGTTAGATAAAGTGTCTATAGATATATATATATATATATATATATATATATCCTTCTTTCTAGACTCATCTAAAAAATATACTTTGTTTGCTGACTAAAATGCTCTTTTTTTTCAAGTGGATTAATCTCTTTATTACAACCGATCGCGCCGGCGTCTAGATTTTGAATTTCTCAATTGTTCAACATCCCCTACAAATGGTAGATTCCCCTGTTAGTTTCTCCGGTAATTCTAGGGACGCGCTTCTTTTCCTGATCTGTACCATAACTCATCTCCAAACTCTTGAAGTGCTTTATAAATCCGTTCTCTGGACATACGTTTGTGCATGTAAAGATTTATTTCCGTATGTCTATTAGGCAAGAATCCACTATTAACAAGATATGTACAGGGTATTGCAGCAAAATCCGACACTTGACAAAAAGAAAACGAAATAGGCAATAACAAAATTGTATATACAGATACCCAACAGCATATTAAGCAACCGTTAGTTGTACATTCTACATTACTGTTAATGCTGGCGGCGACAACAATCTCAATGCGAGCGCAAAAAGAGTCAGACACTTTGGCGACCATGTCCTTGTGCATAGCTGCGAATGCCTCCACGATGGCCTTCAGAGTGTCGACCGTGACGTCGGCGTGCTTGTTGGTCCTGACCTCGATCAGGCCCCAGACGAAATAGTCAAGGGAGTTGCAGCCAGTTGAGGAGGGTAGCCACGAGTCCTGGGACAAGTAGTGGGGAACATTGTTGAGTAGCCACGCCTGGGTCGTCTTGGCTTTGTGTGCGAGAGGGGAGTCCTTCTGAAATACGTGGGAGCATCTGGCGGCGATCTTGTCCATCCAGTGCATAACCACGTTCCTCAGCACCTTATGTTAGATTTCAGCGGTGACTCGCAGGCCCTTTCGAAAGAAGAACGGATGCATGACGTCCTCGTCGCTGCACATAAGGTTAAGACGAGCTAGACGTGGCTACTCAACAATGTTCCTCACCACTGGTCCCCGGACCTCTGACCGCCTTTCTCACCTGACTGCATTAACACGTTCTATTTTAGCATAAAATGATTTTTGTGTCGTGGTCAACAGTTTAGTAATTAACTACTTCAATAATTAAATAGTTTAGGTTTCTTACAAGAAAAATTTAGTATATAAAATAATTGTGGAAGAAGAATACACACAAAAATTAGAGACGAAATGAACTTGCAATACAAGGTAACATTTATTAAGATAAAGCTAAGAAAATTTTAAAGCGAGAATTTCTTTTTTAGAAGTATTAGGCTGGTGCAAAAATAACGACGTTATACTGTCGTTTTTTGACTTATTCTTAACCTCAAAAACTACATTATTACGTCATTATTTTTGCATCAACCTAATTAAAGACTGTTGGTGCATTTACTGAGAAGCTTTCTCAGCCCATTTAGCTTCAGTGTGGAAAGTTCATGTCACTATTTCGAAAGAAGATACATGGAATACCGTTACTTTATGATTCACATGTTTTTCTATTCTAGAGCTGCTCGTCATACAATTTTTCGTTAGGACTGCTACTGTTATTATTCTTAAAGTCACTACACCTATGTGTACCTATAAATTATATTTTAATATTTTATTTCAGGTTTCTGGTTACTGTCCCTCCGAAAAACTAGCAGTCACATGAATCGACATCTCTTACTCAATACTATTTTTTTATTATCTGTTTTGTTGCCTGAGGTTTTACATTTACTTTCATTCTCAGTAACCATTTGTGATTTACTGGTATTATATTATATTAGCGATACCACTAAAATGGTGTCAGTCGCTGGTTGTATGAAAAAAGGGCATTTAAGGCAAGGAAACTTTGGACTAAATGGCTCGATATCAGTGATAGAACATTAAGACGATTAATGTAACTATAAAATATATCAACTCAAATCTACACCTCTAAGCCTAAGTTTCGTAGTTGAAACATTTCTGTTAGGTCTATTCCTCAGAAGATATCGCCAATTGTTGTACAAGTAATCCTACACACACGCATATATATATATATATATATATATATATATATATATATATATATATATATATATATATATATATATATTCGCTTGAAAATGAAACAGAACTAATGCTTTTAATTTAATAAAATTGGGTAATTTGAAGTTTTGTTTTATGTTTTTGAAACATGGTAATTCTTGTGTAGCGATGAAACCATATATTTAAATCAGTTAATTTATAATATTTATTCTCTGAAAAATTACTTTGAGCACTGTTTTGTAAAAATAAAAAAATAAGAACAGATATCTTTCTGTTCTTCCATTTTTTTTTAATAAAAGCTGTCTGCGTGCAATCTGTGGAGTTAAGCTTCAAGATAGGACATGTAACGTAGACCTGTTTAACAGGTGTAATATTGGAAGAATCGAGATTTTTATCATACAGTCTCAGTTACGGTGGACTGGTCATGTCTTGAGAATGTATGATAACAGGATACCCAATATCCTAATGTAGAGCCAGTTAGATCAAGACTACAGGAATGTAAGGCGCCCATGGCTAAAATACAAAGACAAGCTGAAAAGCAAATTATCAGCGCTCAATATAACACATAACACCCTTGAGTGATCAGCTTTGGGGTGGGTAGAATGGAGATCAACTTGTTTTAGAGGACCCAGCAATTTTCGATCTGCTTGTCTGAATCACCTTCAAGAATCGAGTGTACGCTCTAAAAGGTCAGCCAATCTAAAAGTGATCTCATCTCACAATCCTCACACTTGCTCCATATGTGGCCTCCTTTGTAAATCACTAGCTGGTCTTAAATGCCACTTAAAGTTGTCGCCCAAACTTTCATAATTGAATCAATGAGCTGTCAGATCATCATACGTCGAAACCAACGCGAGAGTCCATTATATATATATATATATATATATGTGTGTGTGTGTGTGTGTGTGTGTGTGTGTGTGTTTGTATATATATACATATATATATATATATATATATATATATATATATATATATATATATATATATATATATATATATATATATATTGGGGTAATATTATACAGCTCTAATGTTATTCCCCATATCATCATCATCTGAATTAATAACCTTTCTTAAAGCGACATGAAAGCACCCCTTTATCTTTAAAAACAAATCATGAATATTCTAAGATGATATAGAATGTGAAACAATGGTGAGGGATGAAATACGAATTTAAAACCAAATAGCATATTTGAAGAAGAGAATCGTAAGTTCATACGGTTATGTTTGACTTCATTATCTGGGCTGTATGTTCATTAAAACATCCTCATATTAAACACTGCTCGTTCAATATATTATTTGGCAAATTATGCCTGATGCAGTATTATCTATTGTAAAAGTATACGGGGCAATGTCGGGTGTTTCCATGGAAAATGGAAGAGATGCATCGAGTGTAAAGAATATGATACCTATTCTACGTGCCTTTTGTGTGATTGCCAAATAAACCTGCACGAGTAATTCGCCATTGATATCTCACATTAGTTGTTCTTCAATATGAGTGTTGAAAAGGAACATTGTGAGAATCATTCCCCCGTAATTATTAAACATATCCAAAGGGAACGGCAGATATTTTCTGCATCTCCAATATATACATTGAGACAAGCCTATTTAAATATATATTTATAGATGAAACGCAGGCACACAGCTGCACTCGTGAATGGCTCTATGATTGGGCACATAGAAACACACACTCACGACTCAAAGATTGTATTTCGACACAAGACTCTCGAGCAGGAAGATAAATTTTTATGCAAGCAGGTTTTGCAATTATATCGATATATATAAAATGGTGCAATATAAGTAATAAATAATGGAAACTTATTCTTATTAATATTTCTGGTTTCACTTCAGCGGGATTACATCCAAGTTTCAGCAGATTTGACGGGGAATAGGGGAATTAATTCTGCGAAACTCACAATAAGATTAGTTAAATGATAGCTACACGAATTTATATCTATCTATCTATCTATCTATCTATCTATCTATCTATCTCTCTTTATATATATATATATATATATATATATATATATATATAGATAGATAGATAGATAGATAGATAGATATAGATATATAAAGAAAGAATAGTAAGATATATAATCCGATGTTCTTATTGATATTTTTATTTATTTTTACAAAACAGTGCACAATGTAAATTTCCAGAGCATAAATATTATAAATTAACTGATTTAAAATATGTTTTCGCTACACGGTAATAACCATGTTTCAAAAACTAAAACTAAAAACTTCAAATTTAATTGTATAATTGAATTAAAAAAATAGTTCTGTTTCATCTACACGCTTGAAAATGAAAAGGAACTAAAGCCTTTAATTATATAATTAAATTTGAAGTTTTCAGCTCGATTTTTTGAAACATTTTAAATCAGTTAATTAATAATATATATATATATATATATATATATATATATATATATATATTTGTAAAAAAATTGACACCACTCTCGGCCACCCCTTTTATCAATAATAGCCGTTGACACAATCTGACGAAACAAGGGTAGAAAAAGCATCTCTATTCCGGGTGGACCGTTTTAAGACGATTAAAAACAATTTTACAGACTTTTCAAATTATTTATCACTGATTAAAATCAGTGATAAACAGTTTGAAAAGTGTGTAAAAGGAAAAAAAACATAGCGAGCGAATGAAATGTTCTTTCTGTTTGCACAGATACGGGCAATGTACCTTAATAAGAACTACGTCAAGAACATGCAAGAGGTGATTAATAACTGGCTCTGTGTACTTGGAAGGAGGAGTCGATGGTTGGAGACACGTATGTGTCAGCATTCTCTGGCAAATATAAAATTAGGTAATCTTTGTCTTTCTTCTACGTCGACTCAATCTACACATGATTCTACATTAGTCCAACATCTACTTGATAATGCTGACTGTGCCACCAAATATGTATATATATATATATATATATATATATATATATATATATATATATATATATATATATATATATATAATTGTTTCACTGTCGTTTTGCACATATGCACAGACGCACACACAGAGACATATATATATATATATATATATATATATATATATAGAGAGAGAGAGAGAAAGAGAGAGAGAAAGAGAGAGTGAGAGAGAGAGGAAACATAGATACAGACAGATATTCACACATACGTATATAGAGAAAGAGCAAGAGACAGAGTGGTGTGAGAGAGAAATAGAAATTGATGTAGATATATAAACACAGTCCCCGCACATATTTATATATATATATATATATATATATATATATATATATATATAGAGAGAGAGAGAGAGAGACAGAGGTATTTTGTGTGTGAGAGAGGTGAACAATAGATACATAGGCACACGCACATATACACACATGCACACACACAAACACACTCATATATATATATATATATATATATATATATATATATATATATATATATATATATATATGTATTCATTACAAAACAACATTAAATTATCACTATCCCTCTCAAGCTGGTTGATTATCTTATGAAACCTTTTCTGTCCCAAAAATTATTTCTAGTAATATTTTCACATTTTATTTGATGCATCGACTTTACGATTTTAAACGCGGTCATTGTTTGGTAAATAGAACTTATTTTACATTTGTAATTGCTACATGTATCTGTAATTTCTACACTAATAGTTTTCTTTTTCCGCACTTTTCCCTTGTGTTTACTGTTTTCCGGCTTCGTACATTTCAGTCATCATTAATCTCCAAATATGTCTTTGTAAATCAATCTTCATTTTCTGCCTCTTCTGTCTTTATCATCTTTATGGGGTTTAAATGTTTAAAACACAAAATTTCAGAAAGAAAAAAAAAACTGATAATTAATAAATTCTGGAAACCTGTTCCTCACCAAATACATATACAAGATAAATTTGTCATGTCCTTATTGCACAAAATGAACACTTAATATGTACGTACGTATGGATGTTAATATACAATTTCATTCCTTCTGTTTTGTCTCCACTTCGTGATCAGTACCTCCTGGAAGAAAATTGCAGCGTAGACAATGGAATATATATATTGATAACCACTTCCTTCTATGCCTAGCCAAGCGCAAATTTCTTCGTCAGTGGTTGAAATTAGAATGCATCTATATTTACTCCTGATCACTCTCGTCATTTCCGCCATGTTTGACGTGCCATACTTAGATCTTCTGATTCGCCTGTCGTGAATGCCGGCAAAGGTGTATTTGCCTTCATCTGCCTTGTTCCAAATTGATTTAATGTCCCAACACCTAACTGCCGTCGCCCAGTCTCAAACGTTTTACTGGACTGATAACATTACCACGACTAACGCCTTGCTTCTTGCGCTGAGTGAAAAGAAGGAAATAGCAACTAAGAATGAGACTTGTTCATGGTTCGATTGAGTTTATATTTAAGTTCTTGCGGATAATGCTCGATATGCCTGCACGTCGAAATGGTTACCAACATTTAAAGATGAACTTGTGGATATTGGTGATTTAGTTGGTTGTATTTTTTTTTTTTTTTATGTAGATGATTGTTGAGATGCCATGTCATGCTATTTCATGGTCTTTCTAAATCGCGGCCTTAGAGTGCAGTGTTTATATCTTCCAAATGACACGCGACATATATTACTTTTCTTCGGCCTGTACATTTTCCCATAGCATCTCAAGTCCAGTAGATGCAATTTCCCGTTATATCGAACTCCTCTGCAACTAACACCAAACAGTTTGCTAAATTACATGAATTTTATTATTTTCGCTGTACCCCATACAGGAAGCTCTCCCTCAGTACAGTATTAGATTAAGAAAATCGTCAGTTAGCACTACTAGATTTCTTTTCTATTGAATCGCAAATAAATATCGGAGTTGTTTTTTTTCTGCTTGTACAAGTTTTTATATTATAGAACTTTTTCTTTCATTGCACACCTAACTGAAAAGTTTTCCCCAACAGATTTCATGATTTACGAGATTATCAGTATGCAATGTTGGATTTCTTTCTCATAGTATGTAAAGTGCAAGAGAAGTTGTTTTTTTCCTTGCACTGTCCATTTTTACAGTTAGCTTGTGACCTAACCAGTATCTTTAATGATGACAAATCTCTGGCATCCAGCTAAATTATCCCATGTTTCCGAAGGCTAATATCGTAGAGAAACAGACTCTCACTATTGAAAGTTTGGTGTAACTTGATACTTTTCCTTGAACTACTTTTGATTAGACTAAAATTAATAAATGTAAATACTTGACGTGAAATGATTACTGGCGCTAACATGAAAGAATATATAACCCAAGTGCACTTCTCTCTTTGAAAAATCTAGCTGAGAAATAATATGAAATATCAAATTTATTTAAAAAATGACAACGGAAAACTGTGTGAAGTGTGAGCTTTCAGTAAAACTCAGGTTTTCCTATAGAAAACAGTAGATGTTTCAATCCTGTCGAATCTTTGCTACGAATCCTGATTCAAAAACTATAGCCATCTTCGAACACATGAATAATTACACGTGCTTTGCCTAAAGAGATTATGCAGGTAACATTGGTGGGATATGGTTCACGATGCCGAAATTCGAAAGCATTCACAGCTACTGACCATCGAGACCATAGTTTTCGATTAACAGTTATGTTGGGTTAGGTATATCATCCGCATATATTAGAATTGGCTCCCTTGTCGCACATTCCTCGCTGATTTGGGTAATCACCTGTCGGTACAAGCTATGCAGGGAACACATAAGGGACATCCTGAAGATTTGTAATCAGTTTCTCAGCTAATGAGAAATTGTTTTTGCTGATTGGACTGTTACCGATGCTGTTCAAACCACAGAAAAAGCAGAGGAACGCCGTGGAAGATGTCACATGCAGAAACCTTCCATAGCTAGACGAGAACCCAACCACCATGGAAGAAACCCGGAGGAAATCAATATACTTTCATGAGAATATGAAATCCAAGAAAACTCTTTGCACCAACCAGAAAAATTCAGAATAAATTTTGAGATGCGTGAAGAGGAAAGATTCAATAAATCATACGAATTAGTAAAAATATTCAAATCGATGGAGGGAATATATACTTCAAAAAGAAGGGGTCATAAAGGATTAAATATGAATGTTCATCCTGTAGAAGCTTGAGGGTCACTCGAGGAATAGGATTAGATATTAAGTGGGAGAGCTTAAGCGGATATGTGCGGGTGATAAATGTTAACCTTAGACTTGAATAGACTAAGATTTAGTCAGGGTGAAGCATCTTCTTGCGAGCCGGTTCAACAAGGTCAGTGGAAAGAAGCTGCTCGTGTGGAAGATACATATCAGTAACGAAATACGAACGGGGATAGAGGGTGATTCGTTACAAGGTGCGTGGCATCGCAAGTCTAACTCGTGGTATAAAGAGCTGGTGGAACGAATGGTTGTAGTTCATCTGTACACTCTACCGACTTAAGGCGGCTGGAGAGACCGATAACTGTTATAATGTTGTTCATAATGACGGTCGTCTTCGAGTATAGAATCCAGAGGTTAGCAGTGAATATTTCGAAGACAGTAGGAAAGCGTAGTTCAGGTTAGCAGTGGATATCGCAGCAAAGTAGCAGAGCGTAGTTCTTCTTTCTGTTCATCTTCGCCTGGTCAAGTTGGCACTGGTCATTCAGGTAGGGTAAACAAAAATGGCCGCCTTTATACACGACGAATTGAATGTTCTACGTCTTCTGATTGGTTAACCTTCTATTGGTGGACCATAAAGTGAGTCCAGGTATTAGGACTAACTCACTAGTTATATATATATATATATATATATATATATATATATATATATATATATATATATATATATATATATATATAACTGTAACAATAACCGCCCCAGAATTGAAGGTAAGGAACACTAAGCGGTAAAATAAAGAAACTGTAGAAGACTGAATCGTTATCTTCTCCCATATGTCTTTTTTTTAATTTTTTAGCTTTTTCCTAACTTCTCAAATACGTCTCTATTATTTTAAAATTATCCAGTTATAAACTAAGTGTGCTGCGTCATAAGGCCTTACAAAGTAAACAAATTACAGTATAATTAAACCCTATTAATTATTAACGAGGTGAACCTTAGCTGTAGCAGAAGCACGCGGGTAAGGGCAACCCTGTACAATTGGAACTAACTACCCAATGAAAATTAATGTACCAATACATAACGGTTGCTAAGCGTAGATTAGATATGGTACAAGTTCGATAATATGACTTACCGCGCTTTGGATTGAACTGACTTCATCATTATGTGTAGTGTCCTCCCGAGATGTAGGCAACCACGATTTCCTGTCTTTTGTAGCTCTTAAAAATTTGTATATTCGTGTTATATTTCCTAAACCCCGTCCTGCCACACATTTACTTAAGCTCATGAATTAAGCTATGATCTGTTTTCCTCTACCCATCATGGAATCAATCGGTCCTGTGATTAAAAGATTTTACAAGATTTCTTTTCTCATTATGGGTCCCGTAAATTAAAAATTGTTCTAGGGAGACAAGCTTGCTAAGCCTGACAGCAGGTCGAAGTGTTCTAGATAAAGCCTGTCGTGCCAGACTGGGAGTCTATGTATTCAGATATATTCAGAGAGATATATGCGAGCCATTACTGTCTTCGTCATCAGTTGTTGTTTAGTAAGGAATGTAAGGAAGTCTTTCCGGCATGGTTTTGAGAAAAAATTTTCCCCCACCCAGGAAGCTAGGCATAACAAGTCACTGTTATCTTATATTTACATTAAAGTTAATTTCCGTTTAGGAACGTTTCGTTCACAATGATTTTAACTCGATAACACGTATCGGACTCTTCGTAAATACTGCTTATTTATTTACTCTTCCTTTCAGCAAAAACAAACTCCAAATGATCTCTCTCTATCTCTCTCCATATATATATATATATATATATATATATATATATATATATATATATATATATATATATGCGTGTGTGTGTGTGTGTGTGTGTGTGTGTGAAATAAAAATGTTGGTAATCCATATGGAATTTCCAAGAGGATATAAATCTAGCTCTATACCATAAATAGAGCTATAATTATTATATAATGAAAACACACTGAAAATCGTTTTCTTTTTCAACTCTCATTGACTTCCCAATGCATCGCTTCGCACTTTGCTTTCCATACTTTAATGTGTTCTCAATTGCCATCATATGTAACGACTTAATCCACAATCCATATGTTAAATTAGGTCACAGGGGATTCTAATGTCAATTAATACAACTAAGACGAACTCTCTTTTTGTCTCGCGGTCAATTCAATTATTATTTTCTCTCTCTCTCTCTCTCTCTCTCTCTCTCTCTCTCTCTGTATACATACCATCTCGTTTCTCCCTCCTCTTAAGCAATCATAAATTTACATATTTCTTTCTCCCACTCTCTCAAAATGAGATCAGTATATTTGACCTAAATTCATTCTTAATTTTTAAACATGTAGTTATTTATTCATTTATATTTGTATTAAATGGTCTAAAAGTTTGAGGCCATTTTATCGAAATAAATAGCGCCACATGTTGTTTTAAGCCATTTGTTTTTCATTATATACATACTGCCTGATGAAACTCTTCTGTTAGAAACTGTGGTAGCATAAAATTTTAATTTTCCAATATTTTTACCTTAAATTGTCCTACATTTTCTTTCTTGAAAATTGTTGCATTGAACACTCTCTTTCTTTAATCGTTCCTTTTGTCAAATATCACTTTTGCCATGAAATTAATTTATTTGTATATATATATATATATATATATATATATATATATATATATATATATATATATATAATAATAATAATAATAAAAAGGCTTAAATACTAATATTCCATGGTCATAATTTATTCCACTGAAATCGTAGATACGTTCCTATTCATCAGACCTACAAATTCCAAACGAATTTGTAGGTCTGATTAATTGGATCGTATTTACGATTCCAATGGAATAAATTATGTCCATGGTATATTAGTGTTTAAGCCTTTTATTATATCCTAACTCTGTTCCGGCCATTGAGTTCTTCCTGAATTCCATCCTCTTGGATTTATTTTTAATATAAATGTATATGTATGTATATGTATGTATGTATGCATATATATTTATATATATTTTAGATATATGATTGCATATGTATGGGTATATTTACCACTAATATTATCTATCTATCTATCTATCTATCTATCTATCTATCTATCTATCTATCTATCTATCTATCTCTTCATATATATATATATATATATATATATATATATATATATATATATATATATATATATATATAGTGAGCAATGAGGTCAAAACAGAGCAGCAACAGGCTTGACCGGAAACTTTAGGCCTGGAAATTCTGTTCAAGAATGAATGTCTTCCGCTCTGTTACATACATATCCTTGCGTGTGTGTTTTTTTGTGTGTGAATGTTTGTGTGTGTTAATGGTTGTGTGTCTTCATTTCAGCGATCTAGATTCATCTGAAAGCTTTTCAGAATGGCCATATAGATACATTTCTACACAGAAATCAAATTACATGTATTCATATTTTCTCCGTGAGCTGTAAAAATATCATGCATCTCCAGGTAGAAAAATAAAAGATACATTGTCTCAGTTTCAGTTATGTATGAAGCCGCTTACAATAAATTATGATTCAAAGCCGTCACCCATGTAAGGGATGTTCTAATTTGACTTTTCTCAACCTTTTCTTTAAATATTCGACACTCATTGTCTCTCTTCAAATTATGGAATTACCTGACTCTTACTCTTATGCTCTTCGTTTCCAAGAGTCAGATCAGGCGGAAAATAGAGTAGTTCTGCCATATACGGACAGAATTTGACCAATCTTTACTTTCCAGGAATGATAGATTTCGAAACCGTCAACGCTAACATGAGAGTTAATTTATTTTCCACGTCTACATCGTCATTCCTACAGGCGAAAAGTTGTATGTCGCTCGCTGCCCTTTCGTTATTCCCATGTTAAGCGTACTACATTAGTTCCATTAGATCTAACCTCCACACCTAGGAGCCGCCATGCCGCCCACATTGTAGAGAACCACCCTAATTCATTTTGTATAATTTTGATATGATGTAAGTCCTACTCGAACAGCTTCGTCCCATGAAGCGCTAATTTGTGGAATGGAATTCTTAAATGATTCTTCCGCAATCACTACAATATTAACCTTTTTGAGTCTAGTTATCTTCCTTAAAGATTCTGATAACTTTTACCCCTTATTCTGTAAGCCTCTATCTCGAATGGATCTTGGGACTTATACAGGCTATTATTTTTTTGAAAAAGACGATATAAAAACTGTTTGTTCTTTCGATGTAAGATAATATATCTACATTTCTACCTTCGATTCCCATAATTCCAATTTTTGTATTCTGTATCTTTTCCGATTTCATTGGAAAATCAATAAGTGTTCATATCGGACAGCTATTCCATAACCGATTTCATGGCGCTTCGCTTTCCTCATATATCTTTCTCATGGCCAGTTTGCCTGTCTCTGTGTTTACAGAGGAGAAGAAATTGTCTTAGCCCGAGGTGAGCCAGATCTAAAATGCTTACCGATCTAGAGGGCAGCGATTCAGATAAAACAATTTCAGCTAATGTCCCGGGGTTCGATAATCCAGTTAGAAAAGAAGAGAATTGCCCCAAAATTGTTGGGAAGAAACCAACGTTTTACGCGACTTTCGGAAATAATATACAAATATAGATTTTTTATGTTATGATTGAATAGAGAGTTCGATCCTCACTAAGTGTTCTATACTTTCGGCCTTTTGCCACATCTAAGCTACGCTATAGCACATTTTATATATAAACTGTTCCCATATATTACAATCATCATGACAGTTTTCATATTGATAATAATGCACTTTATTTAGTTTCAGTAAAATTCCAAATAGTAAATGGTAAGAATACAAAGATTGTGATGCGCTAATTTTACATGTTGTAAGTGATGTCCCTCTTTACAAAACGACAATAGATTATGTGTATTCTATTATATCCAGGCATATCCATAGCCTAACACTTCATAATTTATTTTTTTGTTTTTTTTACAAATTCTCATATTTTTTATATCATAAGTCAGAAAATAAATGTATGGAGATTGTGCTGTGTGCATTCTTGTTGGAAGGAAAAATTAAACTTTCAAAATAGAATACAGAATTCTGTATATTGTATTATCTAGGTTTTTTGTATATGTGGATAGCGAAAGCTTTATAGACGTTAAATTCAAAATAATCGTGTCGAAATTTCAAGATTGTCTTTTGCTTTAACTTTCAAACTGTCATGAGATATGATGGGTCCACATGTTCTCTCCCAGCTATGAGATAAAAAGCAGAATACACAGGTCTCGCTAGACGTAGATCGCAGCCAATCTAGAATGACTGTTCTGAATTTGAAAAAGAACACTTCAGAACACATTCCACTCTCTTTTCAGAAAACTATGGAAATTTATAAATAATAAAAAGGTAATATTTGATAATTATGATCATCCCCACCCTTAGGGAGAAGAACGGTAATTAAAAGGAAGAAAAAATCTTTTTTTCGAAAGTGCTTCGATTATTCCGGCAGAAACACAATTGGCTTTAGATCAAATGTCTGCAGCTTTAATAAAAAAAATGAAGCTTTAGTGAGTACAGGCAAACATGAAAAGCAGCAGCAAATCAAATTCAAGACTCCGAAATTTTCACTCAGAATCGTCCCACGAGATAATAGCTTAACGGATGAGATCACGTCAATTAACATATAAATTTATATATTCCGTCTTGACCATAGAGGTATGGCTAGATAGTACTGGCGTGTTGGTCAAATATTTGCCAAGGGAAGATGCGCTTTTATAAATATGGTATTACATTCATACATAAGTTTTTCATATCAATTTCAATTCAAGATGAATCTCGTTTTATTTTAGTCTTTTATCAATTCACCCTAAGCAAGGAGATAAAACCACTAAGACGCAAACGAGCGAAAATAATTGAGAAATGGTTTAGAAGATAGATAACAGTAAAAGAACAGAATTCAAAAAAACAGAAAATGAAAACGTTGGATTTTTTCTTTTCTTTTTACGTGCCATGTCCTTTCAGGGAGTAGGCGATCATGGCTTACAACCCCCCTCTATTCCTTGCAGCTCTCAACAAGTTATTTCCCTTTACTTCCTCTCGCAGACCACGTTCTGTCATCCACCTATTCGTGGGGTATGTCACGTGTTGATTTCATTTATCTCTCTTTCTCACTATTCGACCTGTGAGTATTAAATTCTCCAACACTCCTTCTTCATTATGTCCCATAAGTTTCAGCTGCCCCTTCCTGATGTTAAGTATAAGCCATCTCCTTGTTTGCATCCTTTCGAACACCTCATCGTTGCCCACATTCTCGGTTCATGATATCCTTAGCATCCTTTTGTAGAACTACATCTCCATTGCCTTGCGTCTGTTTTACATCTTTGAGGAAATCGTCAAACATTCATTGCCGTAAAGAAGGACAGATGTCATCTAACAGCCCAGTATTCTTTTCTTTCCTAACTAAGAAAACCTTCTGTCTTGCAATATTCTGGCTAGCTATTGGAATGTGTCCTTAACCATCGCAATACCTCTACGGATCTCAGTTTCGCACTTACCATTTAAAAATTTATATCATTGTTGACAGGAAATCCACAAGCCGAAATACAGTACTGTATCAAGAAGTGTGAGAGAAGAACCTATTCGAATAGAACTTACGGTTACATCTAGCTATTCTAACAACAGTAAAATTATAAGATTTACATCCGAAAATAGCATTGCGCTTAAATTCATAAAAAATGAGGTAAGAGATACGACAATTCATTATAACAATTACCATAAAACTATTTATAGAAAGGGTACAGAGAATCAAATTTGCGACGGTGAAACGAATCTGAAGCCGATATGTCCATATTGAGGAAATTCCAAATTCTTTCTTCGGATTGTTATCACGAATAAGTACATAGGAGGTACATCATATTAGATGTGACAAGAAGAATATTTATAGAAATCGAAGAAAATTCTCCGATATTTCGACAAGAAAATAGCATCAGCTCACATCAAAGTTTTATTTTTCTATGAAAAAAAATATTTCGCCATTTTAATATATTCAAGTATTTAACTCGGAAGAACAGTTCGTCAGATATTGAACTTATACAAGTTCCCTTAAATATTGCATGACGTTAACATAATTTTATTGCTTAGTGTCATGTGTCTTTAACCTCACCTTAGGAAATCATTGTATTTGTGGAGCAATTCACTGGCGCACACACACACGCACATACACACACACACACACACATATATATATATATATATATATATATATATATATATATATATATATATATATATATATATATGCGTTAGCATCAATGTGTATAGGCATATGCATATTATTCTGGGAATTTAGATAATAAGGACGATGATAACAATGGCGCGTAATTATCTGAATGATTCCTTAATTTGAAAAGTCTTTAGGGATCTTTAACAATTCGCATAAGAATCTCCTTATCTGCAGTCTTCCAGATTACGTATCTAGCACATTCAACACGCATTAAATCATCCTTGAATCAAAATGAAAATACAGTACTGTGTAAAAATTAGATGTACCAAAGTATTAGGTTGGTGCAAAAATAATATCGTTTTTTGACGTAGTTTTTTTACGTCAAAAAACGATATTATTTTTGCACCAACCTTTTTTCAGAGAATTGCTTTCTCTTGTTTCCAATTATTTTCTCGGTATATCTTTTACAACATACACCCTTCAACACATAGACTCACACGTACACACACAGACACACACATACTCAAAAACGCCCCCTACATATATATGTATATGTGTGTCTATTGCGTTTTCTTCTAAAATCTACTTCGACCCTATACTTCTAATGTCTCTGCTTAAACACTGTTGTAAGATAGAAAAGTTTACTGAATGAAAAATAACTAAAACGCAGACTGGAAATGAAATGGTAATCTTTATCGTATCAACAAAATGAAATACTTGCCAGCGGCGTGAAGTAGGTAAGCCACTGCTAGTCATGGGCTACTTAGACAGCATATTACCCACAATTGCAAAAGTGTCCAACCTGTTTATGAGGATTAAAATATACCTATTAGTGTTCATAGATGCTGTATATAACAGATAGATAGATAGATAGATAGATAGATAGATAGATAGATAGATAATGAAAAGAGAATCATAGATAGTGTTGTAACCTAGAAAGGGCTACTGAATGAGGAATATCCAAAACGCAGGCTGGAAAGGAAATGGTAATCTTTATACCATCCACAAAATACAATACTCGCCAGCAGCGTGAAGTAGGTAAACCACTGATAGAGGTGAACTACTTAGCATAATAACCACAATTACAATAGTGCCCAACCTACTTATGAGGATAGGGACATAATCATTAATATTCATATGTTATCTATATAACAATGTCATTTTATTGACTACTTATTTATATATCGGTTTATATTTTTATCCTAAATATGAGTAGATATATTCGTCTATATCCGGTTCACAATCCTCCACGAACTTGTAAACTGAAGTAGGGTTTCATCTGCTAACGATTTGTTTTTCGTGTTCTTTAAATTCTTTTCAGTCTTTTTTACTCCGTATGCAGACATTAAATTTTGCTCTTCCATGTCGTTTGTAAATTTTTCAGTGAGTGGAAAATATATTATCTCTATTTCCCTCTTTTTAAATACTTTTCATTACTTTTCACCGCGTCATACTCCGGAGAATGTTTCATCGAACTTATTCATTTTTCTGCAGTCTTGCTTGAGTTTATCTTCAGTAACTTTATGTACATGAACATTGATGAAATAATAATAGGTAGCCCTCAGTAATGTCCATTGCAGACAATGGCCGTAGGACAAATAATCGACAGTCGAGACAATAGTGTATGGGAGTGATAAAAATCTGATGCAATCAGGAATGAATATTTTTCAAGACTAATAAATGCCATCTTACACCCAGACAATAGATTCACATTACTACACACCATATCAAATGACGTAATCTGAGGGAAAATAGGTTCACACCCTGTCAATCCATTAGGTCTAAAACTGAATCTCTGATGAAAAAAAGGAAACTAAAGTGGTTGCTTCAATTAATTTGCAAAAGTGTGTAAAAGACTGATACTAACCTCCAGCATAGTGACTCGTTGCACCCTCACCGGCTAACGTTCTCAGCTGGCAGGAAGTGGAAATTTTATATTGAATCTATTGTTAGATGAGCTGCTAAGAATATGCGTGCCCATTGATAAAATTATAATACGTAGCCCTCAAGGTTTTCCAATGGTATGCTCATGGTGGTTGTTACGTTGGAGGGTACTGTGGTTCTACCAGACGAACCAACAATTATATTCGTTATGTTAAATGTTATTTTTCAAATGGTAATGGTACGAATTACTCACAAAATGTTTCTTAACATTACAAGAGAACATCTATTTAGTTACTAGAGAAAACCGCTCTGCTAATAAATTGTTTTTACATTTTATATGAAATTTCTTAGGATATACTTCGATCTTAATAACTTGGAAAGCATAATTATTGCTTACATGCTACAATAATTTCACTCTACACGTAAATATTCTTGACTACTAATGCAAAATAAATAATCACTGCCATTGCAAAGTTACATCACCGTTTTCTAAGAACATTTTACTTATAATGATATGCAGCAGAATATCTCCACCCATTTTAAAATAAAGTAACGTATCTTAATAATGTAACAATCGGGTCAGATGGAAACTATATTTTTCTTCCTTTTGCCATTTGCTCCGGTTGGGTTTAGTTTTAACATTTATAGTTATGTAAATTTATCGATTTATTTTCATATGACTTGTTTTGTTTTGTAGCAATGGCTACTTTAATTTTGGCTACTATGCATACGGTGGAAAGTTTGTCGAAACATTACGATTAAACTTATTTTCTAAGCTAAAGTTTATGTATGACAAAAAACAGTATTTTTATTGAGCAATATCAAGACGATTACTGCATATACATATGCATATACTTAAATATGCATGTAGATATACATTGATAGATTGAAAGGACAGACTGAAATAGATACATAGATAGATAGATAGATAGATAGATAGATAGATAGATAGATAGATAGATACACCCTGATAGATATATAGATAGATAATAAATAGAATAAATAGAATATATATATATATATATATATATATATGTGTGTGTGTGTGTGTGTGTGTGTGTGTGTGTGTGATGATATTAAAACGAGAACATGTAAAAATCGGTATACAAATGAAATCGGGTTTCAATGCACATCTATGCATTTCATCAAGAGAATTTAAATTACTGGCGAGTAAAGGATTTATTTAAATTCAAAATCAAAATACATCTTTTTTTCGAAAGAATGTGTTATAACGATTAAGGTTTTACTCTGTGAAACCAATCTAATATGGCCTATGGTAAATTTAAATTAAAAAAATTGAAAATTAGAAATTATTTTTTATAAATTTGTCATGACCCTTAGATTGGAAGGTAGCAGCAGCCAGATCTAAACTTAAAGTGGATATATATGGTTATATATAAAAACAAGAAAATGTAGTTGCCTATGAAATAAAGAGGCGTAGACAAGTAATTTAACAAAATACTAAACAAGTTATATGCTTTATGAATTTCCTACGTAATTTTTTTGTAGTTGATAAATTAATCGCATCTTTAAGAAACTAGTAAATAATTTAAACAGGTAGGTAAATTAATATGAAATTGTTGAATAGAGATACTTCATATAAGAACACTAACTAATCAATGTAAAATGTCAAAAATAGCAAACTAATTACCAATACATCTGTACAAGATGTGACTAATACTACCAAGAAACTAATGCAAAATTATATTATATACAGATGAATCATACAAATAGAAAGATAACCCATATATAGTGCAACGCAGTACAACTAAAATATAAGAAAAAACATTATCAAGTACCAAAGTTTAACTAAATAGTAAGGTAAAAGGTAAAATATGTTTACAATTTACTGATAATTCACTTCTTTGATTTAATAATGAGTTTTTGTCAAAGAATATGGTAATTTCGAGTTTTCACACTTAAACACAGAAAACGGGGTTAATATAAAGATCTATATTTTCTTTGCAATATAAAGGTAAAATATATGAAGAATGAAGTATAATATTTATTTAAAAAATACACCTTATAACAAAAAATGTTTACCAGCTTCCCTCTTCTTTATATATATATATATATATATATATATATATATATATATATATATATGAAGAGAGAAACCTCAAACATCTGTGTATATATATATATATATATATATATATATATATATATGTGTGTGTGTGTGTGTGTGTGTGTGTTTGTTTCATTGTGTGTATGTGTGTATCTATGTGTGTGTGCAAGCGCCTATACTACTCATTACATTGTCAGCGCTACGACCATGAGGCAGATGTATGAAACCCATTACGGTCGAATTTTAAAGTAGTATACTTCGTAATAATATCGTCCTGGTGAAATGGTTGAAAACTCTTTGTTTACGAAAGCCTTGTCAAGGGAATTGGACAGACAAAAATGTTCGAAACTTTTTGATGCTTGTGAAATCACAATGTCATCCTGACTGATCGTTTGAGACTGTTTTTCTTGTTGAAACTTTAGATAACACAATATTATAAGTTGTCTCACAATAGCGATAACTGTGTTTCTTAAAGCATAGTTGCATTATAAACATATATTTTACTTTTTGGGTGTTGAACAAAAATAAATTTTCCTCAACAGACGTATATAACAAGGACAACCTAGTCAACCAAACAGATGAATATGCAAGCAGGCTTGCAGATATAGTCAGTACTTATGTATATACGTATGCATAACGACAGATTAGGTCAGTCTCTTCTGATTATCTTTTAATTAAGTCCGTACATTTTTATGGAATTGATTCAATTAATATAGATCTATTGTCGTATATTGCCCTGTATAAGTCGAATGATCTACTGAAATCGGTTCATCGTAAAATTTATTTGCTTTTAAATATATCCCGATAAATTTATATCTCTCGTTTCATATCTATTCATATTGATATCTATCTATCTATCTATCTATCTACATATGCAGAAGGAATTCTCTCAAGTATATTTTGTTAAATAATATGAAGTCTTTCTATCAATTATTTAAAATATTTTTTAAAATTCCATATTAATGTTTATTTCATATTAGCTTAAAACCAGCACTCCATGTGATAAGAATATAAACATAGATAAATAAATAGTCAATGAAATCTCCTTGTTTTTTATATACCAAACCTATGAATATTAATGGGTATGTCCCAATCCTCATAAATACGTTGGACACTATTGTAATTGTGGGTAATATGCTAAGTATTTTGTGTATGTTATAAAGATTACCATTTCATTTCCAACTTCCGTTTTTGTTATTCCTCATCCAGTAAACTTTTCTAGATTCCAACACTATCTATGAATTCTTTTTCATTATCTATCTATCTATCTACATATGCAGTAGGGATTCTCTCAGATATATTTTCTTAAATAATATAGCCAAATTCTCTCTATCAATTTTTAAGAATAATCTTTAAAATTTCATATTAATTTTTATTTTATACTAGCTTAAAAGCCGCACGCCATATGAACTTTTAGGTTGATTATCTAAATAAATAAACTAAATAATAAGAAATATTTGGAGCATAAAGTTACCACATGCACAGTATTTAGTGGCAAAAATGTCATATTCATCATCTGGTATGCTTGAAAGACATAATCAATCGAATTGTAATTGATAGCTTCATCTCTACTAAACTGCCAAATCCATGAGAGGTTCTTGTTCTGTTTTAAATTGTTATGAAAAACATGATTCATGGTCCCTGTGGATAAATCAATCCACACTCTACCTGAATGTATTGAAACAATGCAGTAAGTATTACCCAAATCATTTTTTATCAAGAAAATCAGACACTGATGTCTATAACTTTTACAGAAGAAGTCCCGAAGATGGAGGATTTTCATTGAAGCTAACGTAAGGAAGACATAAACGTATTGTTCACAATAGGTGGGCGGTTGCATATTGTCCTTTGCTGTGGAAAACTTTCAATGCACACATCAATGTAGAATTCTGCAAAAGTTCCTCGCGAAAACATTTGGAGATAGTAAAGAGTATCATACGATTCGTAAATCTCTGCAACCTTTTAAAGGTTTACATGTTTCTGAAGAAGTATATCCGTTGTTTGTCAAAGTCTAGTCCAAAAATGAGAACCAAAATTTCTTGGTTGTCTCCAATGAAGTAGATTTGGAGAAAATACTTGGGCTCATTTGGGAGCGGCTGAAGAGACCCAGTCTTCTTATGAACCTGATCGTGAATTCTGAAAGTTTCTCTATCCACTGAAGGTAGCATTTTTCGCTCAAATGAGGTCATTGGGCAACGGTTAATGTATTCTGATGTGCTGGCTGAAGTGTTTTGGTTCAACTGAGTTCCCATCCATAAGTGACAGCAATGGCTCTGGAGTTCTTCCAGCAGTACTTGTTTCTTTGTTACAGTCGATCTGGTTCATTCTTGAATCTGAGAGCATTACAATACTTTCACGGAATGATCACTGAGGCCATACATATCTTGAATTGAAATGATTTGAATATTCACTGTCACAGTTGTATTGAAAAGCTAGCTAGGATAGGCTCAAAAAGCAGCAGCACATCTTTTAACAAGATAATGATTATCATTAATTATCTGGCATGTCTTTCATCATGTGTTTCCAAATATCTGCTTCTTCTATGTACTACAGGATTTGTTTTTCTCCTGACTGTCATTGTCTCCAGCTTTGGATATTCTCTTCATTGCAGTATTTGATTCTCTCCTTGGTGAAGATTCACTGTTATCTATATCTCTTGACCTTCTATTACGTTCAGAATCTATGTCACACCTTGTATGCATTTCCTCTGGTATTTGAGATGCGCCTCTCTTATCTGTCTTTAAGCATTTGTTTCTCCCCTGGCTTGTACCTCTTCCGATATTTCAGATGCTCTTTGATCTTTTGTGGTTTGCAGCATCTGCTTATCTCCTACATTGTATCTCTTCTAATGTTTCTTCTGCTCTTCCCTCAATTTGCCTTATAGCTCTGGTTAGGGGAATTTTCCACGTAAACTAGAAGAAATAACTTTAAATTCCTCAATTAAATCCAAGGAACTTCAAGATCCATTAATTCTGATTGGGACTCTAAGTTTCATTCTTACCACGAGAGCGATGGGGCCGAAAGTGCGACAAGGCGGAATATCCAGTTGAGACTGAAAATTGAGTTCTTCAAATAACAAATTCCGTGGAACAAACTAAATTCAGTTCTTAAAATGACAAACTCTGTGGAACTTCAAAACCATAAATCACGAAAGCTCTCATTTTTTAATTTTAAAGAAAGAAAAATGATTTCCTCGATCCATAATGTCTTAGCGATTTTATAAACTGTATTAAAACATTTTTTTTAAATCCATAAATTGTTGTATATCTTTAAATTCAGTATAAATTTAAAACTTGAAAATTCACTATATTTTTCATTTATTTTAAAATTTGAATTCTTAACTGTTCCCTCCTCATCAGGACAAAAAATTCAATACTAGATGTTCAAGAATGAGTTGAAGGGCAGATTCTCCCACTGCAGAATCATCATGGTTCCAAAAATGTAAAATAATGCCCATAATTGACCGTTTATTAGTTTCGGATATTATTTTTCATAAATACTTTCGAAGGTTAATACATACATTTCAAAGAATATATATATATATATATATATATATATATATATATATATATATATATATATATATATAGATAGATAGATAGATAGATAGATATAGATATATATATAGATATATATATATAGAGAGAGAGAGAGAGATGTGTGTGTGAAACTGAAATGGAATATCGCAGTTTGGTGTGTTCACTTTTATACTTTTATAAGTAGAATTATGACACTCTAAACATATCGTGTTTTTGTTCTTCAAGATATTCGACAGAAATAAAACCTGTTGAAAAATAGAAATATTAGGGTTTTTTTTTGTTTTTTTTTACCAAATATCAAGCAGCAGCAAACTTTAATTCAATATGTATTTAAAAACTAGCAAACAAATTTTTGAAAATTTGAACAGCGAAATTTGCAATATTTTTATCAGAAAAACTACATCCAGCATAAATATTCCATATAAATATATAAAAAAGATCTGCATATCCATCTATTTTAATTAAAGACGAGATTAAAAGTACTGCAGTTAAAATTCTTACTTAATTTTAGTTGCATTTGAACTAGTGTTTTCTTTTCTGGACACAGAGTGCGTAGAAACGATCATTTTGGCTATACTTTCAGGCATTATCAAATATGAATGTATTTTTACTTTTATCTGAGGGTATAGGTTGTGTGTACATTCCTAGAGTAATAGGGATGTCATATTTTCCGAAAACAGCACATTGTGGCTGCCATCGTAGTTAATATTATTGAGTGGTGGCTTTTTCCTTTTTTTTAGTATTAAGGCTTTCATTACTTTTATTTTTCCAAGTGGATGAAGTTATTATGTTTGTACTTTTTACTGGTATATTTCGGATATATATATATATATATATATATATATATATATATATATATATATATATATATATATATATATATATATATATATATATATATATACACATTGGTAATAATTTATTTTATGGTGTCAGACCCCATCTCTTCAGACCCAAACTTTTACAGCAATAAATGGAGTTTAAAATCATCTAGGCACAAGTAAATAAAAGTAAACGTAAAAAGAAAATGTTAGAGAAAATAGACAAAGAAAATAGATTCAGAAATGTGAGGAGAAAATAGAGATTTTAAAATAAAGTCTTAAGTAGTTAGCTGATGGTTTGACCTAGAATATTCTTCTTTTCCCGGACGTAGTAAGTAAATGAGAGTGAATATATTAAAAAATGAACATAGGAAAAAAAAAAAAAAAAGTGAGTAGAAAAGAGCGAAAGAAGGAAAGAGTTAAAAAATAAAAGGGGGGAAATTGATATCAAAATAAAGATTTTATTTTAAAGGAAGAGAAAAAAAAAAAAATATATATATATATATATATATATATATATATATATATATATATATATATATATATATATATATATATGCACATTTCATTGAATACGACAGACAAGGTGCTTTTATTTAGTTTTTATACAATTTCTCATGCGATCTAATATTTTTTTTTCTTTTCGGTTGATATAAATCTGTCCGAATGTTCTTTTATCCAAGACCTTTCGGATATACTTTCGGTGATTTTAAAGGATTAAATATTTTAACTGTTAAATAAGAAATAGTTTGTTGTATGTTTTATAAAATGTTTTAATTTTTCAAAACACGGTCAAGATATTCTGCCCACGTTCAAATTTAATATTATTAAGTTTTTTTTTTTTTTTTGTTTTGTTTTTCATTAATAAGGTTTCCATTATTTTTAACCTTTTTTTGCATGTAGATGATGCTATTATATCAGTGTTGTCAACACGTATCTTACGAATAAAAGAATTGCTGCCTAAATACACAAAATATATATATATATATATATATATATATATATATATATATATATATATATATATATATATATATATATACGACAGATTGCCCCCCATATATATATATATATATATATATATATATATATATATATATATATATATATATATATATATATATATATATCGGGGCTAATCTGTCGTCCATTTCAGATGTTCATTTCTTCTAATGTAATCGATTATGTTAACTCCACATCGCCTCTGTCCACATCTAGCAACAATGTGGACAAACGTGTTCCACTTTCCATCGCATTCAACAAACATTTACACCGATGACTCGGGCCTTGTCAAATCAAGCGCTAGCACAATGCATTGAACACACATCTCTCCATTTAACCAATTCTTCACTCATTCGTCCAGTAAAGCGAGATAACCCCGAGCGCATAATTAGCATGATAAATAAAACATGGCCCTTATGAAGCGTTTCATCTCTTCGATTAGTGGAATAATTGATTGCCTGACACAGGCGGTATGGGGCTTCCTCTCATCAAACCCCCGGGGTAATATACGGGAAATTACGGGCGTAGGTTCAGTTCGGTAAACTTCAGAGGCGCCAAGTGTTCATTGTTTTCTCCCTCAAATAAATGATCACGAAAAGTTACGTTATGTTATGTGTGGCTTGGGTGGGACAGGTCAAATATTGAGCGATTATAGGTTCCTTCATCTCGGAATCTCAAATCCCGACAATTGGTCATATCATGAATACACAGGCTACTGATTATCAACAATTCCGTTCATCAACCGTAAGCATTTGCGTTAAGAAAAAATATCTTTGTATTAAAGAAACTGATGCTGCCAGCATGTAATCTAATTAGACGACTGATTAAATAAAATAAAAATAGAATTGGCTTGTTATCGTGGAAGTTCAAAAGAATTCGTACAAACAAAGAGAATGTAATGCCTTCGTACAGTGAGGAGGTTATTGCTGTATAGATTTTGGTATAGCTTTTATATATTCTCATTCCTTTAGCACGTTGTTAGCAAGAGAATAAAAATCACTTATGCTTTATTAGTGTTTGATTATCGCTGTTCT
This sequence comes from Acanthosepion lycidas, assembly GCA_963932145.1. Classification (NCBI taxonomy): domain Eukaryota; kingdom Metazoa; phylum Mollusca; class Cephalopoda; order Sepiida; family Sepiidae; genus Acanthosepion; species Acanthosepion lycidas. Next base: position 109,137,701 of record OZ010586.1, read on the forward strand.
TAGTTAATGCATCCGAATCAAAACTCGTAGGTCGATGATAAAACTAGCATAAAGAGAGGTGACCAAAATAAATTGACTTCGGTTTTCAAAACTTAGTCGTATAGATAATACTATGTTTAAGTTAACTAATCCCTCGGAAACTCTTGTTCGTTTTAGCTATTTACACGTTATCCCAAAATAATATAAATTGTCATCACCACGACAACTACCACCACTATCATCATCATCATCATCATCATCATCATCATCATCATCATCATCATCATCATGTCCGATCATCGTTTCGTTCTATTTACACGTTATCCCAAAATAATGTAAATCTTCTTCACAACCACAAACCGCCACCACCATAAACCACCGCCACCACAAACACAACCACAACAATCATCATCATCATCACCATCATCATCATCATCATCATCATCATCATCATCATCATCATCATCATCATCATCATCATCATCATCATTCCGTCACTTGTTCGTTCTAGCTATTTACGCGTAATCCTAAAATTATTTAAATCGTCATCATCAGCTAAGCCACCACCAGCACCACCACCAGCACCACCACCATCATCATCATCATCAGTTCCATCCCATGCTCGTGTTAGCTATTAAGTTGGTGCAAAAATAATGACGTAATAATGTCGTTTTTGGACGTATTTTTAACGTCAAAAAACGACATTATTACGTCATAATTTTTGCACCAACCTAATATTTACACGTTATCCCAAAATAATGTAAACCCTCTATCATTATCACCATTATATTCATCAATACAGTGTCATCTGCGTATCTTATATAGTTTATATTACACACACCTATAATAAAACATGGTAGGGTCTCTAACTACGTTTGGACAGACTCGCTGTATAAGGTGAATAATTCTGGGGTGTCTATACCCATAGACTTACACCCCATTTGCATTTCTGTGTATCTGTTCAGTTAATTTTTTTAACTGTATGAAAACGGCTTAATCCAAGTATTATTTTTGGATTATTTTAACGTCCTTCCCCATAAGTTCAAGTTTATTTCAGATATATCCTTTTGCCGTACTTTGTCAAATGCGTTTGCCTAATCTATAAAACATAAATGTACATCCTTCTGCATTAGTATTGATCTCTCTCTTTCTCTATCTCTCTTTCTCTCTCTCTCTCTCTCTCTCTCTCTCTCTCTCTCTCTCTCTCTCCCTGATATCATTTTGATCATTAATATCGCATATAAAAGTGAAAATCGAATCCATCCCGCTGTGTTACCATGTCTTTTCAGGACGTGGGCTCTCATGGCTCTGCTAAAGTTTCTATGGTATCTCTCTCTATCCCGATACCTCTTCAGTCATCCTTTGCATAAGGATTGTATGTAGGTTGCTCGATGTTTCTCTCTGCTTCGCTTTCTCCAAACACATTCATATTTTCCAAGCGACTTTCTTCATAATGTCTGCTCAATTTTCAACTGCCTATTTCGGATTATATGTACAAACGTCTTTGCTATTTCCTTTTTCATTAAAAATTAAATTTACTGATATTATTTAGGCTATTTACACTCGGACTATTGTCAAAGTCTTTGCTGTTATCATAACGTTTCGGACGTCGCACACCCGGTCTTATACAGGTTTATTTTGATCTAGGTTACCTCCATATAATACAAACTAACTTGTTAAGTATCCCCAGGAGTAGAGTATTCCCGTTCCACTCTCTTATTATATTTCGTCTAGTTTTTATTTTTACTACTCTTAACTAGTTTTCCAAACTGTGGATTAAAAGGCAGTGCGTACTTCGTCTCAGTGTAATTAGGGTGAGCAATAACTGAACAGTAACCGCCATTCCTTACAGTGCATCTTAAACAATCTGTTTCTGAGTATATGTCTAAGGGATTGATAATATTGTAGACTCGCCTTTTTCCTATCTATCATCACTTGTAACAGAACAGTCTATATCTTACGCCTACGTACGGAAAACTTCAACAACTTAAAACCGTACTAGACGAACCAACAAATCTCATTAGTCAACGACACTATAATCTGAAAGTTTCACGTGCAAAACGAAATTGCGCCAAGACTTCAGTGAGCCGATTTCGGACTTTCAGTACTTATAAAAGAAAACGCCGACTGACCCAATCAGTCAGTGACGAACACCCACAGAGAAATTGCCAACATATTCCACGTCACTCGAAATCACGATGTTACCGCTCAAAGGTACAAAAACGCTGCCTCAGTCACAATTAAAACTCAACCAACTCTGTGGACATCGATTCTCAAACATTGCTTATCCAAAGTGAATTATATTCACTACCTATTAAGTAAACATCAATGTGCGAACGGCCTTAAAAAACATTACATTAAAGTCAAAGGTAGATCACTCCTTAAGAACTCCTTCTAAAAAGACACTTAATATTGACAATTCTAATACCAACACGAATCTAAAACGGACTGCAAATGAACGAACGATTACAAAGAGAGACATTCTGAAACCTAAAACATCATACACATTTTGCCAACATAACATATACCAATTATCCTGCTTGTATATTGTTTTGAATTGTATATAAATGTTTTATTAGTTTCTAATTGAATGTCTTGTTCTTAATTGTATTTTAAATTTCGTTTATTTATTTGTTGTGGATGCAGAAAGTCATGCAACCTACACAAATTCTTTCCGATTCTTTCAAGCATAATTAATAAATTCTGCACATCCCCAACAATATAAAGAAGTAGACTTTATGTATTAACTATTTTTTCTGGATATGACTACGTCATGAAATCTTTCTACTCTGTTATACATTTGAGCTGGAGAAAATGGTTAAAAGTATATCTCGATCTAATCAGCAGAATTTATGATTCCAACTGAGACCTTTTATAATTGTATTTGATGCCATAGAAATATACATAATGATTAATCAATTTTATATGTAAGCTTCATAAGAGTGGAGAACTCATTGATAATATTTAAGCACGTGTGTAATTTCATGTGTCAAATGCTATTAAAATTATATGTCTAAACATTGCAAGATAATGAAAAAATAGGCGAAATAATGTAATCGGTTTCGGTAGATTAAATATAGAAGGAAGAAAGAATATAGTTCCGGACTAGAATAGATTGATCGGTGAGAGAGTCATTGTGACTTCCTTTCCTCGGTTGGAGTGTGCAGTCATAGATTCAATGGCAAAGGCGAGCAGTAGCTGAGCAGGACTTACAACGAGAAACGAGACACCTAGATATGAACAGCGGAAAGAGAAGTATATACCGCCAAAGATTAAATTTAAATAAAATGTTAAGTTTGAATATTTCCTGCATCGTCAGACACCTGAAATAGATGAGAAGACACAAGGAGAGAGACGTTGTGATGATCACCCAATAGATACAAATAATACACTGAATGTAATTAATGTAAATAATAATAATAAAGACACGTGACCACACAAGCAAATAAGTCAGGAGCCGCGGTCAATATTTAATTCTGAGGAAATCTTTACTCTAGCAACTTTTTTTTATATCGTACCGGAAACAATATTCAGATAAACTATATATATGATTAATCTGAAATGTTTCGAATTGTTCCACATATACTCCCTTGCACAAAATAATTGAAGCAAAACAAATAATTCCGTTATTATTGACTTTTTCGTATTTGTCAATGAGACATGACGCGGTGAACATGTTAATACTTCATATGTCCATTCCACGAACTCGATCCTTGCAGATTTACTACTATTTCTTATGCTGACTTGGAGTAACGTCCATCACAGACAATGATCATAGGACAACTAATCAACAGTCGAAACAATAGTGACTGGATGTGAAGAAATCTGATTCAATCGCAGCTGAGGCAATATTTTTCAAGGCCAAACAAATTTCATCATACACCCCCAAAAATGATTCTTATTACTGTACAACACTGCAAATGATCTAATCTGAGGACAAACTAAACGTTGATTACACCATATCACTCCTGTGGGTCCAAAACCGATTGAATTTTGAAAGAAAGGAAATTAAAGCAGTTGTTAATTTGCGAAAGGACATAGAATAGTATTAGACGTTAAACTTGAATTAGTTTACATGTGGCCGATTTCTGATAAGGTTTAACGAATAATATGATGATAACGACACATCTTCTAAGAATAAATGAAATGAAAATTGTAATGTAAATTGCCTTCATTGTATTATGCCAGTGTGGTATGATGTTCCCAGATAAACGAGCTTTCAAAAGAGAACTCTTTTCTCCTGGAAACTCTCCTGATTGAAATTCAGTATTATTCCTACTAAGAGATCAGGTATTTGCAATGTAAAACTTGTTTTTTTTTTAGATTATGTTATGATTTTTCTGATGCACCTGAAGTATGGATGCCTTTACTTAGCACTAGAATGCACTGACTGCAACGTCTAAGAAGAAATACACTAAAAACAACCCACTTCTAAATACAGGCTTATATACGCAAATAGATGTAGCTATCCTAGAAACTTGTAAATTCATAAAGCATAAAATAATGTCGGCAGTTTTCTTGTATTTTTACACATCTCCCTCACTTTCTCTCTCTCTCCCCCTATCTCTCTCTCTTTCTCTATCTATCTATCTATCTATCTACCATCTATCTATCTATCTAACTATCTATTGGTCTTTCTTTATTCTATTAAGCTATCCCAGTCTGTCTGTCTCTCTAATTAATTTATGTTAACATCAGAGGAGACAATAAAGAAAACGAGACAATCCGACTGAAGTTAAGAACTGATATTGAATTTCAAATGTTGAAAATCAAAATTGTGTTTAACAAGCGAGAAGTCCTAAAGAAAAAAAACCATTAGCATAAATCATATTGTTATACCAAGCGATTTTAAGGAATTCGAGGAAAGTGGGCTTGAAAAATGTGATATTCAAAGAATAGATTGAAGGCAAGAGTGACAAAAAAAAGCATAAACTCCCTAGCAAGTTTAAATTGATGGACTGAGGAAACAAGTTTTAAGAGAGATAACAAACAGAAAATTTTAAAGCTATAACGAATTGTTATAGAGAGTCATGATCGCCAACAACTTTAAGGGACACGGTACAAAATAAAAGGATGATGTTGGCGCTGGAAATGAGTAAATCTATTAGAAAAGAAGATATCTGAAAACTATTTATATTTTTGGTAAGATTCGATATTATTATTCTCAAGAATTTTCCGTCTCAGAAAGTTACTTTCTCTTCATAAGTATAGCATTCTTCAGATCGAAGATGTTGTTGACCTTATGTGTAGGTAAGTTTAGTGCATTTAATAAATTGTTAATTATAAGATGGTTTTTGCGTTCAAATCTGTAAATTTCATGCACGTTTCGCAAGTATTGCGAGGAGTAGTTGTGACAGATTATATATATATATATATACCTACTTCATAAGTATTATTGTTATGTTTTTTTAGGTTTCTGATCTTTTATAGTTTGGTATGGGATTTTAATCTTTTAGATATTGCTAAGAACGTACAAATTGTTTTGGATAGTAGATGTTAAAGTGTCTATATGTGTTACTATATATCTACATTATATATATATATATATATATATATATATAGACGGAATATGCATGGCAGAAAACGTAATATACGAAGCTACAATTTTCCCCAAAGAAGATATTAAACAGAAGAAGATATACATAGGAATATCGGCAGGAAACTGGAAGCAACGTTTTTATAACAATGGCCAATCCATCACAAATAAATCCAAGAAGCATCAAACGGTACTATCAAGACATTATTGGAATTTATTTAAAAGCAACTTACCCCCACAAGTAAAATGGAGAATAGTCTCGAGGGCTAGAACTCCAATAATCTTCAGAGACCGATGTAACTTGTGCATAAAAGATAAAATCCTAACTATAAGGAATAAAGATCCCGACATATTACTGAACAAACATAACGAGTTGGTTTTTAAATGTAGACATAAAAGCCACCTCAATTTAACTAAATATATTTTGAAATAACTATATAAAAAGGGAAAATATTACTTTTGTTTTTGAAATGAATGTATGAACACATGGATGCAGTACTTGTTCCTATGTATTCTAAAACGTAGATGAAACTGGACAATTATATGTGAATTTATATATATATGTATGGGCATTTTGGATAAGGGTGCTTATATGCATATATGTGTTTGTATGAATTATAGGCTCGTATGCATATGTGTATGTGTATGTATATATGTATATATATGCATATATATGAGTATGAATATATATGTATGTGGTATGTATAGGTGCAAGCGTAGTTTTTTGCAAGGTATTTTTGTATATATATATATGTGTATATGTATTTTGCATGTATATATGTCTGTATGTATGTGCATGTGTATGTATATGTATATGTGCGTGTGTATGGATGTATATGTATATATATATATATATATATATATATATATATATATATTGTTTTGGATATGAAATTGCATGCAATCTATGTATGCATGTGTATATAGATGAAAATATTTTAGAGTTAATATTTGTAATATGTGTGAATATATGTATACCATAGTAATATAAATACATATGCATGTATGGATGTTTATGGCTATAGTTCTTTTATATGCTTGTTTATGTATATAATTGTGTGTGTATGTAGGTGTATGTGTGTGTATGTATATATGTATATATATATATATATATATATATATATATATATATATATATATATATAGGTATATGTATGCATATGTATGTATATGTGTATGTGTGTATATCTATATGTGTGTATGTGTATGTATATATATATATATATATATATATATATATATATATATATATATATATATATATATATATGTGCGTGTGTATATAGAATGTATTCAAATGGAAGGACATAAGGTCTTTTTAATGGTGTTTTAAAATTACTCTTATTAATATTTAATCTCACTTTCTCCTTTAATGTTCTATAATTAGAATTATGAGAGGGTATATTCATTATCTGGATGTATTTTCAGTTTAAATTGATAATTTAACTTAAATTTAAATATATCACTCTTTAACTATCAATATTGATAGTAAAATATTAACTTAATTTTTTTAAAATAATTAAACACTTCAGGAGTCACCTAACGTTAAAATTTAACTCTGACTTTAAACATAAATCTAAATAAATTTCAAATATTAAAATATATGTAATTATTTATAAATGTATGTGTATGTAATTTATGTATGAATTTGGATAGGTACATGTGTATATCGCTACATGTGTGTCTATGTGTGTATTTGCGCATGTAAATAAACGTGTGTATATATGGGATTTGCATGAATATGTATGTGATATATCTAAGAAGAAAGCAAAATCTTTAATATTACCCTCAAATATTATTCCATAATTAAACCTAAACTTTAAGTAAGATTACCCATGTAAAAATAATGACAAATTGCATTGAAAAATTCGATTAAAAGTAAAACTAATAAAGATGTTACCGTAACAATTTTTACAATATTAAAAAAGTACGATTGGTCGGGTAAACAAACTATGATAATTTAAATATATATATATATATATATATATATATATATATATATATATATATATATATATATATATATATATATATATATATATATATACTTTTAATATGTTCCCTATAAATGTGTTAATAAATATAGTATTTAACTTATATTAAGTCCATAAACTATTTGTTTTAAAAAAATTAAATATTTAAATTGATAGTAAACATCAAATTTTTTTAGACATCAAAATTTCTATCAAGCATTAAAATCTATTCTTTACTTTTCTCCGTTCTCCCCTCCCCTTTCTATATATCACTTCCGTTAAGTAAACCATGTAAATAGGTCATGGTCTGGTCACTCCTCCTCCCACAATATAAAGTATACTTGAGAGAGATATGAAATTAATCACTCCCTATACTCTACCATGTCTCTTTAACTACCACTATTACACTCCCTGTTAAATTACAAAAACTTACACTACCCATCAATTTTAATTTCATTGCTCGTTTCATTTCATTTTTGGAAGTGCTATCTGATGATCAGGCGTCCTTGAAAAGGACTCTGGTGAAATAAATTATTATAATGGTACCTTAAAGTGGTCTGTTTTTCTTTTAAATATTTCCATTTTCTCTTTTGTGTCCTTTTTCTTTTCAATTTTTTTTTTTGTTTTACTTGTGCCTGGATAAATTTAATTCCATTTGTTAATGAAAAAATTCTCTGAAGTGTCAGACATGAAGTCCATGAAAGTATATGTGTGTTTCTGTGTATTTGATAAATAATCACCAACTAATTATATATATGCAAAATATAATGAGTAAATGTAAGGCTTCTCTTACTTCTGCACATTTTAATTTTTAATTAATATTTTTATTTCAAGTTGAAAAGAAATTGGAATTAATTATACTTAACTTCATATTTTTCTTCATGAAGATTGACTTTAATTAAGATTTGTTGATCATTTGGAAAAAAAGAAACATTTTTTTAAATTTTATCTTAGGGTTCCTCTTACTTTTGCACATCACTTTATATGTGAATATATGTGTGTACATACAAAGAAAATTCACGCACACATAACCACACTCACACTTGCACATACACACACACACACGCATATATATATATATATATATATATATATATATATATATATATATATATATATATATATTAGGTTGGTGCAGAAATAATGTCGTTTTCTCACATATGTTAGTATGTGAGAAAACGACATTATTTTTGCACCAACCTAATATATATATATATATATATATATATATATATATATATATATATATATATATATATATATATATATATATATATATATATCTTGTAGGTATGTCTTATACAATCAATTACAGATATTATGTCTGCAAATTTTACAAAATTTGTTTATACTCACAAATAAACTTCCGTGTATTAATTTTAAGGAATGAAATACATTGATGTTAAAGGATTAAAGAGATGAGCTCTGGCTTTTTAAATTTCATTTATTTTTATTCCACTTTCGATCTTCTTCCAGAAATCATCTTCAATGGTGCAAATAGTACAAAACTATATGTTGTTCATTAGTACAAGTATTTATACAAACTTCTGAATTGTTGTCAATTACCGTAATTTTTTCATCATGCTTGTAAATGAAAAAAGGTTGAAAATGTGTTTTGCAGATATGTAGAAAAACAAGAAAGAACACGTTAGGTCAATAATCTGGATTTCTTTAGTATTTTTATTTTTATTCTAATAAAACAGTGCTCCATACAGAAGTAGAGCTTAAATTATAATTATAATTATTGTTTTAAAAAATATGATTCCCTCGCTATGAGATCTCATGTTTACAATTATATATATATATATATATATATATATATATATATATATATATATATATATATATGGAATACTGCTGCCATATATGGTCTGGTACCCCGCTGTTCGCCTGAATGTCCTCGACAATATCCAGAGACGTATATGCAATGTGATTGGTGCTGATCTTGCATCTTGTATGCAGTCGTACTCTCACAAACCTATCGTCGCCTTCCTCTGTGTTTGCTGCAAATACATTGACGGTAACAGCTCCGACGAGATACTTTCGCTGCAGACTGCATGAATTTAAGCGTGCTACTAGGCTAGTATCACGGTCCCACACTTTCACTGTCGAAACGCTTGAATGTAGCTGTCTCTTCTACTCCAATAGCTTCATGCCTAGCACCCCCATTTTGCATTACTTGTTTCCCTAAAAGCTATAATCTATAAATATTAAAAGTAATGACAATCGACATCTCTAGATGCCTTGATTTATTCCCTGTCCTTCACATCAGCCTTTCGTCTATCACGTCTCTTTACTGTCGCTCCCACTCTGTAACCCCTCGCATGCCAGTGACATCCCGCTTTGTTTGGGGGGAAATGCTTAATATATATATATATATATATATATATATATATATATATATATATATATATATATATATATATGGAGAGAGAGAAATAATTTTATCTACTCGCTCACTTCTATGAGATCTTTATCTGTATTATCGTTTCGCTCTTTCTATCATACGTCTCATGAATGCAAAGAATTACCTAAACGTTTTCGGATCACCAAGCATAGATAGCCTCTTTCTAAAAGAAATAAATCACTGTGTTGACAACAACGGACTTTTCTGTATCAGAGTTCGTTTTCAGAGTTCTGCTACTTCCAGTCAAATGCTTGTGGCTCAAATATATCATAACCTACAAAATAAAAACCGTGAGACGATGTAGTTGTCGAAAAATTTTCTTCTTGCTTTAATCTTCAGCTGGGAGTGAGGGATCTAGGCAGTGAGGGAGACGCTCGTTAGACCGTCGCCTGACTAGGCGATGGTCTGACGACCGTCTTCCTTTCCCGTGGCAGTGAGCAGTCTTCTATTCCTCTCTGTGTCATTTTCTGTTTCGTTCCTCTAAGGACTACTAACTTATAGAGGACACCATTTTTTGTCTTGTCACCTTTACCTAAAAAGGTAATTAATTAAAAACTCTAGCTTCATTCACTCGGTGTCTTGCTTTGATGGGATCGTTTCGACTTGGTTATTGAGGGACTCAATCCATTCTACTGACTTTCTTTGTCAAGAGAGATAACTGTAAAAACGATTTCTGTGACGATTTGCCGCTGGGTCTTTAAAAGATATCAGATGGCAGCTGATATCGTTACACATTTTTTCGGAAGGTATTCAACTAGGTTAAAACAGAAAATTGAACCATGATGGCTTTGCATTCAGGAAATTAGGCTGCTATTTAACTGGCTGGGGCACTATATTTATTTGGGCAGTATATTATAATAATCTAGACATTTTCTGGATGCAGAATTCTTTCATATAAATGAGAAATAAATTCGCTTAATACACAAATATACAAGAAAATCTAAGACGAGAATACGTTTTATAACTAAACTTTTTCAATCTTACCAGCGAGGTATTCTTCAGATAACTATATGTCTATCAGTATTCATTATCAGTGAGCCCAGCAGGAAAAACGTTGGCGACATCTTTTTGATGGCGAACACAGAATGAAAACTGCAGGAATTCATAATTCTTTAAAGGAAGCAGGTTTGTTTTTTTTTGCTTTGTTTTCTTTTATGGCATACCAACTTCTATGGGTTATTGAATGGCGACAAGATTTTTATTGTCGGTAATATTTTTTCTCAAAAATATATTACTGGTAATATTTTTCATCAAAAATATTCTTTCTCAAAAATATATTACTGGTAATATTTTTCATCAAAAATATTCTTTCTCAAAAATATATTGCTGGTAATATTTTTCATCAAAAATATTCTTTCTCAAAAATATATTGCTGGTAATATTTTTCATCAAAAATATTCTTTCTCAAAAATATATTGCTGGTAATATTTTTCATCAAAAATATTCTTTCTCAAAAATATATTGCTGGTAATATTTTTCATCAAAAATATTCTTTCTCAAAAATATATTGCTGGTAATATTTTTCATCAACAATATTCTTTCTCAAAAATATATTGCTGGTAATATTTTTCATCAAAAATATTCTTTCTCAAAAATATATTGCTGGTAATATTTTTCATCAAAAATATTCTTTCTCAAAAATATATTACTGGTAATATTTTTCATCAAAAATATTCTTTCTCAAAAATATATTGCTGGTAATATTTTTCATCAAAAATATTCTTTCTCAAAAATATATTGCTGGTAATATTTTTCATCAAAAAAGTATTTCTGGTAATAATCTATCGCTGACAATTTTTCCTCAAAAATTCATAATAATTAATAATAATTTTTACAAAAATATATTTTTACACATTCACAGTTTTTTCAGCGTTTCACCCCAAGCAAGGCGGGAAGCCACTAGCACGCCAGAGGTTACAGAGAGTTGGAGCGAGAGCAAATAGGAGTGATAGAGGAAAGGATGAAGGGCAGGTTAGGGGTTGGTTCAAGTCATCTGAGTACGTCGATTGACATTACATTTGAATAGTTGGAGATTATAGATATCAGGGAAACAGGAAAAGGGGAGGGATTTCCACAGGCGTGAAGTGCGAGACATGAAGCTATTTGAGTAGAAGAGACGGCTACATTTAACAGTTTCGACACTGAATGTGTGTGAGCGAGATGCCAGCCTAGTAGAACGCTTAAATTCAAGAAGTGTGTGAACCAGTGAAAGCAGCTCCTCGGAGCAGTTACCATGAAAGTATTTGGAAAAAAAGACAGAAGTGGGTGACGGCAGGTCTGTAAGAGAGCAACTGTAAGCAAGCTGCCAGGTCAGGGCCAATTACATTGCATATCTGTCTCTGGATCTTATCAAGAACGTTGAGACAAACATATGGGATACCAGACCATATATGGCAGCAATACTCAACGCAAGGGTGAATGGTTGATACCACAGATTTGGGGTTAACTATTTTCCCATAGCTGGAAATCTAACAAGTGCTACCACAGCGGATCAGAGTCGACATGGGAACATCAGCATTTAAGAAGTGGTTCCATGCTCCTCAAAACCTCCTAAGACCTTGCAGGTGGATGGAGTTCATAGTCTTACACAGGACGCGGATGTAGTTTATCTTTGTAGCCCGGGCGCAAAGAAAGCAGGTAAAAAGATTAATCATTTTTGGTAAGCAAACAGAATGTATCGAAGGGAACATCACGATATGTCAACAACGTATTGGAGGTGTGAACATCAATCAAGTACAGAAATTTAAATAATTGGGAAATGCTTTAACAGATCATTGAAAATGTGACAGTAAAACCCGAAGGCGAATTGAAATTGCGGAAGATAAATATCAAAAGTATTAAGGAGAGGAACAATTGGAGACACAGAAAAATGAGCTGAACTGTTAATAGGATTGCTTTTATATGGTTGTTAAATTATCGCAGATATGAAATAGACAAATGAGTGGCCAAAGGATAGGCAGTAGAATGATGAGAATAATATCGATTGAGAGGGTGAAAATTAAGGAAGTTTAAAGGAAATTGGAAAGTAAAAAGTGATTTTTACTTTGAACCAAATAGAGACAATTTAAATTCCAAAGATAAATAAGGAAGAAAGAGGGCTTGGAGAATTTGATAAAGGTAAGACATTGAAAACAAGAGGCACAGAGGAAATTAGCCAGTAGCCTACCTAACGAGCTCATGTAAATGGAGTTCAAAACAGAACGGAAGGGACAATAAAATGATAAATATTTTTTTAGAATCTCCAACTCTCAAATGTAAAGTCAATCGGCGTCTCCAAATGCCCTGTCTATCCCCTATCATTACCTTCATCCTTTCCTCTATCATTCCTATTTGCTCTAGCTCCAACACTCTGTAACCCCTTGCGTGATAGTGGCTTCGCGCCTTGCTTAGGGTGAAACGCTTAAAAAAATACGGAGGATCTGACATGTCATGAAAAGAAAACTGTACATAGAAGAAGAAAGAATGCATATTGTATGTCTTGACTTCGCACTCAAAAACCACATCAATATATATTTAAAATCTGCGCTGCAATATAAGATTACATCAGATTATGTTAAAAAATAAATTTAAATATTCCATTGAGATTAGGCTCATAAACTTTAGAGGCGAATGTCCACTTTCCACTGAGCTTGTTCTGATTCTGTGTCTGTTATCATTCAGTCAGGTAATCTGGTTTTCTTTCGCACATAAATCTTCTATAAACGGCCAATTCCAACGTAAGCAAGCGGCGTTCAAGAAGATAAGCAGCTCCATGCAGAAAACATTCAGCTTCATCCAATTCATAAATTATCTCCCTTTATTATTTTGAGGTAACACTGAACAGACTCTATTGCATTTTATATCAGCAGCAGCAACATACAGAGAAAAAGAATAAACGTATAGATAAGTTACTATATTTTACATGTCAATGTTCTTAGAAATTCATGAAATAAGAACATGAGAGTAAAATCAATTTCCACATAAATCATGAAATTATTTGCATGTATTATTTTATTCTAGTTTCCTTGTGTCAACAAAAGTGAGAGAATCCATGGATGCTTATTCGCATATATGATATTTTATTTACAGTTTTCTCAATTATTTTTTTATAGATATTGCTCTTTACCGTAACTGATCTTCGAGCTGTCAGCAATTTCATAGCAATGGAGTCTGCAGGACAGGTTAGTTAAATCTTGTAGGACGAAAATTCTTGACATAACATACAAACATATACAAATATAATCGTCGAATTTTTCTTTTCAGGTTTCAAGATAATTTACAATTCATGTTGTAAAATATTTCGAGAAAGGTATATATATATATATGTATATATATATATATATATATATGTAAATATTATCAACAAGAAAAACTTAAAGATTAATTTCAGCTATAATTTACATTGTAAATCTTCATTTACTAAAAGGTTTCCGTCTGAAGAATTGAATATATAGGAATATACACAAAATAAATTATAACCGACAATAATCTAAGGTTTTCTTCTTGATTATTAGTATTATTGTGCCTTATAATTAACATTGAATTCCAACTGGATTAATATCTTTCTTGGAATTATCCCAACCAGTCACAAATTGGTATTTTATATATATATATATATATATATATATATATATATATATATATATATATATATATATATATATATATAATTGGGCACTGAGTTCAACCATATTCAGGCCATGAAAGAGACTGTCGTCGACTATTCAAGCCTGAAGGAGACTATATCCGCTTGAATTTGATCAGAGAGTTTATTTTTATATTTACATATGCTCTATCTCTGATATTGTCAAACTTTACGTAAAAATACATTAAAACTATATTTTAATCCTGTAATAATATGTGGCATCTGTTGGTCTCGAGAGACAATGCAGCTGTGCTCAAATGGTTATTCTTCAGGTTTTGATGCCAGGACAACACCTATTTCAAGGGTGACACGAGCGAAACAAATTAATATATTTGAAGGCGCTTTCACCCAATGTCAAGCTGTTATTTTATTTCCGTTGAGTACACTTTCTCCCGGCGGCATGCCACGGAATGAGCGATTGTTGCTTACGTATTCACACCTCTCAATGTCCATCGACCTCGTGTCCCGTTTGCTGGCGACTTTGAAGTGAAGATGAGAGTGAATTCGCGTCCTCTTCCCGATGGACAATTCCACGTACATGCAGTCTACATGTTCAAACTAGCGGAGGCGGCGCTGTTGGAAAAGGATGTATAGGCTTGGTAATTGGTTAGGGTTGAGAACTACGGTGTTGGTGACGTTTCTCAGACAGTGATCCGTATTCCGGTCTATGTGTATATAATCAAAAAGCCAAATGCTTTCAGGATGGGATTCCAATTTTGTAGAATACATCAACATTGCCATTTTTGGTACGCTGGAATTCGAATCAGGTGAAAGTGATTATGTTCATTTTTCAAGCGTAGCTTAGATGTGGCACTAGTGAGGATCGAACTCACTACTTAGTCGTAATTGTTCCAGCGAGTCAAGCTTGCTAACCATTACACAGCCTTGGAGAGATCAGGTGAAATTATTTGTTTGAAACGATTGAACGAAGCTAGACTTCACTCTAGATAATTATATCAAATAATAATAATAATAATAATAATAATAATAATAATAATAATGATAAAGACGAGGAGGCATGCCCCCTAAACGTGATGGCCAATAATGGTATGGATATTCTCTGGCGCCCGTGAACCAGTCTCAACGTAGGATTAAATACGAACTAACTATAATATAGACACAGCGAAAAATATTTCCACGGTCCACAATGAGGAACCAAACTGGGATCGAAAAGTCTGAAACTGGAACAAACTTTACCCAATGAGAACTGGAGAAAAACCGTACTGGACAATCCCCAGAGAGGACCTCTATTCACTAAAAAATAATCCCACAAAAAGAACAATAAAAATGGTTTAGGAAGAGCATATTACAGTAATGATAGCATTTTACACTGCTAACGTAAATCCAACAATGACCAAAGTCCCCTAGAATATTTGATGGGAAAAAATCCCTCAAACAGGTTAACATTTAGGACAACAAATTGGCTAATATCATAGAACGTGAAAGCATCCAAGAAAACATCAAAAATAGATTAAACGTTAATATCGAGAGACTAAATGTCAAGAACAGGAGATACATGTAGAGGAACAAATAGAAACCAGTTGTAATAATTCCTCTGTGTTACACAAGTAGGAAGATAATGATGAATATGAGGGGAAAACAGAGATCACAAAGAGAACCGAAATAAATGGGAGAATATAAAGGAAATTAGTTTCGATGAATGGCCAACAATTCTAAAAGTAAGAAAGATCCGTCAAGTGAAGGAAACCATAAACTTGGCTAAACAATCAAGTGGAGAAATAAGGGACAAATGGAAAAACCGATGAACCTGAGAGAAATTAATCATCTTAAATACGGGACCTCGGCAAAGATCGAAGAAATAATAAGTAAAAAAGCGAAAAATCAATGTAAACGAAAAATAAAAACGCCAGTCTGGAAAGAAAAAAATACAAAAACGAAACCGGACAAATGTCGCATGTAAGTGAAGTAGACAAGGACTACAAAATGAAAGAAAGAAAAGGGAGACAACTGAAACGAAGTCTTGACATATGAACTAAGACTGACATGAAAATGTTAAGGAGAAGATGAAACAACAAATTCAAGCGAAGGCAAAGAGAATCAGGCTTTAGGAAAAAAATGGCACATTCTTCAGGCAAAACAAGATCTTCAAATTAGATGCTAAGAAACTATATCAATAATTTGGGAAAAATAAAATAGAGATAAACGGCCCACCTAATATCCAGAAATTCAAGGAGTGTAAGATGTGGGAAAACTGTAAAATGAACAATGAATAACACACATATATAAAGTGCTAAAATGAGCGTATACCAATATTATCGAAAGAACCACTGCTACCTGCAAAGCCACGAATTGAATACAACAAAGAATAGACGGAAGAATCAATTTTGGGATAGAAAGCCTAGCAACACGGAAGACCGCGCACTGGCATAAAATAATATAAACCTAAACTAGGAAAAATTACACAAATGACTCAATTTGGTAGTAACGTACCTACTCTTAATAAAAGACGAGATGCAGAACCCTAAGATTTACAGGCCCATCACATGCCTAACAATAAAGTACAAAATCCACACTTCTATCATAACCAAGAAGACATACAACTTCTTTGAGAGAAAAAAAAAGTTTTCTCCCAGCAAAACAGTAGGGATATAAAAGAGGAATTTACGGGTGCAAGGACCAAATAATTATCAATGAAGCAATATTGGAGCAAGAGAAAACAAGAAAAAAGAAATTCATTGATAGCAGTACAGAAAGTCTTTCGTCAGTGTACCACAGTCATGGGTAGAGAAGAATCTAAAAATATACAGAATATGTCCCACTACGGTCAAATTCTTAAAGGAGACTATGTAAAACTGGAAGATTACACTACGCCGAAACCATACAGACAGATGATTAACATGAAGACCAATAAAGATTAAAAGCGAGGTATTCCAAGGAGATTTATTGTCACCATTACTCTTCTGTCTTGCATTTGCTCCACTCATCTGCCTTCTGAACAACAGTAGCTACGGATGTTAGTCACATAATAGCAAACTGAATCATCTATTCTATATTGATGATCTTAAAACGTTTGCCATGTTTAACAACGAGCAGAAATACCTACTCAGCATTGTCAAAACCATCAGCGAAGTGTGGGTTTCGAATCGACAAATGTGCCAAAACCACCATCAAAACGGTAAACTAACGAAAATTATAGATTTAAACATTTATATATAAAACAAGATTAAGGAAATACACCAAGATTGTACATACAAATACTTGTTAATTAACGAAAATGACAGAATACAACATTCAATTTTGAAGAAAATGTTCTGAAAAGAATATTATAGGAGAGTGCGTTTGATACTAAAAAGCGAACTTAATGAGAATAAGTAAAGGAAGATTATCAATAAATTAACTCCCATCTTTAGTAACATACAGATTGAACATGTAAGTTTAAATGGAAGTTGAATTACATTAAAAAAATGGACGTCAAGACCATAAAATAGATTACCCAATGAGCATACACCACCCAGAATTAGATGTTGATAGTCTGTAAGTACGAAAGGCTTTAGAGGGGGGAAAGGTCTAATCCAACTAAATCTAAAAACTGCAACAAAAGCATTAGAAGCGAACCGCACAAGTAACAATGATTTCTACTACAAATAGTAAAACGCCAAACCAACTCCACCTGCAGTCTTTAAGAAACAGCTTAACATAACTGAATTCCTACCAACAATAAACGAAGTGAATGCCATCTACGCCAAATGGGTAAAACAGAAAGCAAATCGGCTTATCAAAATGAAATTACAAAAAAAAAAAAATAAAATAAAATAAATTAAAAAAAATGGGAGGATAAGGCGTTGCATTGAAAATACCTAAAAAGAAAGAAAGAGGCAGACATGGAGCAACAGAAAACTTATCGGTGACTGTGGAGCACCGGGTTGAAAGCTGAAACGGTATGTGTAATTATTGCAGTTCAGAACCAAAGACTTGGAAACAGATCCTATAACTGCCACATATTCAAGAATGGAACTGACCCGAAATACAGGATCTCCAGAAAACATAATGAAACTGTCGATCATATTATCTCAAGATGTCCGGAACTGGAAAAAATGACTATACCACAGACAATGTAGCGATATATGTGCACTGGAATATATGCAAGAAGCACAAAATTGAAACCACTGAGAGATGTTACGAGCACCAACTGGACACAGTTACCCATAATAACGATGTAACTATCCTCTGGCACATTCAAATTCAAACTGACAGCGAGATAAAAGCCAAAAAGCTGATATTATCATAAAAGATAATAAATTCAGGAAGTGTATGCTATGCTTATTGAAATAGAAGTACCATGTAAGAAAAATATCCCCATGAAAATTATCGTGAAATTGTCGAAATGCAAGAACCTGGAGATCAAGTATGTAAAACTGGAAGACTACACTAAACCTAAACCATAAAAAACAGGTCATTAACATGATGACCAATCAATATTAAAAGCGAGAGCTTCCAAGGAGATTTATTGTTACCACTACTAATCTGCCTTGCATTAGCTCCACTCAGCTAGATTAAGATTGACAGAACATGGCTCTCCACACATTCCTTGATTCGTCGTCATATGGCACGACGTATTTTACCTGATAAGCTTCTTAACTAGTGGAAGTAAGGTAGGTAGCACCACGGAATATTTTCCATGGAGATACTGATAAAAAATGGCGTGATTTCTTCTATGGGGCAGGAGCTGTATGACTGAATATAATTCATCTCATCTAAAGCCATGCTTTTGAACTTTGTTAACTTCTAAAAGAGGAGCCTAGACAGATTCAGTTGAGATACGAGAGAGATATATCATTTCTAATCTATGACTTCTTGGCAAGTTTAACCTGATACACTGCGGAGGACTATACGGAGATTTCTTTTTTCAAACTACTTTAATGATGGATCAGACGTTTGATGTCTACGTTAATATTGAGTCCCAATAGTCATTCAAAGCAATGAGCCTATAAATAAAGATTTGCGAGGAAAGAAAATTTATTATAACTAGAAGGCTATATCAGAGCAAATTGGTAGCATCATGACTTTTGGTGTTCTCTTATTCAGTTGCAATGCGCATCTCTCTCTACTGTTCTATCGATGTGAAAAGCTCCAACTGCCGCAAAGCCGTTGCGCAGCCATGATAAGAGACGGGAAATGCCGTCTCTTGCCAAGTTCGAGTCAACAGACTGATATATTTCAGACAGATTTATTCACCGAAACGGAAGTATTATATCGATTCTCATTCCGTATAGAGATGCGAAACCGAAAAATTTACCAGTGTCCTGCTATCCGATGTAAACGTTTACTATAGTCAGCGAGGTTTGAAATTGAACGTTCATCAGTGAAAGAAGTCTAGCTTGTTCGATGAGTATCGATTTGTTATCTATACCGTGGACAATAGGGTACGCATGCGCCATTATCCTGGGTAAGTGATAGTAGCAAAATGCATTGTGGGAGAAAGGTTCTTAGATAACTCGTGATTCATTGGACGGTATTTGTTTTGGAAAACTAAGTTTCCTCATTCATCTCCAAATTCATTTTTTTTGCGTTTTTTCGTTTTCATAGTTCAACATGAGGAATTAGTTACATTTTATCATGGCAACAGTCTTCTGAAAAAAGGCATCTCATCGTTCAGCATGATAATGAGAATCATCAAAAGTTTTGAAGTATAAAGAATTATTTACAAGGTCAAGAATTGTTTCATGCTTAGCACTGTTCTACTTCCTTCTAGAGTCCACTTTGTCCCCAACTAAAAAGTGTTATTTACTAATTTTCCACATTAATAGTTTCTGATTCATTATATGGATTTTTCATCCTCATTCACTTTCACACACACTAGCCTCTTTAGTCTTAGTGTCATTTTCGCTTCCCTGGCTTAAAAATATTTTTAAAAAAATAAAGGAGATAAAACCTCTAGAGGCGAATTAAAAACTGGTGACATTAAAATCAAGCAAGTACAAAAAAGTAAAGATCCATGGTGAGATAAGTCTTTCAAAAGCTAATCAACATATTAACAAGGAGGAAGATTTCATTAGAAAGACACAAGAATACTGAACTCTTGTATAAAAATCAGTGCCCTCCATGTAGATTAAAATCTCATTACAGATAAAGAAGACTTGAGTCAGAGAGAAAACTCTTTCTATGGAGAACCGCATGGATGAAACATGTGAGAAACGGAGAAGCTTTAAGGATATTTAAAACAAAATAGACGCTTATATTTATAATCAGAAATATACTGTGTAATAAATAAGTGTATCCATAAAAATTACTTGATATTCTGATATATATATATATATATATATATATATATATATATATATATATATATATATATATATATATATATATATATATATATATATATATATAGTCGTAACATGTGTTCCATGCTCACGGTCAAGTCGTTTGAAGATAGCGTTAGCAGGAAACCCGGGTTAGGACTAGAGCCAAACTTTCATAGGATTAATATTAAGTAACCATTTTTTGTTGATTCTATGCAATCTAGGCTTCGGGTACTCCATTTTACTGACAAGGTATGCTTGACTTAACATCCATACGCAGGACCCGGGTTTTGAACTTACGCTTTCATTAGGTGTAATGATGAATAATAAATTTAGGGTTATGTCTAAATGTATACACACTAAGAAAAACACACTAAATTTATAGGTCAATTTTTAGCGCGAAGTTTATTATTCACCATTATACCTGATTAGGGTCTAAGTTTTAAACCAGATTCATGCCGATGAATGTTACTTTATTTTATCATTATTTTCTCTGCATATTCAATTTTCTGCGTAGGTCAATGAGAACTTTATTTTAAAATATCCATTTTAGTTTATCTTTTGTTAGCCATGAGTTTTTATCTTTATAAATTTTCTATAAATAGTTCTGGATTGTGCTTGTATGTTGAACCATATGCTAGAGTTTGACTGACGTTACGTTTCTGTGGATTTCGTAGTTCGTCTAAAATTTAAAACCTTTGTTTTTTAGTATTGCGGGGTAGCCTCGTTTTTTAGAGTTTTAAGTAGTTCTTATAGGCAGATTTTTCGGAAGTGTTTGTCATACACTATAGTACAGACCCTACGTGCTAGAAAATAGAGGATGGATTTCAGGCAGCTTTTTGGGTGATGGCTCATGAAATGAAGATATTGTCACAAACACACAAAAAAGAAAATGTCTAATGTCGAGGATAGTTAACATCGAAAACTTAAGAAAAGTTAATTCCTTTTAATATGTGGAGATATCCAATCTTTGCCTGATGAAGGTCACGAGACCGGAAACGGGTGTAGCGAAATTATGGAAAATAATGCAATATATATTTTTTTAAAAATCCACTTTCCTTTCTTCTTATATATATATATATATATATATATATATATATATATATATATATATATATATATATATATATATTCGAGACGAGTATAGCTATCTATATTTGTAAATATATATATATATATATATATATATATATATATATATATATATATATTGGGTGACATGTTTCATTGAATAATTTAGACATGTTTTGTCTACTTTTTTTCAATTGGATTGTTTCATATTAAGGGACAAGCTTTTGGACGTAATAATTAAGGGAATAGAGAAAATTACCTTGCTGATACGTATTATTTTATTCCGATTAGTTTCGGCATTAATGCAAAGTCGTCATCCGGATGTTGCTTATTTCCATACAAATATTGTAGTTTTATTCTTTTTCAAAGACAACATTTCTGTGTTCATCTACAAGTTATTCAATGAAACATCCCTAAATGAAAATGCTACCAAATTATACGCGATATATATATATATATGTGGGGGGGGGGCGTGTGTGTGTGCCTAGTCAAGCATGTTTATGTACTAAATATAATGTCTACAGTCAAAGGAAAAAACATAAAAATACATTCATTATTTAAAAATGTTTACGCTTTTGTTACGAAAATCAATTGAATGCAAATGGGCCTCATTGGATCAAAGTAAGAGATTTACTTTTCTTAAATAGATTGACTGAGAAATATTGCTGAAGCTGTGTGGTTTAAAGGAGGTCCAACTTGACTGTATCTTCTAGAAATGTGACGCAAGTCTGAAATCTGCCATGAGCATATTTTCTTCATTAAGCTTCTTAAATGCATAGCCCGGTACACGTAAAGTTAAATGGTACTAAATATTCTTAAACACATGCATCTATCATCTGGTGTTAATCGACAAAATCCAGAGATGGATATGCAATATGATAGATCTTGATTTGGCATCTTGTCTATTGTAACTTTCTAGAGACTTCCCTCTGTATTTTTCTACAAGTAATTTCATGGCAAGAGCTTCGACAATCTACTTTCACTGGTTCCCAAACTGAATGAATTTAAGCGTGCTACTAGGTTCGCATCTCGGTCCCACCCTTTCACTGTCAAAATAGTTACCGCATCTTCTACACCAGCAGCTTATTCTCCCGCCTTTCCGGCCAGTGGAATTCCCTTCCTCTTATTTGTTTCCCTGATAGCTCTAACTTGCTTGTATTCAAATGTAATGTCATACATCGTCTGATATCGTGATCCTGATCGCCGTCCATCTCTTTATCCTTTCTTCAAACACCAGTCTCCTCCTCATGTTCTAACTCTCAGTAATCTCCAGCGTGCCTGTGGCACTCCCGTCTTTCCTGGGGTGAAATGCTTACAAAGAAAGAGATATAACGTTTATAATAATGGATAACGCATTCATTTATGTGTGTATCTTTGCGCATGTGCTCACGTTACTCATCATGTAGGTTTTCAGGCATCTACATTGATAGTGAATATTATTACTTCTCTTCTTTCAATAAGGGTTTATTGATCATGACAAGATTTAATTCTTTCTTTCGGTCGATAGGTAGAGATATACGTCAAACTTTCGAAAATACCTAGATGATGCTGGTGAAATTCAGCAAAAAGCGAATTAATCCGGCTCTTGAATTTAAGCAAATATCTTGTAAATGCAGAGTGAAAGATGAGTCCTTTTAATTTGGTGACAAAATAATAAGAGAGAGAAAGAAAAAATATTAAATATCACGTCAAGATAAGGTTAGGAGATATCAAGGGTCGGGCAGATGTTATGAAAACAAACATGGCGTTAATAATCGGATTAATACTTCTAATTTCTCTCCTTATCAACGTGAATAAACGGGAATCTCGTTTCAAGTTTTCATTTTAAATTGGAATTGATTAAATTTGTAAATGGTCAATAAAATAATCTGTGCGTTTAACTGAGTCAAAAGTTCGGGATTTAATGAGATGGAGTCGTTTAAGTCCGAAAGAAATATATTCTCAGTTTAATTAAACACGGAGAAAGTAATGATTAAGCGAATCAAATGTTTTAAAGTATTAATTTATTATTAACGAAATCGAATCAATAAATTTTGTGCTTCTGATTCAATGATTGCTTGCTATATTTTATGTGTCAGCGTTTGTTTTGTTTTGTTTTTTTAAATACGACGACAGAAGGGCAATAGGCCTGGGATAATCGATGTAAGAACTTTTAGGGTTTCTCATTTATTTCTTTATCGGTGCTTGTAAATAGAGTATCTGACAGAGAGATTTCATTAAATACACATTTTAATGTAAAATACACGCGCATACACACACACACACACACCTATACATTTACAAGCACACACACAAACATACAGAGACACAAATACAGACAGATACATAGAGACACATACACACAAAGACACACATACATGCATATATATATATATATATATATATATATATATATATATATATATATATATATATATATATATATATATATATACCATCCTGGGTATGACGATAAACAACATCCACGTCCTGAGTTAAGACGATAAACTACATCCAAAATAATATGACCTCTGGTAAAAAAATGTAATGATAACAGCAAAAAATGCAATATGAGCACTGGTAAAAATGGTTGCTGAAAACATTAGGTTTATAATACCCAGAAATTCATACCCAGGTGTCCTCCAGGACAAATGGCACAGTGAATAAAGGCGTTGGTTAGATCCAGTGACAGAACCCAAAGAGTGTGAGATCAATACCAGGTTAAGTCTGAGGATAACTTTCAAAGGGGAAATTAGCAGGAGATAACTGATGACTGACGTCCATCAAAGATGGCTCGTGGAACTAGAACAGTCTACCTCAAGTCGTAGTTCGAAATTCCAACCACCCGAAGAAGCCCGGAGCGTACAACGGCCGAAACCTTGTGATAAATATAAATAGTCCAAATAATATACATAATACCTCATCTCAGAAATGTTATTTATTTATTAGTAATTTATTTCTTTTATTAGCTATAAAATACTAACATTTATAATGAAGTTTTCTTTATATATTATTAGTAACTATATATTAATTGTATTTATGGGTAAATCATATTTGTGTAATAACCCGATTAAGCAGATTCGAATATAGTTTCATATTATTGAATATACG
This sequence comes from Acanthosepion lycidas, assembly GCA_963932145.1. Classification (NCBI taxonomy): domain Eukaryota; kingdom Metazoa; phylum Mollusca; class Cephalopoda; order Sepiida; family Sepiidae; genus Acanthosepion; species Acanthosepion lycidas. The sequence goes on from OZ010586.1 coordinate 109,162,644, forward strand.
GGAGAAAAAGTCAATAAAAATTCCATTGTAAATTAAAGTTATTCCAGAGTCTGGTAAAGCACGTCATATCTCTAAACGATTATAAATGAAGATTTTATCGTTGTTGTTCATAGTAGCAATAGAGTATATATATATATATATATATATATATATATATATATATATATATATATATATATATATATATATATAATTGAATTAATAAAAGTTGGCATGATCCATCTGAAAAGTGATGGCCCACCATAGTATGGATATGTTCTCGCACCCACGAACCAGTTCCCTCGTATGTGTAAATCCGAACTAACTCTTATGCTGACTAAACCGCATCAGTCGTCACGCGGGTCATCGAGGACTGCGATCCCCAGTTAGAAACCAAACTAGGATCGAAAAGTCTTCAACTGGAACAAACTAACCAACATATCAATATTACTGAAACAACCGCTGTGATTTTCAAAACCAAAAACTGCAAACATCGGGAATACATCGAATAACCAACTTTTAGATAAAGAAAGCTATCTAGCACCCACCACGACTTCGCAAAGGCTTACGATGATATAATCATAACCCCAGAAACGTGCACCAAATAGCTCAGGTGAGGAGTAACATACCTACTCCCCAAAACAGAAGAGACGCAGAACCCCAAAAACTATAGACCCATCACCTGTCTATCAAGAATGCACAATATCCTCACTTCTCTCATTGCCGAGAGGATAAACAACTTCCTTGAGAAATATAATTTACTACCAGCAGAACAGAAGGGATTTAAAGGTGCAATTTACGAGAGCAAGGATCAACTAATTATCAAAAAAACGATATTGGAAGAGTTGTAAACAAAGCAAAGAGATTTATCGACAGCATGTATCGACAGCATGTATCGACTACAGGAATGCTTTCGACACTGTTCGATACACATGGTGAAAGAAGGGCCTAAAACTATACAGATTATGACCCACAACGGTCAAATTCCTAACATACAGCATGAAAAACTGGAATACTACCCTAAATCTAGACCATACAATACGGTCATTAACATCAAGACCGGTCAATATCAAAAAGGAGATTCATTATCACGAATATTCTTCTCCTTTGATTTAGCACCACTCAACTGCCGACTGAACAACAGTAGCCACGGATACAAAACACAGATTGGCAAACTGTAATACCTATTTTAAATTGATGATCTTAAAACCTTTGCCAAGAATGACAACCAGCAGTAAAACCAACTATTGTTAACACCTTCAACGAAGACATTTGAATGAATTTGTAAATTGACACATGTGCAAAATCCACTATTAAAGGCGGTAAAGTAACAAAAACTACGTGTTTAGTCCTTCATATCAACAAGAAAATAAAGAAGTAGTCCAAGATGGTAGATACAAATACGTAGGAAATAATGGAGGAGACGGAATACAACATTCAATTATGAAGAAAAGATCCGAAAAGAATATTACAGTAGAGTGCATTTGATACCAGAAAGAGACAAAAAAGGGTCAAATAAAATTAACGTTATCAACACATTAGGTATACCCGTAGAACATACAGCTTCAACATTGTTCAATGGAAAATGAATGTCATTAAAATTTTAGACGCCAAGACAAGAAATATGCTTACCCAAATGAGGATGTCCCACCCGAAATAAGACGTTGATTGGGTATATATACGAAGAGGTTTAGGAGTTCGAGGTCTTATCCAACTTGAATTAACTTTTACATCACAACAGCAATCGGATTGGAAGCTTACTTAACAAACACAATTACCCTCTACTACAAATAGTAAAAATCCATAGCATCAAAAATGAAGCTTCATTCTTCAATTAACAGTTTTATATACCTGATATGCTACCAACAAAAAAACCTAGCGAATACCATCTATGCCAAACGATTACAACAGGAAGCAAATCAACTTGAGCAAATGAAATTGCAACAAAACTGGCGGGAGAATGCGTTGCATGGAAAATACTTAACAAAAAGAAAGAGCCAGATAGAGAACAACAGAAAAAAAAAACATAAGTGACTGAGAAACCCCCGGGCTGAAATGTAGGACAGAATGCCTAATTATTGCAACTCAGGAACGAAGCCTCGCTTACAAGATCCTATCATTGTCACTTAATCAAAGCATGGAACTAAACGCAAATGCCGAATCTGAGAAAAATATGATGAAACTATCGACCGTAGTATCTCAGGATGTCTGGAACTAGCAAAAAATGAATATACCCAAATATATTATGAGGTACCGACATATATGCACTGGAAGATATGCAAAAAGCACAAATTCGAAACCGCTGTGAGATGGTATGAGCACCAATCAGATACATTTACACAAAGTAAGGACAAAAAAAATCTTACTTCAGATTTCCTCGTTGATGTCGGGTTCCGTCCATTCGTCTGTAGATGAGTATGCATAGCTGACCACTCGTATTCGACGATACGCGTCTACTAGGACGACTAGACAATACATATTTCAGAGGCTTGCTCAGGCGAATTTGCGTTTATTCAACACCCACAGAGCCCACCTCTGGTTTATACTGCAATCTTAGTTAAAGATTCGTGAAAGAGCGTGTTATCTAGCATGATCATGAATTTGACCAACGTCAATACGCTCAAGCCTTTGGCCAGGATGACTCGTGACATTGTGTTAGCACAGCTATCGACAGCATCCACGTGTTCCGTCTGCCTAATTTCACTCACAACGCTACGGTTATACCGTTGTATGGTTTTCAGGAACTTTCCAAATGTGCCGCACGCTGTGATCGATTACCGATAATATAATAAAATAAGGAAGTCTCTTTCCTTATAAATCGACCATGAAGAGATTCGAACCCGGATCTCATAGTCAGAATGCGAGCGTTCTAAACAATCAACCACATGCCCATATTGTAGGTGAATATATCTCTACTACATACATACATTTATTAACATTTCGAAAGGTGCTCAAATATCAAAAGAATTATCCTCGTTTAAGAAAATGTCGACCGACAAATTTTCTTTTGGCTTAAGAACAGATTGAAACATCAAACGGCTCGCCACACGTGATTAATCGGATCTGCTCTAGTTTGAAAATCCTTTTTTTCAGTTTTACCTATCGCTGCGAATTTTCATACTCTCTTTCTTACTAATCAGTCATATATATATATATATATATATATATATATATATATATATATATATATATATATATATATATATATATATATATATATATATATATATTATGAATAAAAATGACAATAGGAAAACTGGTAATTGCTGACGCGTTTCGTCCAATGTGGACTTTATCAAAGCAAAATACGAAAATGAAATTAAATGAACAAAGTAACTAATAAAAACAAAAACAGAATGTACCTAGCAACTGGAATGTAGAGAAACGCTATTTTCATATTCTTAACTGAAAAATAATGTCAGTAATTGTCACGTGTGGAGAATATTGTCATTATAATTGTGTTAATGTATTCAACCATTCTCTTTTGATTTTATGAATCTGTTGTGTATATTTGTTTGTAAGAGCATTAATTTTGTTAAGAAAGGTGAAATAGGGAAAAAACCTGGGCGTAGATTAATATTTGGGTAGTTTACTATGGCGGCACTCTCCAGAATTTTCCTTCTGAGTGAGTTATTTTCTTTTTTTATGAGTGTAGCATTTTTAAAATCAAAATTATGGTTGAATTTATTTCTATGTATGACTAGTGCATTAGCTAAGTTGTTTTTTGTGTAGTCTCTTTTGTGCTCATAAATGCGTTTTCTCAAACTTCTACTTGTTTCTCCAATATATTGAGAGGAACAGTTTTGGCAATTTATTCTATAAATGCCTGCTTCAGAAATATTAGTGCTATTATTGTTTGAAGATCTTAGTATATCCATAATGGTTTTGGAAGTGTTTGTGACTATTTCAAGATTATTTAGATGGGATAGGTTATTCTGGATAGTGGACGTGACAGAATTGGTCGGTAGTATTATGTATCTGTTTTCATGTGATTTACTATTGCGGATTATGTTATTAGTCTTGTTGCGGTTGTATATTTTGTATGCCTTTCTTCTTGCGCTGTGGATTAAATGATATGGGTATTGTAGGTTTTTGAATGTGTTTTCTATGTATGTTTCTTCTTTAAGTAAATATTGGGGACTACAGATTCTTAATGCTCTTAGATAGAAACCTATAATAATTCCAGATTTAATTTTTGTAAATAGTAAATCACATGAAAACAGATACATAATACTACCGACCAATTCTGTCACGTCCACTATCCAGAATAACCTATCCCATCTAAATAATCTTGAAATAGTCACAAACACTTCCAAAACCATTATGGATATACTAAGATCTTCAAACAATAATAGCACTAATATTTCTGAAGCAGGCATTTATAGAATAAATTGCCAAAACTGTTCCTCTCAATATATTGGAGAAACAAGAAGTTTGAGAAAACGCATTTATGAGCACAAAAGAGACCTCACAAAAAACAACTTAGCTAATGCACTAGTAATACATAGAAATAAATTCAACCATAATTTTGATTTTAAAAATGCTACACTCATAAAAAAAGAAAATAACTCACTCAGAAGGAAAATTCTGGAGAGTGCCGCCATAGTAAACTACCCAAATATTAATCTACGCCCAGGTTTTTTCCCTATTTCACCTTTCTTAACAAAATTAATGCTCTTACAAACAAATATACACAACAGATTCATAAAATCAAAAGAGAATGGTTGAATACATCAACACAATTATAATGACAATATTCTCCACACGTGACAATTACTGACGTTATTTTTCAGTTAAAAATATGAAAATAGCGTTTCTCTACATTCCAGTTGCTAGGTACATTCTGTTTTTGTTTTTATTAGTTACTTTGTTCATTTAATTTCATTTTCGTATTTTGCTTTGATAAAGTCCACATTGGACGAAACGCGTCAGCAATTACCAGTTTTCCTATTGTCATTTTTATTCATAAATATTGTCTCTCTACTGATTAATTCGGAGAAATTTTCATATTTCATATATATATATATATATATATATATATATATAGTATGTATGTATGTATGTATGTATGTATGTGCCTGTGTCTGTATCTGTGTAAAAATATATAGAAAATAGGAAAGAACTCGTTAGGTAAATAATCCAAAGTTCTTTAGTATTTTTGTTAATACTTTTAAAAAACCATACTCGATACAAAGGTAGAGCCTAAATATAATTATTTATTTAATCATATGATTCCATCGCTACATCATTTGGTTGAACGGACGGCTATACCAAATGATTTTTCTTTTCCTGCTTTTCTTCTTGTTAGTACAATTGTTTCTATAATTGATGTTAGCATTTTTTGTATCCACTATTTTTTAGGGCTGTGTTATAAAAATTACTGTGTTGTTGGAATATTTCTTTATTAGCAGAGTTAATGCTGATTCTTTTCAATATTGATGAGGGTAAATGCTTAATTATGGATGGAGGGTGGTTTGACTTTGGGTGTACATACTAAATGATTAGTATGAAGCTAGGACATAATTTCCTAGCTTTAAGTGAAAAACTCTTTCCTACAAATAGTAGACTTAGTAAAATCTTTAATAATAACAACTTAAAATTAAGTTACAGTTGCACTGAAAATCTAGAAAGTATAATAAAAAAAACACAATAATAAAATCCTGAATAAACCACCATGCCAGAATAGTATTAATAAAAACCCTACACTTAAATTAGACAAAAGCAGTGAAAAATTATGTGATAGTAGAAACCCAAAAGACTGCCCATTGGAAAATATATGCGCGTAAAGTCTGTGGTATACCAATGTACTATCTCATCCATTGAGAGTCCTAATACTATTATGATATACATTGGGTCTGCGAAGAATGAATTTAAAGCCAGATGGAGGCAGCATAAGTACTCTTTCAACAATATTAATAAAAGAAATCAGTCATCACTATCTAAATATTTTTGGCATTTGAAGGAAATGAGTAAAACACCAAAAGTAAAATGGAAAATTATAAACAAAACTAGAACTTGTAAAACTTGAGATGACCCATGCCCTTTATGCCTACATAAAAAAAAACTACACATTATCAAGTTTTTAAATAATAAAAAAATATTAAACAATAGACATGAGTTAACGGTTATTTGCCGACATCATCAAATTTTCGCATTGAATAATTAGCATAAAAAACAAACAATAAAATTATAAATACAAATTTTAAACTCCATAGTCTAAATAAAAATTTAAAAGCCCTACCCAATAATAATAATAATAATAATAATAATAATAATAATAATAATAATAAACCCTTTATGAAAAACAAATGTTAGCACATTATGACAGTTTTTTATATACACAAAACTTTCAAGAAAAAAAATATAAATATATATAAATGTCCATAGACACTTAACTAGACTAGAGGATGTCATCTTCAGCTTTGAATTTAGACAAACCGACCTTACCCTGACTTTTTTTAAATTGCTCTAGACGTTACTATAGTAAATTTAATTTTAATAATAAATATGCTTATAAAACGCGTAAATTTCAAGAATTAGTTATTACAAAAAACAAAAAACAAAAAAACTAATTCGCTTGAAGATGGATCAGAGCTTGGAACTTTAATTCAATTTAATTCAAATAAGTATATTGAAGTTTTCGGCTCTTGTTTTGAAACATGAGAACTCTTATATAGCGATTGAATCATACTTTTAAATAAATTATCATATATATATATATATATATATGTGTGTGTGTGTGTGTGTGTGTGTGTGTGTGTGTTGACATAATAGGAACGAACTGTTAGATTGATGATCCGAAGTACTTTAGTATTTTTGTTTTTATTTTTAACCGTAATATATATATATATATATATACACACACACATATATATATATATATATATATATATATATATATATATATATATGTGTGTGTGTGTGTGTGTGTGTTAATGTGTCGAATGATAATGAACAGCCATTTCCTTATATAGCCGCGTCATATCAAGGCTTTAAAATGGATCTCATGCTCCAAACACGTTCAGATATTTCTAAACTAGCAACTATGTACAGTCGATGTCTCACCTTAGTGTTTAAGAATTCAATGTGCAGGGCATAACGATGCCCACCCTTCTCCGAAAATTGTGGACAGGGGCTACAGAATCGCAAACAAAAAATAGTACCAAATAACAGAAACCACGTCACCTGAGGACATTCAAGAGCAGCAACAACTAAAACGGATAGTATATGTAACGCAAAGAAAAAATAATTACATAATCAGGATTGTTGACATTCCACACCATTTTTCCTCACCACTTTTCAAGTAGAAAAAAATGATCGGGAAAGAAGTCCCTATCATCCCTGGAAAGAGCAATAACATTTACCGAACCAGAATAACATATTTTCGTGAAATATTGTATTGAGAAAAACTTCAACCGAAAGTGGCATTTGAATATGAATGACTTATATTTCTGTTACCATTACCGCGTTGCGTCGCTGATATTAGGCATATAAATTTATTTAAATACAAGATGTCCATTAAAATTTGACATCATTCCACAGGCCAAAAATTTTGGCAATTCTTGTTGAAATAACCTCAGATATGCACAGAATGTATAGAAACAGATCAAGATGTCATATCTAATGAAACAGGACAGTACCTGCTTTTATTTTTTTAAATTAGAATCTGCCAGAAAGATAGGTATGGTGTGGTGTTGATGAATACATTTTTCTGATGAAATTACCGCCGCGGTCACCGACCTGTTCCCGTATAATTTCTTTTTATGGGCATATGTGAAGGGACTGGTCTATGCTTCCACTCTTCCTGCTAGCATTGATGAACTCAAGCCGAGAATCACTTCCGCACTAGATAATGTTACCGAAGACATACTTCAGCGTATTTGACAAGAGCTTAAATACCGATTGACGTGTGCCGTGTCACAGGCGATGCACATATTGAATACTTATAAAATCGGTCACATAATAAACTTATGATGTTCAACACCTAAACTCTTCAATTTCATTGAGCTAGACTTAGTACACTATTTACATTATTCGTAATATTGTCCTCATTTTTGTCGCCATATTTATTACAACGTTACGGCCGTTGTACGTTCCGACCTTCTTCAGGTGGTTGGAATGTCGAACTGAACCTTTTATTTCGTTCACTGGGGTAGACTGTTTTAGTTCCACGTGCCATGTCCAAAGGATGTCAGTTGTCACTTAAATCCTTTTAATTCCCACTCCAAATTCTCTACTGCCTTAAACGGGTATTGAACTCACACTCTTTGGGTCCTGTCACTAGCTCTAACCAACGCCTTTATCCACTGTGACATGTGTCCTTGAAATAAAGGGTTCAGTTCGATACCTGAAGAAGGCCGGAGCGTACAACGGCCGAAACGTTGTAATAAATATGATGACAAAGATGAGGATAATGCAAATAGGGTACATAATACCTCATCTCAGAAATATAGACAGAAAATAGACTTAGTAGTTTGCAAGATAATTACTCTTAAATGAGGCCAAATTTTTGGGGACACACTTTGTTTCCGTTGTTTCGTTTTGATTATAAATTATCAATTTTTCTAGGAGTTTCCTTTAAATATCCTCAAAAAATCACTGCCATTGTGCGAACGTTTGCGTCAGAGCAAATAGTTCATTATACATATCACTTATACAGTGTTTGGTAATATAAGCTCCCAGTTTTTCACGGCCATTGGTGGAATGTTAGTGTCACTAGACATATGATAATTTTGGCTTTATGTATCTAGCATTTCACCATTTATATTGGCCCTTAACTGTCTAGAGACTTTAACTTTTTCCCGCAGATATTGCCCTCTTTACAAGTGACGAATCCCATTTTCATCTATCAAGCTGAAACAATCAGAATTTTCGCTACTGAATGGCAAAAAATTCGAAACATCATCATGAAAGACATCCATGTTTGGATATCTTAACAGAAATTTGAAAAGTGAGTCAAGTTTAAATTCTGAACTTGTTTCTTTTTGATTAAATCCTCTCAAATATCTATATAAAAAGCATGAGCTCATATCACTGTCTTTCTCTCAACTATGAATTAAACATTACTGCGTTTTCTCAAATATGGTGGCTACCAGGTAAAAGGATATTTTAAATTTAAAATAGAGATGTTAGGGAAAACCGTTCTGTTCTCTTTCGTAAGATGTCATGGTAATTATCAGATAATAAAGGAAATGCGTCTATGGAGCCCCATGATCGCCAAAATCTTGAAGGAACCTCGGTCTTCAAAATATAATATTCTATGTTCTGTATTTGTATTTGTATTTACTCCAATTAATTTTCTGCATAATGCATCTTATTTAATACAAGATAGGTTTAATCCGGCTTAGAAAATCTTATTTCGTTCTGGCCTACAAATAATCTCGATGTAGCGTAAAATAGCAATACGGAGAATATTATGTTGACATAAACAACTCATTCCGAGATAGAAGTTTGCAATTGTTTACTACCGTTTTGTTTTTAATTAAATATTTATCGATGGTAAAACATATTTCAGATAAAGCTTGTAAAATCCTAGGTAGCTGGAAGAAAGTGTGTGTGTGATAGCCTCGATCGGATCCTATTAGTGAAAAAAGCGACGATAGTTTATTTAAAGATATGAAAATATCTCCAGACCACAAATATTGAATTACTGAAGAGTGGAAATAAAAATGGCCGACATGTAAGAGACGGATACGGAAAGAGACAGAAATGGACTTTGAATAAAAGAAAAGAGGAAGCGTATAGAATAACGGATCAGAAGAGAACGATTTTAAGAAGAAAAAATCGAAAATAATGACTGCAGAATGTAGGAAATGAAGTAATTAAGAATAACAGAGAGAGAGAGAGATATTTAAATTAAAAAAAAGATTGTGGTGGAAAGATTCACATAAAGAATCCACGTAAAATAGGAGAAAAAGATAGTAAAAAAAAATAATTAGTACAAAAAGAATGAGTAAATGAGAGAACGAGACACAAAAAAGGAATCGGTCACCTCTTAAATTCCAAGTGTCATAAATCTTTTAGAAGACGCAGAACATTGTAGACCTTGTAATGATTATTTTACTTGGTCACTTCATAAAAGGCAAAAATTACGAGCAATGAACTCTGAAAGGTCGGCCATTTTGATGATAAGAATTTGATATTAATGTTATCCGTGCGTAAACTTTTCCCCCATAAAACACATAATTCGACACTCCGATATAAACATTTAAAATCGAATGCTAACAAAAAATATTGGAAGGAAAATAAACAAAATGTATTTCTATTTGAGCGAAAAGAAATGATAAAAGTTTCTTTCAAATAGCGACTTTTTAATGTAGATTTAATGTCTAAACACGAAATTTGATTCTGGATTTTGATATTTCGTAATGCAAGAAATGTTATTGGAAAATATTTATGTTTTTTTTATAAATGATCCACTCCTACCTTTGAAATTTGAAAATGTTATGATCAGGTTTTTACAATTTTTATCGACTATCCTGAAGTGAAAATAGCAATAAATAAATAGAACGGAACATTTAATATTCGAAAATCATTAATAAATCATTTCACCAAAGCAGTTTATTTGTTAAAATAATTTTTTCTTTTTCTTTACAGAGATAAAACCCGTCCTCAGGATCAGAGCACATTAAAAAAGAGATAATTTAAACTGACTTCTTAAAAAAGTATAAAGGATATGACATTCATCAATTAATAACTTACCAATCTTTTCCTTTATCAGAAGCCATAAGGAGTAGCAAATATAATCGATTGTTGTTCGAAATTATTGTTCACTCATAGAGTGTTTTCACCAGGAGAAAATGCTGGCAAATACTGGAGCGTAAGTGACAGCAAAATTATTATGCCTTATCCTCTTGTCATCAGGTTTTACTGCTAAATTCTTGCAACTGAATTATAATTATAAACTGTAGTTTAGGAAGGGTAAACTTTTCACAGAAATTTGTTGAAAATTTGCCCAGCATTCATGTGAAATCAACAACATATTGACGTTAACGAAAATGCTAAATATATTTTTAAAATGGTTTAAACATTCTCCTTTAGTATATAGCTTGTTACTCTGTCTTTCTATTTTTTATTCCAGTATTATTTAGCAGTAACATCGGATGGATAATTCGATAATGTCTTTTATTCTATCCTCCATACAGTACTTTTAACAAACTTCACGGTGCTTTGTTTTTATTTCCATCGAAAGTGTTCAGATGAATTTCACTCCTTAGTTCTAACGGAATTAATTTTCGGCCATGACACACACATTGTTAGGGAACCACCGTCAACTCTATGCATTCCTTTTTAGAGATGTAACTCTTTTGGTGGGAGAAAGTTTCTTCCCACTAACCGCAACCTTTTAGTATTGACTCGCAAAATGATGCTTCCCCAATCACTACGAAGCTTTGGGTTAACCGTTATCTTTAAAACATATCATTATAATTGCTGTCTCTTAATCTGTAATCCTCTACATCGAGTGCCTCTCAGACCTTCTAGAAGTTGAACAGTGATGTAAAAAAAAAAAGAAGAAAAAATTTAGGTCGTTTTCCTGAGCTCCGATAATAACCGAATGAACTGGTCACCTTCATATCAGTCGACCTGCTTCACTTTTCCGGGGATAACATTTTACTTCAGGTATAATCTTGTCTTTTTACGTCAAATCAAAAATTAATATATACTTACATAACTATATAGAAATTATCTTCACTTAAGTAAAAAAAAAATCTATTTCTTTTATCTGCTACCCAGCCATCTGTACAAATTAAAACAAATCTGCTGGTTCCAATTGATAGTCAGAATAACACCCACTGGATTTATAGTCATTGTAACCAGTTTCCGGAAATACGGTAGATATATAATATTTAAAAATATTTAAGCCTGAATTTCTTGGATAAGGAATCATTATCTACATTATTTATATTGGGACTATTGTCATCGTGTTTGATGTTGCTATCACAACTTTTCGGCCGTTGTGTCTTCATGCCTTCCTCGTGGTGTATATCTATCTGGGAAATTCTGAACTGAATCATCTCTCTGAAGTAAGAAGTAGACGACATCCCTACGCATAGGCAGTGGAACGAGAACAGTCTATCGACGTGGATTAATTAAAGAGTTCTGTTCAGAATTCCCTGTAGTATACACGGATCTATATAAACATGAGGATGTCGGATAACAACAGCAAAAATGAAGACAATAAGCCTAATATAAAAGTGTCTGATGTAATGAATATGCATAAACCTGGGTTCCTCCTCACAGTGATATGATTGGCTGGTGTCAGCCATGAATACAGACTGATGTCGACGCCTATTTATAACGCCTATTGGCTACGCCTATAGTCTTCGCCTATTATTTACGTATATTGCCTACCACTACAACGAGGACCAGTCCATTACGGTTACCTGCTAGTTCTTTCTACTCGGTTACAGTAGTTTAAAGCCACTTTGCTACTTCGAACAAATTTATCCCTTTTCGGGACATATCAGTGTCAAAGGAAGTTATTATTTTATTTGTGCTCACGATAAAGAGAATATTAATAAATAATAATTTGGACAGAATTTCATGTAGCATTTTAATATGGGAAATAAACTAATGCTTCTTTATTTTTAATTGATGTATTTAATTCAGATTAAGATACTATTGACAGCACAATCTTATCATTCTAAATCTCTGAGATAAGGTATTATGATCACTTGCATTGTTTACATTATTCGGGCTATAATGTACATCTTCATTGTAATAGTCCCAACGTTTCAGCCGTTGTATTCACCGACCTTATTCAGGTGATTCAAAATTTGAACAAAACCCTTTATTTCAACAACCGGAGTAGATTGTTCTAGTTCAACGTATCATGCCTCTACTGGATATCTCAGTTACTTTCCTTGAACACAACTCTCCAAGTTTTTTGTATTCAACTCACAATTATTTGGGTCTATTCCCTGGATCTAACCAACCTCTCTATCCATTTTGTTATGTGCCCATGAGGACAATACGAGGCCGCAGCAGTAGAAGATTTTAGTAAAAGGGAAATAACTGAGACATCCGGAAGAGGCATGACATGTGGAACTAGAACAATTTACCACAGTGGACGAAATAAAGGGTTCAGTTCGAAATTCCAATCCCCTAACGAAGGCGGAAGAGTAAACGGTCGAAATATGTCAATGAAGATGAGGATGATAATGCGAATAATGTAAGTAATGCAAGCAATCTTATCCATTTAGCAAATTGTCGGTTCCTAAGGAAAATGTATGATTCAGGTTTCGATGCAAAGAAACACTCGGTGTTAGTTTTAAACTCTTTCCGGTCATTTTATTCCTCTAGAACTATTGTAATGATCAGCGCAGAGTATGGCAATTTGCAATGATCAGCAAAGTCAGATTAAGTGAAGTTATGAGACTAAACAATTTGAAGTAAAATATCCATATTTAGTCCAACATGAGAACCTGGATTGTCGAGTTTATGATTAACCATTAATGCATCTTTCTTGCATACTAATGATCTTTTCGGAATAAGTATTTCGTTTCGTTTCCCTATCGAGACCCTTGAAGGCACTATTGGTATTATCGGTCGCTTCCAGTTCTATTTCCACAGAGAGAAGGACTCATATTGCCGCCTCCGTGACTGGCGGTCCGTTTTCAATCATGAAGAATTCAGTGCCCGATGGTGTCGGAGGTTAATTCTGAAAAGATGAAAATATATCTAACATTTACCAACTCTGATATTAGTAAATATGAGGTGATATTAAAATACATGTTGAATGTAACTTTAATGATTACTTTATTATAAATACGGAAAAAATTATTCACAAAACTGATATTTTTAAATAGGTGACAGTATTTATTCCCAGCCTAATTATAACTTTATTTTGAAGTATATATATATATATATATATATATATATATATATATATATATATATATAACGGAAGAGGTTATAGTAGTTCCAAGGAGAGAAAAATGTGTATATTAAAAAGAAGAGAGATACCGCAAACGCTTTTGGTTGTGACGTTGATTTTTTAAAAATAATATTATTGTTTATTTTCCATAATTTTACTACATGTGTTTCTGGTCTTGCAACCGTCATCAGGCAAAGAGTGCAGATTTCCACATATTAAAAATAGCTTTTTTGTTTCCTTTCTCTTTATCGGTGTTAAATATCCTCGATATGTGGCATTCTTTTTTGTATTAGTAATCCGAATCTCTTTCTTGAACTGGCAGTGAAGAGTTCTGCGCGGAGGGTCATAAAACAATAAAGATTGGTCCGAGAGAAATGATGCATGAGTTATCGGTATGTTATCTTTTAACTAAATAGATCGAAGAACACACAGGGGTCATTAAAACATTAAAAGGTAAGATACCGATAACTAATTCATTGACTTCGATGTTCACTTTTATATTTATATTTACATGGGCTCTATCTCAGATATTGAGCACTTTATGCCATAAATATTAACACACCTTAAAACTGCATTTCTTCATATATATATATATATATATATATATATATATATATATATATATATATATATATATGACGCTGGGAAACAGAGGAATAACAGAAAAACAACTTTATGTCTCCAGCATAAATTCTTGCGAAAGTTTTTCCTGTGCTTTAGCCTCGAGGCTAGTCTTCGGTTATAGGCAGCGGTCTTATTTGGCGACACAGTTATTGCTATCTCAACACCATGTATTCGTGGAATCTCTTCATACTCATTGTTTTTGGTAACAAAAGCTAGTTTTTGAGACTTCTTTAATCTCATTCTTTGAGACACTTTTAGAAATTTAAAATTTAATCAACATATTTTTTAACTGAATGTGATCCACAAAAACTTCAAAATTAACACGATTAATTTGTGTCGTCATCTCAAATGGCAAGGGATATAACATTGCTCATTTTTTTAAATCTTTTCACCATATACAAGGCAATAAAGCCAGAAAATGCAAGGGTTTACCAAAAAATGAACCAGACAAAAAATGTTCACATGAATATAAATATGGAATATCACAAAGGCGTCCCCTAGTAGAATTCTTCTGGATATAGATCCAGTCTCATTTGTCTTTGTAGCTGACGTTTTTTTTGATGCAATCACCAATGAGTGCTGATTTGTGTCACTACACGCTGTATACATAGGGTGTCTGTATTATGGAATTGTTTACGGTATAAATATAACAGATACTAAACAATATTACACAATATATATTTATTTTCAGCATAGTTTCCTTCTTTGCTGATGCAGCTAATCTAACAATTGTCAGTATCTCACAAAGTTTGAGGATTAGTTTGAAAAAATGCGATAGAATATCAGCAATCAACAGTGTTATATCTGTTGTTCAGCGAATAAGATTTGGGTCATTTTTTGTGGATCCTTGTATATCAATGCCACAGAGAAGTAAATAAAATAAAATGAAAAGAAAAAATGCTTGGTGAGAAGTCTCTCTTTGACCAATGATCGTGTTACTTTATAGAGAACACTCATCTTTCATCTCTATGTGTTTTTCCTAGTGTAACAGCAATTTATATATATATATATATATATATATATATATATATATATATATATATATATATATATATATATATATATATAAGAAAAATATCCAGAAAAAACAAACAAAAATCCTAATATGCAATTATGCTCTTCTAATGTTAATATAATGTCAACGTCGGACGGTTCGGTCTAGTAGACCATCTTCAGGACTTATTCAAAAAAACATAATTAATATTAGACTATATTCAATGAAGATGGTCTACTAGACCGAAACATCGGACTTTGACATTATATTAACATTACAACAGCATAATTGCATATAAGGATTTTTGTTTTTCTTCATACTGTCGGATCTATATCCATATATTTGCTTACGTATATATATATATATATATATATATATATATATATATATATATATATATATATATATGTTTGTGTGTGTGTATGTGTGTATGTGTGTGTGGTGTTACTTCTTATCTATAGATTTGTATGATTTTTTCTTTCATAATACATACACACACATATATACATGTACAAACACACACACACACACACACACACACATATATATATATATATATATATATATATATATATATATATATATATATATGTTCGTATGTGTGCGTGTGTGTGTGTGTGTGTGAATTACAAAATTGAAACACAAATTACCCCATTCAAAAGGCCATTTCGTGCCAGGGAGATCACTTCCAATATAAAAATAGCGGATTATCTTGACATCACACTTAACATGAATACTAATATATTTAAACCCCCCATTTGGACACGAAACTTTTAATTATATTAACATTATCTCACCACCCCAATAATGTCTTGAAGCAGATACCAATTACCTTTGGTTCTAGAATCAATAAACTGTCATCTAATAAGAATATATTTGATAATAATAAGGAATTGTACTAAAATGCTCCCCACAAAAGTGGATTTGTTAATAAATTAACTTAAACCCCATAAATAACCACAGTGAATTTAAGAGTAGCAGTTTTCAAAAAAATAGAAAAAAATAATTATTATATGGTTTACCCCCTCTTCTGTAGGTTATCCTGAATTAATACTGGACATATTTTCCGGAAACATATAAACAAAAATTTTCAGAATAACAACTCTTTAGTTATGATATTTAACAGAAAAAAAAACCTATTCAAATAAGTTATTCATGTAAAAACCTGTTTCATATAATTGACTCCCACAACAAATAAGTCCTTGACAAATAAAATGGTGTCAGAAGGACTTCTACTATAGACCCATCTTATAATTGCAGAAATAACAATCTTTGCCCAGTCGAGGGAAATGTAGAGCATATATTGTTTTTTATCAAACCACCATGATTTCTGCAGATGAATGGAGGAAAAGACTTTATAATGACAGACCCAGGACTGAAACACCAAACTGCTATCTTCCAAAAATTGGGGGAATTGATGGAGAAAAACCTCAATCATCAAATTGACTGAGAATTCATAGGTTTTGCTCAAACTTCTAATATCTTTAAAGGTAGATGATATTTATATTTGGAGGTGAAAATAAGTATTATTAAATGTAAGAATGAAATTATTGTGATAAATAAAAGGAATGAAATGTTTCCAAGTGTCGCCATAGAAGAAAAGTTCAACTGTTTAATATTATTACTACCTGGCACTCTTCAATCTCATTTATCTTCTATATGTGAATATTTTCTCTATGTTAATTTTGTTCTATATGTGGAATCTCCTTCTATATTTAATGTTTTCCTCTTATAACTCTCTTGCTATTCGTTTCATTATTTTTCTTACTGTTTTTATTAGGTTCTTAATTCCCTTATTTTTTTTTACTACATCGCGTCATATTTCTTTTATAGCGGTAATTTTCTCAATAGAGTCCCCTCTTTATTTTCATGTTTATGCAATTTTAATTATTTATTCATAACTAAACTAACCAAGCCTATCTCAAGGGAGTCCCACCTAGCCTCCGCCTGTGAAAGACGGTCTTCACCGTTTTAACCTTCCACCTATTCCATATAACCGCCACCACTAGTCCTTGCTGCACTAGTGTAATTAGCTGTTGTTGGAAATCCGCGTGTCCAGTAAAGAGAGATTGAAGAGAGATTGAACTTCCAGTGTCCAGCCATTCTAGGCCTAGGATCTAACACTATCCGTCACAGGCGAGTCTATGGTCCATTTGAACATGGGAACATCTAGAAAGTCTATATCGGCCGTTCTCACTAACATTGCATCCAGACTATCTCGCCGTATTTTAGATTCTCTATGATCGTACGGATAAGACGCTGGTTGCTCTGAATTGTTCGGCCCTTTACAGCACAATTTTGATCGGGTCCCGACAGAATCTCGCCAACTAACTGCATACTCTCTATCTACCTGGGTAGACGGCCGCATACATGTCTACGTTCACATCTTCCGCCCAGGTTAGATATTTCCATGAAATGCTTTCCGTTCAAAGTAATAGCGATTTCAAAATCGCCTGTAGCTATTCCTCTATTACTTTCGTAGAGGAGACGTCCGAGATGTTCCTATAATCAGAACAAAAGAAACCCAGCTGATCTTCATATATGAATAAGGGGATTCTATGTAAAGTCACTTCGCTTTTCTTGTTCCCATGTATTCGTCTGCAGCTTGACTGTTGTAGTAGTCAGAATACAGCCTACCAGAGATTTAGCTCTATCTTCTGTAGGTAACAAAATGCCTCACTTTGACTTACACCCTCTTGCCAACGTGTTTGCCGTTACTTGAAGGATTTTCTGGGCCTCCTTCATTTTTTTGCTGTATTAATTCCCGAGTTTTGGGGTCCGTTGTTAATATTGAAATTGTACGAGTGTTTACTGTATCCAACCGAGACGGCAACGGCAGCATCTCGTTTCATTTAACAAATGTTTCAAAATTGTTCTTAACTTTTTTTTTCATAATATTCTGGCCTTTTTTTATGCGGGCCCAACCCCTTGCCCATGCCGAAAGAGTCATTTCAGTAGGCAAGGCATTAAGATATTCGGGTCCCGCCATGATGTACACTCGTCACCGCATACAATTCCAAACAATGTAAACAAAAACACGGAATTTAGACGAAAAAAACGACAATAAAGAGAACCATAGATACAAACGATGATGGCAAACAAAACTAATATTTACTTCACTGAATATCCAACGAAGCTTTCAACAAACTGTGAAAACACTCCAATTTTCTAATGATGTAATTTAATATCACATGTAATTTTAACGCATTCAGCAGTTTATAGATATAGCATAACCTGCAAACCTACAAATATACAAACGTTCCTTAGAGTCTCCAGGAAGTTCTAGAAGGTTTCAGAAAGTTCTAGAATGTTCCCGAAAATTATAGTACTACTATAATTATATACGATTTTCGAAATTTCGCAGGGTGGGTGAGTTTTAAAAAAATAAAGTGAATTAAACCTTTCTTCATTACATAATTCACCTATTTTATAAAAGGTCAGAAAATCATAACCATAATAAATATATTAATATAGATTTTAACAAAATAACTAGATATATAGATAGATAGATAGATAGATAGATAGTCGACTGAAAAGTTCATAGCCTAACCAAGATAGGTTCATGGAATGTGGTCAATATCATGTTTTTTTTTTCCAACAAAGTTCAGCGCACTGAGCACACATTTCTTCCATCGGTGTGTCACTGCTTGTCCTTCATCCCCGAACAATGTTGTTCAAGAAGTCAAGAACATAAGATCCTACTTCATCATATCTGCGATACGAGTTCCCAGCGTTTTTCGAAATTGGAAAACAGATAATATCAGATGGAGCTATATCAGGAGAATAGAAAACGTGATCAACCATTTCAAAGCCACAATCACATTTGCCTTCTTTGAAGGAGGTGAGGAGGGTTGTTACCACTGCATTGATTGTCTCCTTGTCTCTGGTTCAAGGTGATAGATGTAACACTCACCCTGAGTTAGCTGAATCTGACTCAAACGATGTCAGATTTTTCCGTGATATAGTCAGCCTGGTGCATTTTTGATCAGGTGTTAGACGTGGCACCCACCGAGTAGAAACCCTCATCATACAAAGTGCATTGTACAGCATATTCTCAAATATCTCAAGAAACTATTGCTCTCCCAATGCGGGGCCTTTTTTTTAAAGCGATAAATATAAAGGAAGCTGAATGAAGTCGACTGTAGGTAGAGACATATTCAGCTCTGATGATTGATTAATATTTTCTTTATCTAAAGTGTTATAAATGTTTTTGTCATGTTATTTAAATTATAGATAAAATGCTTTAAACTTTACATACACCAAAACAAGCTCGTCTTGTTCTTTCCACCTTAAATTTTTATGGATTTATTATACTTGTACTTGTTTGTACTATTTATTTCATATAACAATATAGCGCGAGCCAGAAGGGAAGCAATTTAAATTGAACTAGATAAACAGATTGATAGATAGATAGACAGAAAGAAAGAAAAACAGAAAGACAAGGATAGATAGATAGATAGGTAGATAGATAGATATGAACAGAGGTAGGTATTAACAGATAGATAGACAGATAGATATGAACAGATTAACATAGATAGATAGATAGATAGATAGATAGATAGATAGATAGATAGATAGATAGATAGATAGATGAAATTCATTATAGTGAACCGGCTATGAAATCCTCACAATTGCATCATGTCGTAAAAAACAGTATGTATGTTATACACGATAACTGCACAACAGATATGCTTTTTTCTGCTTAACAGAAAGCGATTTGTAGAATATAATCTTTGTAAAGACAAGTATCACAAATTCTTGCATTTATACCTTCAGAGATACCCATTCTAAGGGCATTTCGCCAAAATTTAACTGCGACACCCAATCACCACCCATACACCAGCCGTCTGTGCCAGCCAAGTACATTTTTCTACCAATAATGACCAGTTGTCAAGGTTAACAACTTGAGTGATGATCGCATCGACCACTAAGACTTATTCCATCTCCTACCGTGGTGAAGATTTTGGCAGCAGTCAACCTAGTGTATACAAAATGGAATCCGTAGGCGAAATGTATAAGAGTCATATGATCCGTTTCTTTATCCCTTGACTTTAAAGCTGTAGATATTAAGTGGCGTGATATTATTTGCTGGGACAATGCTCATCATCATCATCCTCATCCTCCTCATCATCATCATCATAATCAGAGACTTTTCAGTTTTAAGGCACCATGAAAATCAGTCTGTTTTTCATGTTCAGGAATTATATTAATAAATTTTATCCGTCTTCTTCAAACCACATGTCCTTTGCTAAATCATGAATGTTCTACAGGTCTTCCAAGCTTTTCAATGTTTTTTTTTTTTTTTGTGTTTTTTTTTTTTTTTTTTTTTTTTTTTTGAAGTGGAATTATCTAATATTACTGTTCGTTATTTTAATAGCTTATTCAATATATAAGAAGTCTGTTCAAACAGTATCGGGAATGGAGCTATAAAAAGAAAACTACAGCACATATCATTTCGGCATTTAATTTCCTTCGAAGTAGTTCCCATTTGAAACAATGCATTCTATCCAGTGTCGAATACATTTGCAGACGCATCTCTGGAAAAGAGTTACTATATGAGTGAAGAGCAATTCTTCTTAAATATAAAAACAGTTTACTGCTTGTTAAATTTAAAAACAATTTACTGCTAGAAATTGTTCTTCACCCGTGAGTGACAATCTGAGCGAAGGTTAATTTTTAAGCCACAACACGATGCGGAAGATTTACTTTCGACCGTTTTCTATCAGTAATTGAAGTCGCCTTCAAAGTACAAGAGAGAGAGAGAGAGAGATGGGGAGAGAGAGATAGAGATAGATAGATAGAGAGAGAGAGAGAGAAAGAGAAAGAGAAGTTCAGACTGAGAGAAAATGACGGAAGGAAAATTAATTACTTTTTTAGAAGAAAATGATAAAACAAAGGGAAATTTTGTATATAATATGAACATCCCATACCGAGGAAAATAGATGGAATGAATCGGACCTTGCAGAAAAACATAGAAGTTGGCTTCTGAACTTCGCACCTCCGCCTCACTTACACCTCAACCTGCCTTCTCTCGTTTCAAGCGGTATGTCACTACCTAAGAATAAAATTTAGTTTACTGGTAGAAAATGTTTTGTTCTTCACTCGTCGGTGACGATCTGACCGAAGGTTAATTTTTAATCTACAAACGTTTGACTGAAATAAACTGCACCGTTAACGAACCTGGTGCATGCGCTGGATTGCAAAGCAAGAATACATAGATAGATAGATAGATAGATAGATAGATAGATAGATAGATAGATAGATAGATAGATAGATAGATACCAACAGATCAAAATTGACAGACAGACAGATAATTAAGTCAGTGCCATATATAGATATTAACAAACTGAGATAGATAGATAGATAGATATCAACAGACTAAGATAGATAGACATATAGATAGAGATAGACAGAGTTTAGTTGAGGGAATTTATTTTTGAATAGTGAAGGAGGTACTAATCGAACACTAGTACCCACTAAATATATATTCCTTAAAGAAATAAAAAAAATAATATTGGATTATGCATTAAAAACCAGATTTACATAGAAATGGCACACGACAGTGTAAGAAACTCGTCTACAGGCAACGTGATGGTTAAAAAGATAATGAAGTAGTCAAATATAAGCATATAGGTATTGGCTATGCTTATTTCCATCTATGCTGAGGGTCTGGAACTATGAAATAATACAGTTTCGAATACGGAATAGTCATTCTCAAAGCATGCCTGCCAATCAAGGTGAGAGAACCCGGTCTGTCTAGCATTTTAACCCATGGCTGGAGGGAGAAGAGATAGATTCACACCTTCCCAGGTTTATTCGCCCAAATATTAATATAACGAACTTCTCTGAAATTCGAACTCATTCAAAGCAGCTATCCATTAAACCGTCCGCATAGAGAAACAGTTTCTGTTCTACAGCAAAGTTGTTTACAATAAAATCAAGAGAAGTGAAGCTTCAATCAAATGTTTAAACTCATTATGAGAGGAAAACATAAACGATCTGTACACTAGACAGAATGAAGTGATATATTCAAATAAATTTAATCTCAATATGCATCATAGATTAGTGAAGCTTCTGAGTTTCTAATCCCTTAAACTCGCAATATGCATAAAAATAACTTTAACCATCGTTTTGGCTTAAAGCTTTCGGCAACGACTCGTTCACAATAATAATTTTTCAATTTTTAGATATCCTCTATTACAAGAGTCTGATCAGTTCGAAAGTGGAGAACTGCTGCCATATATGATCCGGTCATTATTATCCACTCTGGATACAGTTCAAAAGCGTCTCCGAGTTTTTGTGGATCACGAACTATTTTAAAGGCTACAACTCCTTTCTGTCAGATGAGACGTCACAAGCTCTCACTACTCTGTCGGCAATTCCACGGAAACAGTTCAGATGAACTATACTTCTTAGTTCTGGTGTAAAATTTTTGGCAACGACTCGTGCAAAATAACGAGATTTCAATCGTTAGATATCCTATATTACAAGCGTTTGATCAGTTCGAAAATGGAAAACTGCTGCCATATATGAGCAGGAGATACGCGATCATTATTATCCACTCTGAATACAGTTCAAAAGCGTGACCGAGTCTTTGTGGTTCACAGATTATTTTAAAGCCTACAACTCCTTTCTGTCAGATGAGACATCGCAATCTCTCGCTACTCTATCTGGAATTCCATTGAAACTGTTCAGATAATATACTCGTTAGTTCTCCCGGGTCGCACCTTCACTGCTAAGATCCGCCATGCTACACTAATGGGAACAACCATCATATGCTTCAAAGAACAATAAAAAAAATTTAACCTTTTTCAAGTCTGGGATTAACCGTTATTTTTTACACATATCCCCCAAGAAGCTGGTCCTCTTACTCTGTAAGCGTCTACGTTTTTTTTTTTGAACTCTTTCTTTGTACAGGATGAAAATCATTGTAAGAATGGAAGTCCCCTTGCACCAGTTTCTTTTCCTTCAATTCTTGTGACAAACTCTTCCAACATTTTGCTTTCCAGTCAACATTTAAATGCAACGTGGATCAGTAAATTCTATTTTCGTAATTCATGATCTTTTATTTTTCTCGCTTCTCAATTATATTTTTTTTTCTTACATTCTTTCGCACTTACTGATCTCTTGTTGTTAGTCTCTTTGTTGTCTTGCTTGGGGTGAAATGATTAAAAAGATAGAATTCACTAAATAACAATGAGCAACTTGTCGTTTTCTTTTTCTGAATCCTGACATGGTCTCCGTAATATTTTTTCATACTTTAGTTTTTCCTGGCATGACATTTAATAAGTACGTATTCTTTGTTTGGTTGTTTTTTTTTAACAAGTAGAATATCCAAAAAATGTCCGCTCAGAAAATCATAGCCAATTCTCTGAACGTGTAGAAAATCCACAGGTGGGATGAGGAATTCAGAAAACAATAGATATAGATAAGACTGTCTGGAAAGTTAAAGGATGTTAGATATGACAATGTCCAGCCTTTCCTTGCTATTGTTCCCTCCTGTGTCTGTCTTCTATATTCAATTTGTCTTTCGACTTCTGTAGCGAAGAAAATGGCGAATTACCTTGTCAAACCAAGAGACAGCGTGTCGCGTGTATTGTACAATGGAAAATGTAGCGAAAAAGAATTTTACTTACCGAGAAAAAGGGAAGTTATTCTGTATGATATGCCAAAGATGGAATATCTAAAATAGTGTATTTATTCTTTATAAAATAAGAAAATAAAAAATGGCGCAAGTCCGAAAGGGGGAGGGAAGAAGACTGGACCCCTGGTCCTCAGTAACTATCCAAGTCCTAGTTTATCATATACAAAACCCATTCACCCAATACAATATAATATGCTCAATCATTACATGAAATCGTATACCACCTTTCATTCCTACATGTACCACAATAACAAATGCTCATAGGGAGCCTACAAAAAACACCCAATGATGTAAAAATGTGTGCAGTGCATAATAAAATATATAAAAATTTTCTTGATGCTTTAAATAATGAAAACGAAAATTAAATACAAAATATTCGAATTAAAAACATTCAGCGCCTTCTCCGGCTCAGATCGCCCAACACTCCTTTTAAAAGCTCTTTTTTAAAAACTTTCTCTCTTTCTTTTTTTCTCTCTCTTCCTCCTCCCTCTCACTGGTCACACATTCATAGCTAAGATCTGCGATGCTGAACTAATTGTAGGAAACAACGATCATACTTTTTCTATTTCTTTTGGTAAGATGCAACTTCCACTTCAGCAGCTTCTTCACACGAACAACTGCTTTGTGGAAACAACTCCGAAGATCATGCTCACTAAAATTTTAACCTTTTAAAGTCTAGGAGTAACCATTATTTTGAACATATATCCAAATAAGCTGGTCTTTTTAGAGAGAATCATCGACGGAGGCATTGCTTCGACCACCATTTACAGGTCCAATTGTGGCAATTCCACAGCCTCCGACAATCGTTTATACTGCTCGGGCTGTGTCTGGTCAGTT
This sequence comes from Acanthosepion lycidas, assembly GCA_963932145.1. Taxonomy (NCBI): domain Eukaryota; kingdom Metazoa; phylum Mollusca; class Cephalopoda; order Sepiida; family Sepiidae; genus Acanthosepion; species Acanthosepion lycidas. The sequence continues at coordinate 109,187,598 of OZ010586.1, forward strand.
TGATGCTGCATCTGTTGTTTCACTTGATCTTTCCGCTGTTTATGTTTCTTTATATTCGGCTACTGCTGCTGCTTCATCGTGATTATTGGCTAACCCGGAGAGACGGCCACTTAAGAGTCCACATCCACATCTCACGTCCCGGATGATCGACCCGGTATCTATCAAACTCGCCGATCATATCAATGAGGCTATGATCCTCCGATGACCTCACGCTAGTTCCCCGCCTCCTGTCTATCTTAGGATCCAGTCCCCCATTAACATTAAGCGCGACGAATCAACGGAAGCAGTCGATACGTTACTCTGTTCGTTGGGCGAATAAACCGCAATGCCCCGAAACAAACCACTGCTCACTGCAATATCGGCAACGATCAACCAGTCTCCGGAGTCGACATGAACAGTATACACGCCGCACCCACGGAAAGTTTAACTAACAAGGAAACATATCTGGCCTGCTGATTCCGATATGCTAGATAAACAATAAAGTCGCTAGACAGCACACAAGTATCACTGTCGCAAACAAAGTGTGTCTCCTGGATTGTAGCTATATCTAAGCCGAAGTACAAGATATCACGAAAAAGACCGCCTTACTCCGATCTTCCAACCCCCACGCATTCAAGCTGGTTAGCTTGATAGCTATCATTCAAACCTGTGTCCCTTAGACACAGACTAGGAGGAAATATGTGGGAATCAAGCGCCCGAAGTATTGTCCCAGACATCTTGTGCGTAAGTTGGACGTAATTCGTTCCTCCGAAACAATACCGCCGACGTCAGGCTGAAACGTTAGCTTAATTGTCCTATACAGAGAGGGTTAGAGAAGAACCAGGGTCCACCATCCACAATATTGTGACAGTTGTGATAGTTGGCTTGACTCAATTTTTGCTATTCTAAGCTTCGGGAACGCATCTATTATTCCGCTTTTTGATCCCATACTTTTAGATTACTCCGGTGTTACTTATCAAGTAATCGCCCTAGGGACATCTGGAAAGTCGCTTGCGTCCTCTATGGACAACCCGTCGACGGAGGTGAACCTAAAAAGAGTCCTCAAGATAGCCTTCCTCTGGAACGAAAGGTTTATTCCATAGTCTGTCTGTACATCTGGCATGTCTTTCGTACCTTGGGGAAGAGTCTTTTTTTCTTTTCCCTTTTTCCGTAGAAAGGTTTGGAGAGAGAGAAAAAAGATGGTAACCCAATAGGTGTCTTTTCTTGGGAAGTGTTTGTGGAGGGAGAACATGGTGCTCCAGTAGGTGTCTTTTCTTGGGAGGGGAAGATGAAGATGGAGATGATGGAGCCTTAGAAGGGGAAGTCTCCGAGGCTTACCTGGCTGCTGATTATTTTTTCTGCTCTTGCTAGCGAAACAGGGACGAACCAAGACTTAGCTTCACCCAGGGCCTTCTCCGCCTTACTTCGCCAAACACCATTCTTTAAAAAAAAAACGTTCTCTCTTTATTCTTCTTCCTCTTCGTCTTCCTCCTCTTTTTAGAGAGAAGGATCGAGGCTGAGGTATTTATTCCACCTCCATATACAGGTCCAAAAACGTCAATTAACAGGCTCCGGCGATCGGTTAGTCTGCTCAGGTTATGTCTGCTCAGTTTGCAGCTGGATATGTTGTTGGCGCTGATGATGCTGCTCGTTTTCTTTCTCCTGCCCTTTCTGCTGCTGCTACTTCTTAATATTCGTCTCCTGCTGCTTTGTCGTTTTCTTGCATGAGACATCCTGCAGGGGGAAGGTGTAGCTGTCTTTTCCACTTCCTCACAACTTCCTTCCAATCCCTGGAGCTGCTGTTTTGGGTTCTGCTATTTTTGCTGATGTTGCTTGACATTGGTGCCGCGTTTTTGGCTGGGTATGCTTTCGAGAAATGCACCGCCGCCCCAAATGGCCAACTACATTTACCAATATATTGTGTCCACGATATGATAGTATATCTGTGATGGCCATAAAATTTTCACTGGTTTACAGGATGAAGTCCCGCGACGTTATTCTTGATCACACTTGGAGAAAAAGTCTCCCAAGCGCTCCCCTGCGACAACTGTGGGCGCTCAAAGCAAAGAAACTTCGGTCCATCGATTGCCCATATATTCAGTTTGCAGTCGTACTGCTTTTGCCCGCCAGTTTGCTTGCGTTACCCTCTTTGACCAACAGAATGTCCCATAATAAATTTGACTTCCTGGCGAGGATTTCTGGAAGTATCTGTAGGCTTTTTAATGCCTGCAGATTCTCCATGGTCTGTCTTCCAACTCCGATAGGGTGCCTTGTTCCCATATCCGTCGTAAAGAAGGAGATTGATCCTTCACTGTATACACGGCTTCGGGACGTCAAGAATTCATTACCTTAGTATATGGTGCATATCCCATCGGGCTCCTTTTCGTTGGCCTCGTAGCAGCCCATACAGACTGCTGTGGAGGACACTTCACCATTCTAGAGGGATTTCCTCACCAGCACATGTAACACAATCGTTCATAAAAACAAAAGTATAAAACACAAAACGAAAGACTGTTACAACACTGTATAAATCTGTGAACGAAAGACAAAAGTGAAATTATTTCTAGTTGTTGAACAAATAAAAGCACGCCTGAATAGTCAAAGCACGTTTGAATAGGCGGGATATCCAAAATAGAAACATGTCAGTCTCAAGAGTCGCCAAAAAACTCTGATATGCTAATATTGTGTCTCCTCTCCCAGCTGTCGACGAATGAAAAAAAAATGTTCCGTCGATAAAAGCAGTTGGTGTTCCCGGATTGGAGAGAAACAAAATCATTTATTTTGCAACCACGTTCGTCGGAGAATGTGTTTTTTTCTGACTGTTTAGGCGCATTGGGATTTGTGATATAGGATTGCGAATCGAGATTTTGACACATCTTTCTGCCCCTGATATTCGAGTATGAACTTGCGACTTCTTTTTGTTTTTTTTCATTGTGAAACAATCTGTGACATCAATATCTGAGCAGGAATTTTAGTTCAAGAACGACTAAACTAACTACAAATACGTTATTCGAAACGCCAATAAAAATTGAGTTGGTTATCGAAATGTATATACTCCCCGAATACACTACACTACCTCGATTATTCTTAACAAAATAATATCAGAAAATATCGAAGAAAACTTTTTAAAAACAAGATAAAACAATAATGAATTAATATGAGTCTGTTTACTGCTACTTTTATTTAACAACAATCCGAATATGAATAAAATCTCTTCTGAGTTGTTACGTAATATCTCTCTTCCTATAGGGCTGTACAATCTCATAGATGAAGAGAATACTTGACGCAAATGTAATGCGGGTTTACAGAAGGATGCATAGGATATCATGTACTGATCACAACGATGAAGTTTTAGACAACATGGAAACAAAATAGACAGAAAATAAACACCAGACAGTTGAAATTTATAAGGAACATAATAAGGAAAGGGGGCTTGGAAATTTTGATACTCACAGGTCAGATTGAATGCAAGAATGACAGATTAAAACAACGCATAGCCTACTTACTTCGATTGATTAAATCAATTGCGAAAGTGAGATAATAAAAAGACTAAATTTATTAAGAGATACAAATGACAAGAAATTGTAGAGTGCCATGATTTCCAATGTCCTGAATAAAAAACGGCCTATAGATGAAGAAGATATGATAATATACACTGCAGCAAACCGATTTGAGCCGCTCTATATATCTTTCAAAAACACCTTTAATTGAGTTATTTTTATATTTGTTAAAGTAAATGGTAACATTAAAGTATCTAGTGTATTTGCTTTTAATTTGAAAGAAATAAGCACAGTCTAAAAAGAATATCATAAAATAGCACCATATTTGAATTTCGTTAATAAAACAATGCAACCCTCTCTTTATTAATCCTTCACACATTCTTGGCATTCTTTCCAACAGTTTTTGAATAAAATTAGATGGTAGACGTTCCTATGTATTCTTCAACACGAAAAAAGGTCACTCTCTTTGGGTATTCTCTTCGAATACGCATATCCAATTCATCCCATACTAATTCAAAAGTAGAGAAATCACGATATTGAGGCGGCGTTGACATAAAATGCTGCTCCTTTCTTTTGAGCCGAAGTAATTTTGACATATTTTAGAAGTGTATTTTGGGTCGTTGTCTTGTTGAAAGATGAATCTTTTCTCCAATGATGCGTGATAGTATTAGAGGTATTTGCAAAATCGGATGATCTTGTTCTTTTTTCATTATTCCCTTGACATGAATCAAATATTTAGCCATTTTGGTAATCTCACAATGAATACTGCGTGGACAATTGTGAAAACAAAATATTAACGTTTCTTAAAAATATTATTTATCATTTAGAATGACAGAAATATAAAAGCAAATGCATTGTATTGACTTAAATTTTATATTTAACGTTAACAAACACAAAATTATTTCAATTTCATTTTTTTTTTTACGAAATGCAGTGCCTCTAGTGTATGTGATTATGTCTCTTGCCCTTTTACTATCATTTGTTACTATGAATAGGAATTCCCCTTTTTCTGACACCATCCTTTCTTTGGGGCCTATTTAGTGACATCTGTTTACACAGAATTCTCAACTTGTTGATACACCCTTTTTCTCTGCCCTGCCTGCCATATGGGTTTAAGCTACCCTGCCTGCTTTATGGGTTTTAACCTACCCTACCTGCTTTATGGTTTTGAAGTAGGTTTATACCTTTGTCTTCATTTCTAGTTCAGAACTTTCAACCATAGGATTCTGTTGTTAACAATACTTTCCTTTTAGTTTTTATTCACTTTAAAATTTTATACGTTTCTCACAGTCTATGACCATGAAATTCTTAGTAATAATCGATAAACCAGCATATCGGTCGTTTCATCTGTACGGAAAATATCCATTACACACCGACATAAAGTAGATTGGATAATACATAACAGTTCAGCAATATCTACTCTTTTTCTCTGGGGATTTCCCAATCTCCATATATTTGGCTCAGATTCAGAAAGGCATATTTCTCTCTTGACATCCGCCTGTCGACTGTTGTCACATATATCGTTCTGTCCTAATGGTAAAGTAATGTTAATATAAGTTGTTTCCTTAAAAGAAAAATGTTAAAAAATTTCTGCCAACTAGATTAACACCAACAAGAGGATTTTTTTGTATGATTGCTAATTTTACTCATTCCAGAAAATTTAAATTATCGCAATTACATCGACTCAGTAACTAAACGTGTATTATTATATATTTCGTCTAAATTGCGAATTTCTCTTACGTTTTGTTCATTTCCTAATATGTGTAGTTTAATGACATTTATAGCCTCCGGTTTTAAATATTTCCATCCAGAAATATCGATATTAAATTCTAAGCAACTTCAGTGCCCATAACTAAATATATACCTAAAAATGAATTATGTTGTTACAGTGTAGGGTCCATAAAAAACTAAAACTAAGTCTTAGTGTTAAAACAAATTATAATAAAATAATTATACGAATTATATTTACCATTAATTTACTCAATCAAAACTATGAAAAACGAAACTAATTTTCTCCTCCACACACACAAACTTGTAATATTCTCACTATCTGACAAGCAGTTAACATGGACAGGTCGTCAAAACGTGCGACAACAAAAATTTCCTCTCCTTTTCTTTTTCACGCAGTAATAGCAACATTTATGATTTAGCACGCAATATAAGTTTGAGGTAAGAAAACCCCAGATCTTGTATTATCAGAGCACTCATTAAACACATCTATAAAATGACATACGATAAAGGCTGTATTATATTTTGCTGATTCTTTATCTTATCATTCTGTCGGATTCCGATCCATATTTGATATACACTAGACCACAAAACGACAATTGTATTTAGTATTACTGTCACTCGTGTCTCTCATAATAAATAATGCTCGTTTTGTCGCTTCCACATCTTGCTGTAATTAATGTATACGATTTCGTTTTTTATAAGCAAATGTATGCGGGTTTATAATTATTTACTCAGAGATATAACTCCGTAGAAAACTAACGCCATATCAGAGTGCATAAAAAGTACATGTGAGTCAAAAATAAAGAATGGATAAATGAATAAGAGGCTAGAAAGTTGAAAGATTCAGAATGAAATACTATAAGAATAATAAAGCAGAAAAAATGAGGAATAATATGAAAGATAGAGAATGAATGTCTAAAAGAGAAATATGAGTGATTAAGATGAAATAAAATGAGAATATACGTCCAAAAGAATGGAAACAATTCTGAAAGGATTGGAAAAAATATGGGGTTCATAATTCGAAGAACAAAAAATGAATATGTCAATTCTGTGTATAAAAAATATAAAACAACCAGAAGGAATGTGAAAGAAAATATGATAAAAGTCATGATGGTTATTTTAACATATCTGAGAGAAGAAATCTCAATGAAATATTGCACATTATATTTAAATCCAATCTACTCTAACATATAACTAAATATTTATGGCGATTTTCTAAGCGTAGATGTGGCACACGGCCGAAAATATGGGACTCCACTTAGAATCCAACTGATTACTTAGTAATATCTATTCTAGTGAGACAAGATTGTTAACATCGAGATGCCATATCTGGAAATGGATATTTTATCAGAAACATAATCGACTTTAAATACACACGAATTATTTACTAAAAAAAAGAACCTTAGATGACAACATTGGCACAACCGCCACAAATATAGTTTTCTGAATTAGATTGTATGGACGTAATAGGAGGAAGTGGATGCGGATGATATATATTATCCGAAATCAGTCATGATGAGGTGAAAATTGAAGGATTCTGTAGGCAAATCCGTTTCTAAATGCAAAGTTCTGAACTGGTGTAGCTAAGCAATGTAGTCATCTGAACAGTTGCCTTGAAAATGGCGTATGAGTTACGATAAACATGGGGTGTTTCCCTGGGTGAATGGGACACGAGGGTTAGGAAGAAAAATTCATCTCCTACAGGACTTTGCAATCTAACATGTTTGCAAAGTGATTATTGGGAGCCTCTAATTGAGATATGGTGGCGATAGTCTGTTCTGTCTTTTCTAACCTTAGAAAACCAAAAGAAAATTTCGTGTATATTCTGGAACAGAAACGTGGACATTATCCGTTCGTCTTGAAAATCGACTGGATGGAACATATACAAATCTACTTCAAAAAATCCAGAACATCATTTGGAGGTCCTAGTCAACGCTTAACATAATTTGCTGAGAACTGATACCAATCTCTTAAGCCCAAGCAAAAACGATTACTATTTGCCGGCCACTGCCACCGAGCGAACAAGAAATCGTCACATGCTCCGATGGAATTTCTTACGAAAATTGACTTTCCCAGATACCATAGCGCGAGACTCAGGTTTGGAAATTGGGGATCTGGTGACAGTAATACAGGACAGTGTGCAATGCGATTGTAAATTGAGTTCCGACCAAACATAGGTAGATCGAAAGTTGTTGATGATGTCATTCTGGAGCAGCAGAAAGAAGCAACTATTTTTACAGCAACTTTAGCAACGGGTTATTTACCAGCTAGAATTAGAGAAAAGGAACATTTCCCGTTATGAAGATTATTTTTACAAAAAAAAGATACTGTTTATACAAAATGTGTTACTTATAATCAGATATCGAAAGGCTTAGTTTAAAAGCGTTCAAATTTATCAATATTCGCAAACACTGAAAATATACAATTGCTTAGGCTAGATATTTTGAGGATAGCTTCTAGTCAGTTATAGTAAAAGAGTGTTTCGAATGAAGTGTGTCTGGAAAATATATTCGAATGAAAGAGAAATTCAGATGTTTTTTCTCAATGTCCTTTTTAATGTTAAAAGTAATAAAATCCCACTTTACAACAGTAAGAAATCACGCTTTCGAGCAGTGATATTTGCCCCCCAAATCCCCACTGACTTTACAACAGCCAGGAACATGCCTGGAGATTAGCAGATTGAAGTAACGCAATGCTACATAGATAAATAAGTTAATATATTGGAAGTTTCTGCTAAAGTCCAGCAGCCTACACACTTTTTATTATTGTCTTTTTAGTTGCTTTTCTTTAACGCTGCCAATTTGTCTCTCTCTCTCTCTCTTTGAAATATCGCCACACTCGCCAGCAGAGCTCCTGATAGAAATTTGCTTCCATTTGTCATGCCTTTTTCTCACCTTAGAATCCATATTTATTTGCGTCAAGTTCACAAATGCAAGCCGAGCGGGTGCCTTTTGGTCTTCTATCATACATCGCAAAGGTGTGTAATTTATGGAAGCATTGGTAGGTTGAGGAGAATGGACAAGTTGTGAAAGCCGAAACTACGCGTTTCTTTCATACATACCGATATTTTTTCAGTTCTGAAACACATATCACAAGCACATATCCATAAAACTGAATTTATGCACATACACACACACACACATGCACCCGCATATATATATATATATATATATATATATATATATATATATATATATATATATATATATATATAACTCATCTTCCTGTTCTTCTCTCGCCTGTTATCCCTCTCTAGAGCTTTCATTTACCTCTTACATTCGTCCCCCACTCTCATACATACACTCTCACTAAATTTTATTTAGTTATTTTTTCTGATTTCTTTTTAAATTTTTATGTCTGATGAATTGGATCGTAATTACGATTCCAATGTAATAAATTATAACCATGGAATATAAGTTTTTGAGCCTTTTCATTATATTCTTTCTCTGTCCTGTACATTAAGTTCTACTTAGATTCTATCCACTTGGAAACTTTCTATATATATATATATATATATATATATATATATATATATATATATATATATATATATAAGATTAATGGTCAGAGCCGAATCAGAGCAGGAAAAATCAGTATTAATAATTGATAAGTTAAAGTTAAAATTAACATGTAGAGCATGGATTTGATTTTTAAAATTATAAATATATATATATATATATATATATATATATATATATATATATATATATATATATGTATGGGCAGGAATTTTTTTTTAAACATGGAGTCTTTGAATATATTTTACTTAGCTTTTTCATAAATGGATTATTTAGGAAGTGAATCCTGACTTTAAGCCAATTGAAAACTTTTGGCCGGTAAGTAATAGGAAAATTAAAACTGAACCTGAGCTTTATCACGAATTAAAAACAAATCTAGCGAAGGGCTTTGGGTTACTAAAGAATTTAATCTTTACCATGACACGAAGAATTAAGGTTGTTATTAAACCAAAACTTTACTCAACACAATAATGAATCATTTTTTGACTTGTATAATGAGCATGTGTACACCTTTAATAGTAAACGGATTCTATTAATCAATTTTCTTGACAAAAATACAAGCATCAACTTTCTATGGGTAAGTTCTTTTTTGCACTGTATATATATATATATATATATATATATATATATATATATATATATATATATATATATATATTAATATATATATTTATTAATTTCAATTAAAAGGTGCAAATATAATTTATAAATTCATGAATCACTCTATTTGTTTTTAGTATGAATGATTCATGAATTTATATATATATATATATATATATATATATATATATATATGTGTCTATATATATATACATACATATAAATATATGTGTGTGTGTGTGTGTTTGTGTGTGTGTGTGTGAAATGGCCAGGCAATTCCACTGACAAAAACTATCGAATCTATTGATGGAAGAGTTTCAAATACATCGCATGAACATTATTTCAAATGTATATCAAATGTTTACTTCTTTAAGGTATTTTCTTTTTAATTCTGGTCAAACAGTGTCAACCTGATTTCCTATTCTTTATGATCCCGGGCAATATTGGATCAACATCAATTACCTTCATTATATTCTTTTTGCTTTTATTATTGCAGTCGCGATTTATTGGTCCCATTGTTTTTCACGAGTCGCCTCCCCAAGCCGTCGATCCACTTCATCGTTTTGCTAGCAGTTCCGGTAACGACCATTGTCACAATCGTGTTATGCCCTTCTATTGTTTGGGCTCTGACCTCTCCTAATCGGCATTGTACTTTTACTGTCCTCCACCCCTGCCTCAACATCTTTTCAAATCGCTTTTCTTTTCATTTCATCAATCGTGACGCAATCTACAATAGAATACACTAATAACCTAGGGACGTTCTTCGTAGCAATGATTGCCTAGAAACGGAAAGTTATAGGTTGGTTAAAGAACAGAACAGGATAGAATCATTGTATGACTTTTTGCATTTAACGAATGTGCCTTGTAATTATCCTATCATTTTAATTACTGACATTGCCAGAATACATTAACATGACGTAAACTATGTGGAATTGTTCAAATGTTTTGTACGTTTGATCCTTTTCTGCTATACGTCTAAACATTATCAAGAATGAATATTATTTTTAATTTAAATTAAATGTACGGATTATTTATGTCTGTATCTGGAGGTATATGAAGGATTTATCTTCCAAACACAGTCGGCGCATTGTGGCTGTATTATAGTTGATATTATTGTGAATTTATATATAATTCTATTATTATTATTATTATTATTATTATTATTATTATTATTATTATTATTATTATTACAATTACACGGACATTATTATTATTATTATTATTATTATTATTATTATTATTATTACACAGTCATACAGAGTTTGCATATAGCTAACAAGATATTCATTAAGAATAGAAAACGCATTCAGTAAATATACAAAAATATAACAGTATAGTCAATGTTAGCGAGGAAAACAAATTTACAAGAAGACAGAATGCATCATTCATTGTAAAAAAAAGAACACGCAATTTTCAAATAGAAGAGACCAAAATCAAACAATTACAACTATTTTTTCATGTTGTGGGGGGGGGAGAAGTAAATGAATTAATATCTTTTCCATTGATTCCGAGCCGGTATCCGCTACTCTACCACACACACACACACACACACACGCACACACACACACATATATATATATATATATATATATATATATATATATATATATATATATATATATATATATATATATATATATATATTAAAACGTAATACAGGAAAGATAAAAATAGATATAATTGAAATAAAAGATAAAATGGAAAAAGGATTTAAATTAATACATATATATAATTATATATATTACTTTAATTCATCTTTCATTTTTTAAATGACATCTATTTTTGTCTTTCCTATATTACGTTTATATTTCCAACTTTTAAAACTTGTTTATTTCATTACTTTTTTTTCATTCATTCATTCATTATTTCTCTCTTTCTAACTTCTTTCTCATTTTCTCTTTTCTCTTTTTCTTTCACGTTTCTTCATTTGTATCTTTCTCTTTCTTTCTTTATATCTTTCTTTCTTTACCTTTTTCTTTCTTTTTATCCTTCTTTCTTTCACACTTTCTACTCTTTCTTTATCTCACGTTGTCTCTTATTTCCTTTCTTAATCTTTTTGTCATTTTATCTCTTTCTTTCTCGCTTACTCTCTCTCTTTCTTTCCTCCTTAATCCTCCTCTTGTATATTTCGTTTACTCTCCTCATTCCGCTCTATATACCTCAAGCAATCTTTTATCCGATTCACATATATTTTCCATTCTTTTTTTTGTTTCTTTGTTTGTTTCTTTCAATGTTTCTTTCTTTCTTTCAATGTTTCTTTCTTTCAATGTCTCTTTCTTTCTTTATTTCATTATTTATTTTCTTTATAAGCTACATGCTCCGAATTTTCAAGTGGCCGTTCGATAATCTGTGGCCTCTATCCATAACTGTAAGTATTATTTCTCTCTTTCCATCTTATTTCTCATTTTTTCATTTTTTCTTTTTCTTTCACTTTTTCTTTCTTTTTTATCTTTCTTTCTCTCACACTTTGTACTCTTTCTTTATTTCTCGTTATCTCTTATATCCTTTCTTTCCCTTTTTGTCATTATATCTCTTTCTTTCTCACTTTCTTTCTCTCTTTCTTTCTTTTTTCTTTCTTCTCCCTTAATCCTTCTCTTGCCTATTTCTTTTACCCTCCTTATTCCGCTCTATACACATCCAGCAATCCTTTATCAGATTCACATATATTTTCCATTCTTTCTTTCTTTCTTTCTTTCTTTCTTTCTTTCTTTCTTTCTTTCTTTCTTTCTTTCTTTCTTTCTTTCTTCCTTCCTTTCTTCCTTCCTTTCTTTCTTTCTTTCTTTCTTTCTTTCTTTCTTTTATAAGCTACATACTCCGAGTTTTCGCGTGGCCGTTCGATAATCTGTGGGCTCTATACATACCTGTAAATAAATGGATCCAGGTGTCGGTTGTTCATACATCGCAGAGCAATGGTTAATGGAAATCCTCTTTCTTAGAACGTGGCGAAATAGATTCACATTTACGGCAGGCAACAGATCGCTCTTTAGACAAACGTCAGCTTCAGTGCAGAAGACAATCTCATTTCTCAGATCTAAACATGTACCTATCGCTATGTATTTTATCGTCTTATTTTCAAGAAAGACGAATCAACTAACAAAACATTCCCACCTTCATTTGGTAATGCGTCAAATGCATGACATTCGCACTAACTATCCACAAAATGCATATATTCTGCTTATTCCATCGCAAGCCTCTCGATAAACTATAGTTATTTCTATAGTATATGTTCTGAGGAGTTGCATTCTTAGTTCCACCAATACAGAAATGTACAGGCAACACACAACATGACACGTAAACATGTATCATTAGCAGTTCTTTCTTATTTCACTGGTAAAAATAAGTCACATTCGGACAACTCCTTTCCAAGAACAGCTGATATATGGAAGATATTTCTGATCGTTGTAATCTTATAATCTTCAAGTCTTGTGTAAGCCGTTATTTTTCTTAGCATTCTTTATGATCTTAGCACTTCTTGTCGTTCTTAAATCTTCCTTCAATAACCCTCTACCATGAGTGGCTTTTGAATCTTGTATAGAGTGACTAATAATAGAACAATTACTTTTTTATGTTACAAAGCCAAATAAAAAGTCATGCAAGCACATACACACACACACGGACACACGGACACACACACACACACACACACACACACACACACACACATATATATATATATATATATATATATATATATATATATATATATATATATATATATATGAACTATCCACAATGCACCACTGACCTGTATATATAAATAACCGTGAAAAATAACACCACTCGTGCCATGAAACAGACAGTGGCCTCTAAGTGTGGACTTCTATGTTCACTTTCTACATTTACACACGCTTTATCCCTGATATTGAGCACTTTATCCCATAAATATAGCATATCATAAGACTATATATATACATATATATACATACATACATATATATATATATATATATATATATATATATATATATATATATATATATATATATATATATATATATATATATATATATATAGGAGTATTGAAGATTGTGTATTTGGGAAATATCCGCTACTTTACACAAGTTTCATTAGAAACGACTGTTATGTTTTTATTTTTTCATGTTTCTCATAACAGTTTAATAAAGTAACAATTTGATTAAAGTACAAAAGACAAGTGTACATTTTTGCACACTCTCTCTCTCTCTCTCTCTCTCTCTATATATATATATATATATATATATATATATATATATATATGTGTGTGTGTGTGTGTGTGTGATTGTGAAAAGATGAAATACAAAATATATAGGAATTACATTATTTACATTATTCTGACTATTGTTCTCATCTTTGTCGCCATATTTATCACAATGTTAATGTAAATGTACATACTACCTCATCTCAGAAATATAAACAGACTATATAGGAATTATATAATAAATAAGCATATATCTATATCTTTAAAATTATCCAACAGTTGTTTGTTTAGTTCCAATTCTACTGAATATTTTTTTTTTTTTTACTGGTTTAATAAAAATGAACACTCTCCTTGTTTTTTAAAGTGAAATTGTCTGCTTTTACCATTTTGCGTATATGAATTATGAGCGGATGGTTATTGCAGATAATTTCACAATGATAATCAATAAATATTCCCAGTCCCTGATGAATCTTTCTCTCACGAAAGATAATGAGGGAAGGCGTAAGGTGTCGTGGATTCCTTATTCAAAATGATTCCAAAAGAATAAAATTCTAAAACACGATTCTATTCTAAAAATGAAATAGACGCTGATGAAAATTTAGATTGGGTTGTTGATAGATGCTTGGTCATTGTTTAACTTCTTACTGCGCCAGGGCAATGATAAAGTCCTTTGGCCAAAACATCGAAGCGGCAATGCTCTACCTTCCGCTGAAAATATGCATTTGAGATTTTAATCTTTTACCAACATTCCAATGACGACATTTGATTAAATATATCACGCAAAAGAGTTGGACGAAAAGGTAATCATTTTCAGCGTCGTTCATTTGATCAAACCAACGAACAGTTAATTTTTTTTTCTGGCTGTGGTCACTGATCAATCGGAGGAACTCGTTTTGAAAGAGACTCTAAAACGATAATGGTAATTGTTTTATAAGAATAAAGTGTCGCTTTAAAAACTGGAGTTTGAACATGGATTGTCAGAGGGCAAATACAGGTGAATCCATTTTGATTAAGCAGATCACGTGATAGTAAAATCAATGTATATATGGGAATAAGCGTGACATGTAAACGATCACCATATATATTATTTTCACTATTACTATATATGGATAGCTATTCTCTATACTATTCACTATACTATTTCTTATACTTATCACTATTCGGTGGTTACGTTTCGACTGAGTATTATCAGGCAAGTACTATTTGTGCAAGTGTTATTCGAAGTCGTCTGACATTAGTATTGTTCAACGGCATTCTATAGTTTTATCTGCGATTACAAAGTCACTAATCCAACGAATATTACGAAAGTGATAACGAGTATTTGTTGTTATTACAAAAGTGGCACCGTGTGTAGTTTGACATCACAAAAGTAATGATTATATTAGCCGTTTCCCTGCAAGGAATTATTGCTGTTTTCGGATAGAATTTATCAAAATTCATACCATAAAAATCTTTATGAAGAAAATAGGTTTCATATGTGCAGTAGCTGTTATCGCACTTTCCAGTATTTGTGGGGCTTCCTTCCTAAACTTTTGTTTGAAGTTGTGTGGAATGTCACCAACTTTATTATGTCATTATTTTTTCTTCGAGTTATATGAGGCTATCCATTTTAGTTATAGATGTGGTTTCTGTTATTTGCTAAAATTCGTTATTTGTGATTCTGTAGCGCCAGTTCCCGATTTTCAAAGAAGGATGATCTTTGCCTAGACTCTCAGGCTTTACTCGTGAAAAGCCTTTTATCAACATTGAGCATATGAATCAGTTGTATAAATCTGATATTTCAAATATTTCCAAACTCGTTTCACGTGTTATTAACTAAAAGAAAGCCAGGACAGGAAGAGAAGTAGAGACAGAGGGAACTAGGGTTAGACTCCTAACTCCGAGTTAACCAGTTAATTACAGGTTTATTTTTTACATATCATATCATTACGTGGTGTCTTCCTCATCCTGATTATAGAATAGCTATTTCTATATGCATCACCTTTACATGTCGCAGTAGATATAGAAAAATAGTTGTCGCTTTAAATATTCAGTGTGTAATTTTATCTGAGCAATTTCCCTCAGCTGTACCAGTAAGCTGATAATTTCCAGTTGAAGACACGCCACAGATCGATCCTTCTAACATAATAACGTGTTAATACAAAATTATTTAAGTGAGCTATATTTGCCAAATTATTCTGCGGCGTTGTCAATGTAAGTGTCTTATTTTATTTTATATTTTATTCTAAATTCACACTTCTTTATCGAATGGTCTTACAACAGAACAACCTCTAGCTTTGAGATAAAAGACCTACAATGTCATGAAAATCGGCAAACTTCTTTATGAAAATAAATATATTGAAAAGATCCCTTCTTCACCCGACGGCCTGTTTGTATAAATAATGTTTGGCGTGAACCATATCCCTCTAGAAGTTGGTGATCCTGTTGTGTATGCGAAAATAACGACTGTCTGCTGCAAATAAGATTAATCCACGTTATAACATTGGCCGAAACAGAGACTAAATTCATCCGGAAATATGTGACAGTGACAATATTCAACGTTGGCAATATCCAACAATGGCGATATGCAACAGTGGAAAAATTCAAAAGTGACAAAATGCAACGGTGGAAATACGTAACAGGGGCAATATACCACATAAGCGAATGTGGCAATATGCAACGCTTTCAATATGCGATTGCGACAATACGCAACAGTTTTAATAGGAAATGTTGACAATATTAAAGTTGGCATTCGTGGTAATTTGCATAATTACAATAAGTAAGAAAATATTCATTTCTCAAATGGAAAATAATACAAAAATAACATAATTTACAGCGAGAACACAGATAATTTAAAAAAAAAATCTTTTCATAAGATTTATCAATTAACTGCTAAGTAAAAATAAATCCGTATCCTTGTGCGTAGATTTTCTATAAGCCATCAATATTAGTTTAATAGAATTAGTGTTTCATTATCTTATTTATAAACCCTTTCCTGTCAGTGTCACTTTGACATACAATAACATTATCTAACAATACTTAATGTAAAAATAAGGGCTATATTAAAGTACATTTTCAATTATATTGGTTATCATTTTTCTTTTTTGAATTGTGTTCACCCCAAGCAACGAATTAAAGCCGCTAAAACACAAGGGGTTACTGGGTGTGGAAGAATTAGAAAACAGAAACATTACTAAGGAGAGAGAAAAAAAAGAAGAGTAATCAAGAAGACAGAAGATGGCGATTGACATTGCATTTAAACTTTTGAATATTAAAGTTGGCTGGAGAACATGGAACCGGAACGGATTTCCTATAAGCGAGAAGTGCGAGGAAAGTAACAGCATATAAATTACGGTTACATCAAGCCAAGTCAATTGTAAATGGTTGAGACGTCGTCGCCAGTCTAGTATTGCGCTTGAATTTAAAAAAAAAAGGTCTACGTATCTTAGCGAATAGCTCATCCGAACAATTACAATTCATCTATTTACAGAGAATGCGGGGGGAGCTAATTTACGGCGTTGGGGAAGATTACTGAAACCGAGACGATAGATCAGAACCAATAATATTGTTGATTTTTCTTTCAATTTTATCAAGGGTACTACTATATAATCTATGTACCGATAGTAGAGCGATAATTATTATTTATTATAATCTTATTATAGAAACAAAACCATTTTACTCACTACAAAGATGCAACTTCGTTTCAGTGCATTTCAACTGCACTTCGACGGGTGAGAATCGAAAATGATTAGGAAC
Source organism: Acanthosepion lycidas (assembly GCA_963932145.1). Taxonomy (NCBI): domain Eukaryota; kingdom Metazoa; phylum Mollusca; class Cephalopoda; order Sepiida; family Sepiidae; genus Acanthosepion; species Acanthosepion lycidas. Next base: position 109,204,838 of record OZ010586.1, read on the forward strand.
AATCCTGCTTGTAGGCAAGCCGTATGTGAAACGTCACTTCTTTTTTCAATTTGTTTGAGAAGAAAAATATACATAAAAATAAAAATATATATATAATTATATCAGGAGCCCGGAACCATATATAGCTGCAATATTCTAAGAATGGACCAGTGATATAGTTGTAAAATAGATTCTTTAGAGAAAAATTGTTTAATACGACACAGTGAACTAATTTTCATGGCAGCTGACCTAGCAATAGATTCAATATAGTCTTTCCACTTAATGCCAGGCAAGAATGCTAACCAAGAACAAACAACGATGGATTATGTTTTTATTACTGTTAATCTTACATTACATAGCGCAGAATGAGTCCCGGCGGGTATATAATCCAGTAAACATGGCTTTTCTTTATTTTATTGATTCAACAATCATAAAATTTTGTCTTTGTACAGACAAATTCAAAAGGATGTCACAATGATTCTCCAAAATACGCAGGAACTGTACGTGAGAAAAAACCCTATAGCTTACCGTAGTTGGAGCTTTCGGCTTGTTAGAAAAATGTTTCGATTGAGTCACTGAATGGATTCCTGGTAGGCCTTACCTCAAAGAAATACAAATAAAAATTGTACTCACAAGTACAGCCCCCGCAATGCAAGAGGATTTATCTATATAAAATATGTGATCTTATGAGTTATTTCTCTTTCAAATATTAGTGAAAAATGTCATGAAGCCATTTCTGAAATCAAAGGAAATAATAATAATAATAATAATAATAATAATAATAATAATAATAATAATAATAATAATAATAATAATGAATGATAAATATCCAGAAACGATTGATTATCTTGTATTAGGTGGCACCAACTGAATATAAAACCCGACATGACAGAGTGGGCCAATATCTGCACTGGAAAATTTGCAACTTCTACGGGAAGGAAACTGAAAGAAACTGGTATGAACACCACCCAGATCCGTTTACGGAGATAGTACCTGTTACAATTCTATGGGACTACACAATACACACTGACAGAACAATCAAAGCCAACCGCCAAGATATTGTTATTAAAGACCACAAACAAAAACGGTGCCTCCTTATAGATATAGCATTCCCTACTGACTGCAATGTATCTTTGAAGATATTCAAAAAGCTTTCAAAATACAAGGACCTTAAAATAGAAATCTGGAAAAGGTGGCATATGGGAACATCAACAATCCCTGTTGTAGTCGAGCCCTAGGACTGGTAGGAACTGATTGCAGTAGACTAATAGAAGGGATACAAAAAATTGTTCTGACAAGTACAGCCCACACTTTACGAAGGGATTTATCTATGTATTTTTTTTTTTTTTGTCAGTGGAAAGTGTCATGATGCCATTTCTAATCTTAGGTCCCTGGGCGGGACCCGGAAAGAAATGCGTAAACGCCAGAAATCAGAGAAAATATTAATAATCGAATTTATCTGAAGGATTAGGCAGATATTAAGACAGGATTGACAACAGAAACAAGACTAACGTGAGAAACTTCCTTTAGCCAGACAAGGGAATAACAGAATACATTATAAGTAAGGGAACGTTAATGATTCGGCTTAAAACTAAAAACAGTCAAAATTTCATCAATAGTCCGCATGTTTAAAAGGTAAGAAGTTAGAAAAAGTACTCACCATAGATAATTTGTCGATTCTGCTACCGAGAGAATTGCGTACTAGACTATAATGAATAATAAAAATTGGTTGTGACAATGAAAATTAAAGTTGATCTGGCAAAAGTACCGACTAACAAAAAATAGTAAATAAAGAAGCCAAAAGGTAAGCGGAAAGATCAAAGCCAGAAAAAAACAAGAATCAAAAGTAAAGGCGGATGACCTGAAAATCATTACGAAGCAGACATCTGAAGAAAAGAAAGGGAAACCTTATTAATAACCGACCATAACAATTTAATGAGAGACAAAATATATCAAATCCAACTGATGCAAAAAGGAGGAAATAGTAGAAGGTATATGCCACTAGAGCAAAGATGAAGATGATATATTCTGGCGTATAATAAACGAATGCAAAGCTCAGAAAGAGTAAAATAATATAGACAAAAACTTAATCAACTGCCAGTTTTTCAAAAATATATATAACTTAATTTTAACAACTGCAAGTTTCGAGATGCTCTCAACACAGTTAATATGATAAATCAGGTGTCGGTAACCTACAACACGCGTGCCACACGTACAACACGCGTGCCACATGTAGAATACCAAGGAATACCCAATGGCATGCAGCTGCAACTAGCATCAGGAAGTCCGAAACAATAACTACTACAACACAAAGAAGATATTTAGCTGTTTCAATTTTTATATATACTGAAGTATATATATATATATATGTGTGTGTGTGTGTCTGTCATATTTTTTGTTAAAAAATATGATTCCTTCGCTACATAAGAGTTCTCATGTTTCAAAAACGAGAACCGAAAAGAATCAAATAATTATTAAAATTAAGTTGAATTGCGGTGTTTAGTCCCGTTTCATCTTCAAGCGAAATTTTAGGAATAAGCTATCTCTTGGTTTACGTGTGTTTTTGGCATGGTCCGTTATAACATTCGTTATTGTGGGAGTGGCTAGGCTAGTTTTCTTCGTTAAGTGGTCAGAGAATTAATTCTTATCTATAGATTCATCATCATCTGAAAGGTTTTGCTAAGGTTGGGTAGCGTATCTATTTCAAGGCTAATGTTTGCGGTCATCCTTTAGATGGTTCCCAGTGAGGGATACTTTTATGGGGAGCCTACAAGTCGTTATGTTTCGGGAGGATTGTGTTTTATTATTGTCCATCTGATTATAGATTTATTTATTTGTTTATTCAAGTGGGTGTTTTATATACAAACCGTATTCCACCGAATTTCAGTTTTTTTTGTTTTTGTTTTTTTGACGACTACAGAAAGAGTTTTTCCTATTTAATGATTGGCTAAGCTTTTAAGACTTTTATTAAGCTATGGGATTTTTTTATGCTAATTATTTAATGCGAAAGTTTGTTGATGTCGGCAAAAACCGTTAACTCCTGACTATGGTTTAATAATTTTTCATTATTTAGAAATTTAATGATGTGTAGATTTCGTGTAGGCATAAATGGCATGGGTCAACCCAGGTTTTACACGTTCTTGTTTTATTTACTATTTTCCATTTTACTTTTGGTGTTTTATTCGTTTCTTTAGATGCCAGAAATATTGGGATAGAGATGTCTGATTTCTATTTTGAATATTGTTGAAGGAGTTCTTGTGTTGCCTCCATCTAATTTTAAAATTATTCTTGGTTGAACCAATGTATATCCTATCAGTGTTAGGACTCTCAATGGATGAGATAGTGCATTGATATACCACGGATTTTGTGAGGCATTTATTTTCAAACGGGCAGTCTTTAGGGTTTCTATAAACACATAATTTTTCGTTATTTTTATCTAATTTTAGTTTATGAGTTTGTTATTACTGTTTTGGCATGAGTATTTTTCTAGGATTTTCTTATTATGTCTTTTTATGATTCTTTCTAGAGTTTCAGTGCAGCTGTGACTCAATTTTAAGGTGTTATTGTTAAAGATCTCGCTAAGTTTGCTATTAGTGGGAAAGTGCTTTTCAATTAAAGCTAGGAACTTATGGCCTAGTTTGGTACTGACCATTTGGTTTTACGGAGGGGTATACCAGATGATCTTTGTTTTCCTGTTTTTTCTTATTATTGGTACAATCGTTTCTATAGGTTATGTTTTTGTATCCGCTATTTTCCAGGGCTGTGTTATAAAAACTACTGTGTTGTCGGAATATTTCTTTATTTGCTGAATTCATATTGATTCTTTTCTCTATTGATGTGTGTATATGCTTAATTATAGATGGAGGGTGGTTTGACTTACGGGGTACATATAGGGGATTAATATTAGGTTTTCTGTAAGGTAGGTGAATGTTGTTCGTTAAGTCTAGGGTTACATCTAGGAAGTTTACTCTTTTTAATTTAGTGTTGACTATTGTTTTTAGATTTAGTTTACCGAATTCATTACAAATTATCTTTCTAATTTTCTCTGTTTTAAAATTGGTGGAGCTCAGAATCTTCGGATCTTGTCGGTCTATTCATACCGTAAAATCTAACCGCCCACCGTGAACTAGATATTGGGGACATCGGGCTATACAGAGATGACGGGCTCATGGTCTTAAAACCATAAGTTGTCACATAGTCAGCAAAATGTTTGTCGATCGCCGTAGTAAATAATGAATGAAATACGTGATATGACCGGAAGAGTTCGTAGTAAGTATTGAACATTCCCAATAATGATTGATTCTCGACTTGAAGACGTAAATATTAAATTAGTCAGGGAAGCAGCTAAACGGAGTGAAATGATCTTGAGAAAATTGCTGTTTAATTGCAACGTCCTTGTTATATTTACTACATTTAATAAATAAGGGTGATTTGACTACGTGAAAATAGCATGGAATGTGCTAATTAGTAAATGTAGAATAGTAAGTGTGTCAAAAACGAAATAAATATATAAACACAGCCCTAGAATCTTAAATCATTTTATTATTTAGTATAAAAATAATCATTGTTTTCATTCAAGTTGAAAGAAACAAGTTACACTCTTCCTCTGATACATCATTCAAGATTTCTTTTTATAACACACACAAAAAAATAATAGCGTTGATATAGAATGCAATGATGTATGTGAATGTTTAATGGGAATATTTGCTTCTTTACATTGTTTTAGTGTGCCTATAATTTCAGTAATCGGCAGACTCAACGCTGCCTTATTTGTACTGTCGGTGTAATTCGCATTGTTTATATCTCTAATTCATATATTTTTCGTATTGCGCGAAATACTTTAAAAGCGAGAAAATATTTGCATGAATGGACTTAGAATGCAAATAATATGTTAGATTGAATATGCGAAAACTTATTTTGAGAATCGAGTATTATTGATATCGCCCGTTCAAAAAATATTGAAGACAATTTTATTAATTTACGTTCCACTATTATAAGAAAAAATCGGATAACAAGAATTTAAAAGTTAGATTTCCTAAACATGTGCCCCCAAGCAAACTGCTTAAATACATTTTCTGAGGATCGACTCTATGCATACATCCGCTTTAATCAAAGCAATATTAAAAATTTATTTTGACCAATCAGAGCCACTCCCGATCAAAAACAAAGACCTTAAACGTATCCAATTAAAAAAAATATATACGCAAATTCAAATCCATGATATTATGTCTGGGACACCGTTGAGTGAGACGAACAAAACTCTTTTCAACAGAAAAGATGAAATGAAGGCAAGAATTATGGTTGCATTCACCACATAAACAAAGAGAACGTCAGAAGAGATGCAGGAGATTCCAATGTCGTCTGGAGGCCGTGATTGAAGACAACGGCGATTTGCTTTTTACTAATTCAAGATATTTTTTTTTGTAATTTTGGTAAATATATATATTAAAATGAGATGCCAGTGTTATTTTCATATTTGCGTAATTTAGAAAACAATTCATCCATCGCAACTTGCATGTTTAGTTTTGCACAAGATTTTTTTTAAGTACCTTTTCCAGGAATCCTTGTAGTTCTTCTTTTTTGTTGACTATGAATGTGACACTGTGTGTGTTTATTTTATGTTGTTAATATTGTGGCTACCAATAATAACATACTATACATAAATCAAATGTAGATACTTCCTTCTGAATTTCAAGAATTAAACTAAGTTTGCACATAAACGTCTACGTAGGACAACAAAGACCGTTTGTCAGTGCAGAATGTAATATTCTTCCAAGATCTGTTAAAAAATGCCCAAATGTTATAACAAAATGTTTAATAATAATTTGGAAGTCATATTTTTCAGAACATTAGTCATTTTAAAACTGATTTAAACAGGACATGCATCAGTCTTCGTATTCCAAAAATAGAAATATGCCATTCAAATCTAAAATTTCGGTAGAAACAAGGAAGCCAATATCTATCCTTTTATGTTCTAAGCGATGCCAGGTAATTCCCAAACCGATTATAAAGAGATGCAGATCTGAAAAAAAAAAAAAAAAAAAAAAAAAAAAAGATGGACGAAATATTTTTTCTATAGAATTGGAATATGTCAGTTGTAATTTATGTTACGAATAACGAGGAAAGAGTGCTTGGAGAATTAGACATTGAAAAGAGCGGAATGAATATTAAATGAATAGAGGAATCATCGAGAAACAAACATATGGAGATCAAGTAAATGAATCGCAGTAAAGAAACGAGAAGGAATATTAATGGGGCAAACTTCGCTCAGGCCTACATATCATACAAAGTAAATTGAGAGGCATGATCACCTATTTCCTGAAGAGACAATGAATAAAAAGAAAATGAAGATTCATACTTAATAATAAAAGGTTAGTTTTGCAAAATATTATATTAGCCATTTCTTTCCGTGTCTTAGTCTGAGACCCAAGGTCAGAAATGGCATCATGACATTTTCCAGTAAGCATTTTTGAGCAAAAAATATCAAAACAAAACACTAAGATCACACATTTAACATAGTTGGAACCCGTTGTGGTCACTACGTGTGCGTACAATTCTCTTGTGTTTCTTTAAGACATGACCACCAGAAATTCCTTTACTGTGTCTATATTCCATTCAATACAAGGGGTCCAACTTCAACTGGAATTATGGATGTCCTCATGTGCCACATTTTTTTGAAATTTTCTCTTCAAGATTATTGCATTTTGATAGTTGTTCGAAGATCTTCAAACATAAATTTCATTTTGCAGGCAGTGCCAAGTCAATAAAAAACAATATTAAGTTTTGTATACTCTTTGTTTTGACGATTATCTTTGATTTCTCTGTTTGCGTTTATTATAAAGAGCCGCAAAACGCTTACATGTCTGATTTCTTTTAAATGTGTTTGCGTCGTGTTCATACCAGTTTCTGGCAGTATCCCTAAAAGAATGATAACTACCAGAATAGATATTTGCCCACTCTGTCATATCATTATCATTATTGTTTTTATTGCCTTTGATTTCTGGTGTGTACACATTTCTTTCCGGGTGCGCCCATAGGCCTAATGTTAGGAAAGCCATCATGAAACTTTCCACTGACAAAAAAAATATATAAATCACTATTATTATTATTATTATTATTATTATTATTATTATTATTATTATTATTAATTATAATAATAATAATAATGTCTCCTTATTGATATTACAGTCCCTGCAGACTGCAATGTATTTTTGAAGATCTTCAAAAAGCTGTCAAAAACAAGGACCTTGAATTCGAAATCACAAAAATGTGGCATATGGGAACATCAACAATCCCTGATGTAGTTGGAGCCCTAGGATTGGGTGGAAAAGATCACAGTAGACTAACTGAAGGGATTCCTGGAAGTCTATGCCTCAAAGAGATACAAAAAAAAATGTACTGACAAGTACAGCCCACACTTTACGAAGGGCTTTATCTTTGTATTTTATTTTTTTTTTTTTTTGCAGTTGAATGTGTCTTGATCCCATTTCTAACCTTAGGTCTCTGGGCGGGACCCGGAAATAAATGTGTAAACGCCAGAAATCAAAGGAAATAATAATAATAATAATAATAATAATAATAATAATAATAATAATAATAATAATAATAATATATTTTTTTTTTTTTTTTTTTAACTTGTATTTCAAGTTTTAATCCACACCCCAGACCTTAAGCGGACACCCGTGTCCATTTTTTTTTTTTTTTTTTTTTTTTTTTTTACCCTAGGCATCCCATATCTCTGTCGGTGCGTGTATATGTACATGTTTGCTAATCTCTCTCTCTCTCTCTCTCTCTCTCTCTCTCTCTCTCTCTCTCGATATATATATATATATATATATATATATATATATATATATATATATATATATATATATATATATTGAATGTACATGTAGATATGTCCACACTGACAGAGATCATACTGTATTATATCTGTGTTCTCTGTTTTTTTCTTTGTTTTTTTTTTTTTTTTTTGTTTTTTTGTTTTCATGGCTACAGGTGTAATTTTCCTAAAATGCTCTGCCCTTTGTCTATCATCTCTTTGAGTGAAAATTCTAAAACATATCTTTCAGCGGCAAGTAGGTTGAGAGATGACCGGAAAAGTATAACTTTTATTCCCTTGCTCCTACCCCTCTATTTAATGAATTCTTCGATATTCCCCCCTACCAATCTGTAGTATAAGTCCAGCCTACCCCATAAAATCTGATAAGTATCTGTCGTTGGCGACGGAAAATTGAACATTTGTGGAGAGTCACTTGTGCCATGCTCCGAAGTTGTAAGAAATGGTAAATGTAGCATCTTTGAATGATACTTTTCCTTTAGTTTGATATGATTGTAAATCCTAATGTCTCAAGTTAATTCCTTGCTTTTCCGTTCCCTTTTCTCTCCTCTAATAATTTTTTTTTTAACTTGTATTTCAAGTTTTAATCCACACCCCAGACCTTAAGCGGACACCCATGTCCATTTTTTTTTTTTTTTTTTTTTTATGTCTATATACTGAATTCTAATTATCCCACTTGGAGGTGTCTCTCGGACTTATACTAAGTTAAAACTTAATATTATCTACCCAACTGAATACCATACACTGTTATGAACTTTTACCTTCGATATATTAATAAACCCACTATCTCAAATCTGGTCTTGCTCTTGGACCTTCCTCAAGTCTCGTCCTAAAGCTGGTAATCTGAACAAAATTACCCCTTGGCGGTCAAGGTTAAAACGCATCTCTACCAATTTCAATGAATACGAATAATATCTCATACCGGATCGGCCGTCAACCGGGACAACAAGGGCCGCGTCCCTCAGAGAGGAACCAGTCTGAGGTCGAAAAGTCTGTCACTGGAACAAACTCTTCCACACACGAAGAGACACTAGGTCACCAAACCCGGATTATCGCCAACCTTGGACCAAGTGTCTCAATGCCAATTCGACTAGTAAAAATGAAACGAACGAAATGTAGCCGCGAAGAGTATCGACAAGTTATGACATCCTTTTTCACTGCACTCGAAAACCCAGCAAAGAACACCACCAATCAAACATACCAAATATGGAGAAATATGGTGGGAAATGATATAAGACCTAACCTCAATCCAAACATGCTTGCCAATGTCCGCAGAGATATCATGCGAAACAACAGACTCTCAAAGGCAGAAATAGATAAGATAAAATTACATATAAGACAAAATACTATGACCCATCACTCAAACTCTGTTGAGACGAATGTTGAAATAAAGAATGCGACAGAGGATGAGGTGGACGCTAAAGCGAATGAAATACGAAATCATCTCCCAGGAAATGAAACCGAAGATTTTACCTTAGACACAACCTCTAGTTCTCCAGAAATTGTCACTGAAGATGACTCCAGGTACATTAATTTAGAATTCCTTGAAAACCACGAAGCTGAAATCACCGAAGCGAAAAATGACGTCATCCAAGTACTCAGCAGAGTAACTTTCATACAATTGTCAGACAGAGACCAGCTCCCGAAAATCCATATGACAAATCCCAACAAGCACATCGTGAAAATATACAATGCTGCCCTGGAAACACTGTTAACAGATAAACCACCGGGAAACATAACAGAAGTTAACAACGTCATATACGCAACAGCTCTAGCAGCGACTCGGAAGCTTGGTGTCAAGACAATAAATAAAATTAACAGACACAGAGAACCAGCTTGGAAAACCAAACTGATACGAGAAATAAAACAAATCAGATGTGAGCTGTCTATATTAGATGAGCTCACCAGAAACCCTAATATTTCCACACGTAAATCCAAAAAGATCAAACGGAAATATAGCATTAAATCCCTAATTGATATTCCATCGATCAAGGAAATGCTGAAACAGAAACTTCAGCTAAAAGCACAGAGAACAAGACGATACGAGAAACGTTGTAGATTCTATCGCCAAAATAAAATATTCCGAACAGATCTTAAGAAATTTTACAGGGAAATTGGAAAAACGCCTATACATGTCGAAACGCCACCATCGATTGATAATGTACAGACATTTTGGGAAAATATTTGGAGCAACCCAAAGGAATGTAACCCAAATGCAGAATGGATACGGCGTGAAGAAGAACGACTGCTGGATACACCTCTGCAAGAATGGGTAAATATATCCACAGATGATGTTAGGCAAGCACTAACGAAATCCCAAAAATGGAAATCCCCAGGAAATGACAAGTTGCCCAATTTCTGGCTGTATCATCTCTCATCTACCCATGGCATACTTGCAAAAACATTATCAACGCTTGTAAATAATCCCAATAAAATCCCGGAATGGGTTACTGAAGGTATTACATACCTCATACCAAAAAAAACTGAAACAGACGACCCGAAAAATTATAGACCGATAACATGTCTTTCCACAACGTATAAGTTGATCACGTCTGTACTGACGAACCATACTTACTCCTTCTTCGAAACAAACAGCATTCTCCCGCTGGAACAGAAGGGATGCAGTAGAGGTTCATATGGCTGCAAAGATCAACTTCTGATAAATAAAATGATCCTGGAAAATTGCAGGAGACGACGCAGAAATCTCAGTGCAGCGTGGATTGATTATCGTAAAGCCTTTGATAGTGTTCCACATTCTTGCATCTTTAAGGCTTTGGAAATGTACAAAGTCTCCCCTGTGGTATTAAACTTTCTTAAGTACAGCATGGGGATGTGGAACACAAAACTATACCTTAGGCACACCGGGGGCACTGCCATATCCAACCGTCTGAATATCCGACGTGGAATTTTTCAAGGAGATTCTCTGTCACCCCGTCTGTTTTGTTTATCCTTAACCTCTCTTACACATGAACTGAACAACAGTAGCTATGGTTACAAAATAAATAAGAAAATTTTCAATCACCTACTATACATGGATGATCTCAAACTCTTTGCCAAAGACGACAATGAGTTGAAAGGCCTCCTCAATATTGTAAAATACTTTAGTGACGACATAGGTATGGACTTCGGATTAGATAAATGTGCAAAAGTAACATTCAAGAAAGGTAGAATTACAGAAACACCCTCAATAGATTTAGATTTTGTCACAAAGATTAGGGAATTGGAGCATGAAGAAGCTTATAAGTACCTAGGAATTAGCGAAGGAGATGGAATACAACACCCCCAATGAAAGAAAAAATAAGAAAAGAGTACTACAGGCGTGTACGTCTGATACTAAATACTGAACTAAACTCAAAAAATAGAATATCAGCTATAAACACATTGGCTGTCTCAGTGGTGCATTACAGCTTTAATGTCCTTAACTGGACCATAGCTGAAATTAATCGAATGGACGCCAAAACGAGAAAGCTTCTCACTTGCTATCGCATGCATCATCCCAAAGCTGATGTTGATCGTCTGTATGTGCTCAGATCCGAAGGAGGCAGAGGATTAGTTCAACTAGAACTGTCCTACAAAACTACAACAATTGGCCTCCCAAAATACTTGGAAACTACAGAAGACTGGCTGATGGTGTGCGTCAAGGAACATGAAAGTAGTAAGCGTCTCTACTCCGTAATGAAAGAAGCCAACAAATTCAAACTGGAGCTTCAAATGGGCGTAGAGATGCAACTACAGCATAATACACCGGCTGTAACTGCAAAATACTTGAAAAAGACAGCAAAGACGAATGCAACCGACCAGATACAGAAGCGATGGCAAGATAAACCGCTTCATGGCCAATACTTTGCCCGTATCAAACAAACTGATGTAGACAAAACCCATACCCATCAGTGGCTACGCAGTGCAGGGTTGAAAGCGGAAACTGAAGGTTTTATCCTTGCTGCGCAGGACCAATGCTTGCTAACTAGGAATTATCAAGCACATATACTAAAATATTGTGTCAGCCCAAAATGCAGATTCTGTGATAAATATCCAGAAACGATTGATCATCTTGTATCAGGTTGCACGATGTTGGCACCCACTGAATATAAAACCCGACATGACAGAGTGGGCCAATATCTGCACTGGAAAATCTGCAACTTCTACGTGAAGGAAACTGAAAGAAACTGGTACCAACACCACCCAGACCCAGTTACGGAGATAGGACCTGTTACAATTCTATGGGACTACACAATTCACACTGACAGAACAATCAAAGCCAACCGCCCAGATATTGTTATTAAAGACCACAAACAAAAACGTTGCCTCCTTATTGATATGGCAGTCCCTGCTGACTGCAATGTATCTTTGAAGATATTCAAAAAACTGTCAAAATACAAGGACCTTGAAATAGAGGTCTCGAAAATGTGGCATATGGGAACATCAACAATCCCTGTTGTAGTTGGAACCCTAGGACTGGTTGGAAAAGTTTGCAGGAGACTAATTGCAGGGATTCCTGGAAGCCCATGCCTCAAGGAGATACAAAAAATTGTTCTGACAAGTACAGCCCACACTTTACGAAGGGCTCTATCTATGTAATCATTTTATTTTATTTTTTTTTTATTTTTTTTTTTTTTGGCAGTGAAAAGTGTCATGATGCCATTTCTAACCTTAGGTCCCTGGGTGGGACCCGGAAAGAAATGTGTAAACGCCAGAAAGCAAAGAAAATAAAAATGATAATAATAATAATAATAATATAGAGACTACAATTTACAGGGGTAAGATGAAAATTTCATAAGCTGACCAAGATGTAAATGTAAGTAAACACTCCATTTTGTGTCCTAATATACATAAAAGCGTACCAGGTTCCAACAGCGGGTTTATATCTTGGTCGGCCTATGCACTTTCCAGCAAAACCTCGTTTCACTACTGTACTTACGTTCATTTTCCATTCTAATCTTGTCTCGTAAACAATTATTATTATATGCTTTCAGTCCTTACTTACGTCCTTCTAGTTGATTATACTAAGGAAAAGTGACGACGAGTGTCATCAGCACAAGCAAAAGAAAATTAATATTATTTTCGTTGTCGCTTTTCGGCTGAATTCTGTCTTGACAGTCTTAGATTGTTCCAGGGCAAAACTTATTGTGCATGAACGCAAGCATAACGTATGATTAATCGATATTAGATATTATCCTTTGTTTAGCATTGGGGACTGTGAAATAGAAATAAATCTTTCATTATAGTTTAATCCTTTAGGGCATTTTTCTATGACAAAATTACAGATTTTCGGAATATACGTTAAATCAGAAGCGTTGTTAATGATCTTACAATAGTAATTGCTACAATTAGTATCCTTTCCCTAAATCAACAACAATTTTCATGATTACTGTTATCTTCATGTTACTGCTTATAATAACCCTCATCACTGAGAACCAAATGATAATATGTCTTCTGTACACCCACGCAACATATGTCTCATAACTCTTGATAATTTCAGGAAAACGAGTTTCGAATATTATTATGAATACTTATCCTTTTATATAAGTATTTCTTTCACTGTGCAATTTTAAATTTGAGTATTTCCATTACCCATGAAATTACTGGCATTAACTTTATTTTCATATTTGCTATGTTGCTTAATCTGACAGGGTATTTATGTACCTTATCTTTATCATGTATCGGGTGCATTATTTTGCGTTTGTCTATAGTGCAGTTAGGGTCGATATCATAGGTCAAATCATTAATAATTTATTCTAATTTGAGCACATTTTTGGTTGTATATTTTGTCTATCTGAAGACAAGGTTTTTTTTTTTTTTTTAATATCTTTGTTCAAATTATTTGTTTCCATTCTGCTTTGCATCGAAGGAGGCGCCGCGGAGTAATAGATAGCGGCTCGGATTGAGAAATCCGAAAGCCGAGTTCAAATTCAAGTCAAATCAATTACATTCACTTACTTGATGATACCATTGGTATAATTTCTCTTATTTTGCGATGTGTAAATAGCAGGGCAGATCGGGGCCTTGAAGGGCAACTGGTCTACTGCAGAAAGTAATGGCAAATGCTGCGGGAAAATATCTGCCATGTCAGTCATGATCGAAAGATACATGATCGCATAACTGTCTGACTGACTTCGTATCCACAGCAAGTTCTCCAACATGTCATCACTTGGTTTTCTATGAAAATTTGATAGGGTTTTTGTCTTACTCTAAGATCTTCTGGAACATGATGATTTTCTTACAGGTGTGGCACAAGGCCGAAAGTGTGGAGTATTCATAATTTCGCCAAGGTTGCTAACCATTACACCACGTCCAGATGCCCGAGATCGACTGGAATATGAGCGCAAACTATCTATGATTATAGTCATATTCATTTCTAAACATGATCTATTTTAATTTCAAAGGTATGGAGTTTTCTTTTACTCGATGTCAGATTTTACTATGCAGGGAAAAGAAATGACAATTATTAAAAAAAAATATTATTTTTTTTAATATTAACGAAACCATATTGATACAAGAATAGTACTATATATACATTGACTAAGGGTATTAATGACAAGTTATGAGATATATTTAATATACTTTATTTGAAATAAGTACAAGGATAATAATGTAGTAAAGATTCCCTGGAAAGCAAACGTAGGCGTTATGTATAAATTTAAGATGTGTATAAAACCTTTTTTATCTTATATTTAAATTTTTAAATTATTCTAAGCAAAAGAAAATAAACATATGACTGGAAAATATTTATCCATTGAAAATTAATACAACGAGAAAAGTAATAGTTGTAGGGCGCCTAAATGATCGAATATAATACGTCGGTTATCTGTTTCGATATTAGCGAAAAAAAAAAAGAAAGGCTTATTTGTCCACTCATCGGGGTGTAACTTTTTCAGGTTTTATTCAGGTACAAATAAGTTTACATCGGTCTTCATGTGAGGTGTCTGAGAAAACAACGGTTTTAATTGAAGTTAATTCTGAATAACTTATATAGCTTAAATATTGAAGCATACTTATGGTTAATGTTCCAAGCATTCTTCAGTTTCATATTTTCAACAGGCACATGTAAATTGACATCCCATATTTCACAAATATATTTACGCGCGTACACACATATACTCTCTCTCTCTCTCTCTCTCTCTCTCTCTCTCTATATATATATATATATATATATATATATATATATATATATATATATATATATATATATATATATATATATTGAAGGCATGTAATTGTCAAATAGTTGTTTCTAAATACCCCATCTGGTAGGTTGGCTAGCCAATCAAAATTTCAGACGCGTGTTCGTTCACACTCACAGAACCAACATATGATTCATACCATAACGCTGCTGAGTGAACCATATCACAACTCCTGAGAGAAAGTGCATGATTTAGTTTGATGAAGCATCTCAAAATCACATTTGAAAAAAAATATATACTTTACTTTACCTATGAACTCCCATAATAAGACGTTCTCTCTTAGAATTCATTAGTAATAAATTTACCTCTTCGTTATACAAAAATAAATAAATAAAAACGCTAGGAAAATATTTGCCGCCTTAACTTTATAGGTAGATGCATTCTTAGTTATAAATTAAGCCTCATAATAATTTCATTAAGAGAACATACAAGAATTCATCCTCTAACGCTCTTTTCTTTAAATAACTTAGGAATATGAAACAGACGCTATTTAACAATATTTTTCCGAACTACCTCATCGATCACCAGATTAGACTATTTCATTGTAAAGTAACTAATAGCCTTTGTGAACAGACAGATAAAACAATAACATTTTCTAAAAAAGCCAATTACACGTTAACTAAAACAAGATAAATTTCCTCTTAGCAATATTACAAAGAAATACACAATGTCAGTCGGCAAGAACAAAAAATAAATTATCTGCTATTAAAATTTCAAACAGTTAATATTTATCAACAATAGCGACACACCTGCAAGATCTAAATTACGGAGAACAAACATCATTTATGGCTGCACATGCCTCTTAAGTAAATGCGACCCTGATTAGATCCAGCTCATGAATAACTCTCTTGCACACGAAGACTCACAAAGTCATTGGAAAAAATAATAAACGAAAGCGCTCGGATATGCAAAACAATTGGATAATTCTTACACACTTTATATCCAAAAAGAAAATCACTTATACCAACACAAGTCAATTGACTAATACCTTAAAACCATCTCGCAATCGTCGGGCCACCGACTGGTGGCCTGACTATTGCGTCTATCGTCAAACAGCATGTCGCCTCTAACTGTTGTCTTCAATTTTCACTTTATATTTATAAATATGTGTGTGTGTTTGCACGTGTGCGTGCGTGTAGATTGATAGATAGATATGGTTATATGTATGCATACACACATATACACAAACACATATGTATGTGCGTGTGTGTACGTATACAGAAAACTGATGTTACATATATATATATATATATATATATATATATATATATATATTGTTATGTACATTGGCTTTTCAGTTGCGCATCTTGAAAAAATATAATTCAATACGTGTACATATACACTTTAAATATAGCAATGAAACATCTGTCTATTTATTTTATATGTAACTGATGTTGAACTACCGGTTCTCGTGAGAACATTGGAGTTAAGCAACCTCGATTTTGGTTAGTACGAATGTGGGTGAACACTTGTGATTACCAGGTACAGTAAGCTTAGAAATACGAGTTGTGCTCAGAATTAGAAATTAGAGAGTAAAGTTTCAATTCTGTTCGGGTTCGTAACATTTATCTATGCGCAAATACCCTTAGGAAATTGTGGATTCCACCTCTTCGTCACTAGCTATGTATTAATTAGTAGAAATTTTATCCATAAATAATTATTCATTCCCCTAAAATTTTAAAAATATAATTATGTTTTACGGATTTAAATAATCTACAAAATTTTGATAGGACGTAAATACAAATCAATCTATGAAAATAATTTATACATAGATTACAGTAACAGCTACATATTTACAATATGCATAGAATTATACATATTTATGGCAAAATTAAACAAAAGCTATATAAATGGTTGACATATGTCAAAATCAGAGTTCAAATGTAAAATCACATTATTGCTCATCTAAAGTTACAACGCCTTCCACATAAAAAGCATATATATATATATATATATATATATATATATATATATATATATATATATATATATATTATCTCTTTCATAATTCATAGAATTTCCAAATAAAAGGTCTTGCTACACATGTAGAGAGTCACTGTTACAATACAAGGTGTGTTTAGAAAACATCAGTGTTCTTTGTTTTTGTTGTAACCAAGTCAATGATTAAGAAATAAGAAAAGAAGACGTTGCAGATATATTATGTATTGAACAGTACTTACAACAGAAGAGTATTACACAACTTGTGAATGTGCGTCAGTTGAGCAGCATTCAATCTATTAGACTGTTAATATTTAACAGCCCGCCCCACGTGGGATGTATGTGGCACAAGGCCGACTTTACCGTGGTTTCTCTGAGCCCGTATGCTGGGCCAAAAATATCCCCTTTGAAACCACCTAAACGGTTTGAACAAACTGTTCGCCCAAAGTTTACTTTCCTACTAAGATTATATTGAGTAGAAGAGTTTCAATATTTACCAGCATATATTCGAAAAGTTCCCTTTCAAATTTTACATAGGTTTTTAAGGGTTTCCTTGTTAGCAGTCTCTGATCTTCTTATTAATAATCATAAACACGCTTTGGTCTACAACGTTTTGTATGTTGAGTCATTTAAATTCCGATTTTCATTTGAAACTCATTGCGACCATTTTTACTAATTATAAACAAATTTATATTAGTAAATATAGTGATTGTTCAGTTTCAATTTGATGAGGTCGACATCGATTTTGTTTAGCGGCCTGTCAACGCTGTAACTCGGGTCCACTCACCAGCCTAGACCAGAGATTGGCTATGTGGATGTTGGACAAATCTGAATAACCGGTTTGGTTTGGTTGGTTTTATGCCATATCAACGTCAATGGGTTATTTAATGCCGACAAGAATTTTATTTCTGGTAATAATTTTTCTTGAAAAATTCATTGTTCGTAATAATTTTTACAAATTTGCTGGTATTAAAATCACATTTTACACTTTCATAACACTTTGACGAGAGTTTGGGCGTTAACTACTTACCCGATAGCCAGGACGCTAACAGATGCTAACCCCCGGGTCAGGGTGAAACACCAGAACTTAAGTAGTGGTTCAACGCACCACAAAAGCTCCCGATCAGAGACATTGCTGTTGGATGTATTTTATTGTCTTTCCCAGGACGCTGCATAATCGGATTCACAAACCGTTTTTCAGCTTTTCCTTGTCTCTAGTCTCATCTTATTAACAATCATAAATAACGTTTTGACCTAAAACGTTTTGTCAGTTGAGTCATTTAAATTTTGTTTTTCATCTGAAAGTACTTGTGACTATTTCAACGAAATAGAAAACAACCTTATTTTAGTAAAATAAAATGCGATTGTTCAGTTTCAATGTGATGAGGTCGAAATTGACTTTGTTTAGGGGCCTTTCAAACTCTATGAGTTATTTGATGCCGAAATCTAATATATTTTTTAACACTATTTGATGGATTCAAATAAATATATTTTGAAAGCAATTGCATGCCTTCAATTTTGGTTGGTTGATTTTGTTTAGCGGCATATCAACCTCTAGGGGTTATTTGATGCCGAAATCTAATTATTTTGAACACTATTCTATGGATTCAAATAAATATCTTTTGAAAGCAATTGTATGACTTGGATTTTGCTAGGTTGATTATGTTTAGCGGCATATAAAACTCTATGGGTTATTTGATGCCGAAATCTAATTATTTTGAACACTATTTTATGGATTCAAATAAATATGTTTTGAAACCAATTGCATGCCTTCAAATTTGGTTGGTTGATTTTGTTTAGTGGCATATCAACATCTATAGGTTAATTGATGCTGAAATCTAATCCTTTGAACATTATTTTATCGTTTCAAATAAAGATATTTTGAAAGAAAATGATGCCTCCACCTTCAGATAAATTATATTGTTTTTCATTTTTAAATATAAAGGTGTATTTCTGGAATTCTTACTATAAAAATGTATTTTTATACTTTCGTAGTGTTTGTTTTCTGGGTGTGGGTCACTATTTGCCGTTAGCTTATACATTAATAGGGGTTAACATCCCGTGTCAGTGTGAACCTGGGAACAAGTACAATTAAGATGGGATTCCACTCTTTCCAAATTCTCTAATCTCCTGAACTGAAGCTTTGCTGCCGGCTGTAGTTTATCGTTATACCCAGGAAATCTCGACATGTTAGTTTGTAATAATAATTTACGAATGAGAATGCTTCTCTTGAATTCAGAGAAGAATTTGCGTAAATGCTTACTGATCATATAATATGGGAATTTTTAATTAAATACACATCACACATGGCCTATTTTCAGCTGGTCACGTCATTTTACATGAATCACCCTGTTACTGAATATGAGAGACAGGACCTTTGAAATAGACAGGTCAAAACTTCTGCCTGATAAATCCAGGTGATTGAATATATTAATATTTATGTATAATTGCATGTAATTTTAATAGAAATATATAATGAAGACATATAGCATAAGTACTGAAGAATATTAGCAGATCAACTTAATATATATGTGAGATAAAACACACTCACACACAGACACACACACACACACACATATATATATATATATATATATATATATATATATATATAAATATATATATATGTATAAAAGAAAGAACAGTAATATATATGATTTTAGCTGTGTCTTTAAAACACAGTAATTTTAAAAGTTACTCCAAAATTCGCTTGAGGATGAAATGGAACTAATGTCTTTAATTTAATTACAAAATTAAATTCGGACCTTCCATTTTTGAAACATGGTTAGAATTGTGTAGCGGAAAAACCATATTTTAAATCAATTAATTTATTATATATATATATATATTTATATGTTAAATATAGTCTTAAGGCGTGCTATATTTATGGGATAAATTGCTCAATATCAGAGATAGAACGTGTGTAAATATAAAAGTGAACATGGAAGTCAACACTTAGGGGCGACAGTCTATTTCATGCTAGATGCAATCGTCAGGCCTGACGATTGCATATAGCATGAAACAGACGGTCGCCTCTAAGTGTTGACTTCTATGTTCACTTTTATATATATATATATATATATATATATATATATATATATATATATATATATATATATATTAGGTTGGTGCAAAAATAATGACGTAATAATGTCGTTTTTTGACTTTAAAAATAGGTCAAAAAACGAGATTACTAAGTCATTATTTTTGAACCAACCTAATATATATATATATATATATATATATGTGTGTGTGTGTGTGTGTGTGTGTGTGTGTGTGTGTGTGTGTGTGTGTGTGTGTGTGTGTGTGTTTCATCATCTGTTATCCCCGAGGGAGAATTTTAAGTATTATTTCCTGAATTGTGTTTTTATTCCCTGGTTTTTCATAGAATATATTCTCATACTTGACATTTAGAATATTCACGTATATATCTCAATTTTATGTTTATATTAAGATGCATTATGTTTTCGTCATGATTCAATTCCTAAAATCTGTTTTCACTGATCACGTACCGTTCATAGGGAAAAATTCCTAGCTCATTCTACTTTACTTGTAACATAAAAAAAATGATGCCAATTTTTTAGTAATTTTTCAATATTTTCTCCGTTTTAAATATGCTATTGTCTCTTATATATTATATATTGTCGCATATATAATAATTATTTAAAACCCTGCAAGTAAAAATACCGGGATTTATATAACAGGAAACAAAAAGCATCGCATTAGCAATCTGTTGTCTCTATTTCGTACTTATTCTGTACGTATTCATTTTTTATTTCAACAGAAAACGCCAGGGAATATATTTCGACGGTAAATATTTCATATTTTTTTCTCGTGTACAAAATGATTATCTTTCATTGCTTTCCCCTTAAACATATCTTTTCATGTTGAACATACTTCTTTTGAAGCGTACGTATTTCTTCCCAAACATATATACAATGTTTTTTCCCTTTTTCAGAAACTTTAGCCTTTCTTATCCGATTAGTCAATTACCTCCATTATTAATATCTATACTTGTCCCGTTGTTCAATAATATATGTGAGATACCTTTCCTGTGTTATCGCAAAGAGATAGTCTATAGTAATCAAATGTGAGGCGTTTTGGGAAAGAACGAACACGATCTATCACCAGACACAAGTTTTAAATGTATTTACACTAATGTCATCATTTTTTATGCAAATGTCACAAACGTTCGCACTTTTTAAGTGTCTGAAGGTCCTCGTAATCTTCAGGAAATTTGGAAATGACCAATGTATTTAACCTATATTCGTAGTTTATTAATTTTCTTTTGTCCCCGTCAACGGATTTCTCGTCTTATACTTTCTTTCTTTTTATAAATATATGAACGAGAAGAATGAACTTCTGTACTTTAAATAAAGAGGTATTGACCATTACTCGGTCGGATAGTCACCTGAAGAAGATCAGGAGTTACAGGGACTGAGACATTGTGATAATAGCAACACATTTTCGATAATTTTTATTTTCTATGATACGTATCTACATAATGTCAGTTATGATTACCCTTCATTTGGATATTCAAAGAGGTATTTTGTAAAGTTTAATAGCCTCCTATCGCGAAGGAGAAGACTATATACGAAATCAGAATCTCTCTTCTGACTGATGTCAGATACGAAAACCGAACATTAATAATTAATTTCCTTTCAGAGATGAGTAATCTTCAATACTATTATATTATATTGAACTATTGTTCTCACCTTAGTTGATATGCATGATTTTATAGAGACAATGTTTCTACCACGTACACTCTGGTCCACATCAGATGGCCATCCTTTGGTCAATGATGAATATCTCTTGGCTATTATTATATATTTGCTCATGGGAGGTCTGTGAATTTGCCAATGACAGCTCTATTTAATCCATAATGATTTATTTTTCACTTTCTGCTGTCCCGTCTACGAGTATCTCGTCTTGTTCGCCCCTTTTTTTCAATTGCTATGACCTTGGTTGATATAAGATGATTATATAGAAAATAAAAATATAGAGCGAAGACAATCAACTCTTGAACATTACGAAAATGGGTCCGTCAAAATTTGCTTGATGGTTATTCGGTCTAATAGATCCCTGAAGAAGATCAGCGGACACAATGGCTTAAACTTTATGATAGTAACAACAAATTAGCAGACATTACTGCGAATCTAAATAATTTAAAGTATGATAGATCTTCATCCCAGAAATTCAGGATGAAATGATAAACAAAAATATCTTTTGGTTGAGTACTGTTGCAGGATGCGATAAGTGAACATTAATTTTGCAATGAATTAAGAAACCAAGGTACGAATCAGGAAACTGGAGAACGAATCAGGAAACCAGAGAATGAATCCGGAAACCGGAGAAGGAATCCGGAAACCAGAGAATGAATCCGGAAACCGGAGAATGAATCCGGAAACCGGAGAATGAATCAGGAATCCAGAGAACAAATCAGGAACCGGAGAACGAATCAAGAAACCGGAGAATAAATCAGGAAACCGGAGAATGAATCTGGAAACCGGAGAATGAATCAGGAATCCAGACAACAAATCAGGAACCGGAGAATGAATCAAGAAACCGGAGAATGAATCAGGAAACCGGAGAATGAATCCGGAAACCGGAGAATGAATCAGGAATCCAGACAACAAATCAGGAACCGGAGAACGAATCAAGAAACCGGAGAATGAATCAGGAAACCGGAGAATTAATCCGGAAACCGGAGAATGAATCAGGAATCCAGACAACAAATCAGGAACCGGAGAACGAATCAAGAAACCGGAGAATGAATCAGGAAACCGGAGAATGAATCAGGAAACCGTAGAAGGAATTGCGAAACCGAAGCAAATGATAGATGTTCGTTGTAACAGAAATATATGGGAAATCATAATCTGACTTGTTCTGTGTTATAAATATCATTGAGGAAATTCTATCATTACGCCTCCAAATATTATATTAATTTAACTTCTAAACAAAATTTAATATCTTCCATATTTCCTTTCAGTGATGAGTAATTGTCAATACACGAACAATTGCTATGACCTTGGTTGATATATGATGATTTTATAGACACAACGATTCGACCAGGTACCGCATAGTCATCATCAGGTGTACAATGATTGACATAAATGGGATAACTGTTGATTATTGTGATATTTTGTTCCTATTGCGTCAGTTATTGCTCGTTTCTGCGGAATCGTGTATTCAATGCCTGATCCAGGGATAGATCTCACGAAGTTTCGAGAACAGTAGCATATGTCTAATCAACTCCTACTCCTCTACGCCATCATCCCGAAGAGAATAATAGCCTGAAATAATGAAAGCACTAAACCTAATAACCGCTTACAATATCTGATTTAGGAACGGCTGAAGAATGTCTAGGCTTACATATTACATGCTACACCACCAAAATTTACCGTCCTGGGTATGACGATAAACTATATCCGCGTCCTGTGTAAGGCGATAAACTACGTACAGTAGCAAGGCCTCTGACCTGGAGGTTTTAAGGAGTGTGGAACCACCTCTTAATTACTGGCGTTCCCAGATCTGCCCTTACCCGGTGTGGTAGCACCTGTAAGGGTTCCGGCTATCGGCAAATTGTTAACACACAAAATTGTGTAAGCGTCCTGGGTATGACGATAAACTGCATCCGCGTCCTGGATAAGACGATAAACTATGTTCAATAGCAAGGTCTCTGATCAGGAGGTTTTGAGGAGCGTGGAACCACCTCTAAATTGATTTCCCAAGTCCACCCTGACTCGGGCTGGTAGCACTTGTTAGGTTCCAAGCTATGGACAAATAGACCCCATAACATGACTTAAAACACTTTGAAAATATAAAAATAGATTTTAATACCAAGAATTATTTTTTTTAAATTAGTATCAGCAAGAAACATTTGAAAAAAGCAAATATTACCAGAAATAAAAATCTTGTCAGCATGAAATAATCTATTGAGGTTAATATGCCACGAAACAAAAAAAACAAAACAAATTATACATTAAAAAAATATTACCAAAATGAAAACTTTTTCGGCATTAAAAGACCCATTGTGGTTGATATGCTATAAAACAAACCAAACCAAAACTTTACCACCAAAATTTAATTTAATTTGTATATTATAGATATTTATGTTAAATTACACTACGATTCCCATGGGGAGCATGTTAATAATTGCTACCGTGGTCAGGTTATCGACAACTAAACCGGTTCCCTTACCAGCTTTTCTTTTTTTTCTCTCGTGTTAAGGGCCTTGACCCACAGCTGGATTAAAAGCAAGCATGGGGATGGATGAAGATGCAGATATAGGCAAGCAACCAGGGATGAGCGGAGTACTTCCTAGTGTCAACGCTTAAGTGGAATAATCGCCCTGCTAGAATTAACGTCCACGTGTCCGTGACCAAAGTGAGCCTTGGATTTGGATGACATAGGCTGTGGTTTCATCTGTAGAGGAATGGCCCCTTTACCAGGTCAACTCCCACCAGACACGCTACTCGAGAATGAAGAACTTTCCGGTTTTCTACCCAGATATACGGAGGCAATTGGTCAGGTGGCCAGTTCTACAGTAAGGTTTGGAAGACACCCGATGAAGATGATGATAAAGATGATGAATTATTTTCCTCTCATATTACCCCTAAAAACTTTCGTTTAAATATAATTGTTTTTATTGATAGGTGAAGAGAGAAAAAAAACATGAAAAAAATAGTGATCCTATATGAATATATCTTTGAGACGAGGCATTATGGTTAATTGCATTTTTTACATTATAAGGCAGTTATCCCCATCTTCAGTGCCATGTTCACAACGTCTCAGTCGAAGTACTCGTCGGCCTTCTTCAGGTCATTGGAACTTCGAACAAAATCTTTTATTTCGTGCACCAGGGTAGATTGTTCTACTAACACGTGCCTAGCCTTTTCCGTGTGTCTCCGTTATTTTCATTTAACTTAACTCTCCAACTTTTGGCTCACCGCTCCTATGGCCTGTTATTGCACTCACAAATCCTTGGGACTAGTCACTGGATCTAACCAAAGTCTTTATCCATTGGACCAATCACCTGAAGAATGCCGCAGCGTACAACAATCGAAACGTTGTAAACATGGCAATGAAAATAGGATTATACGTCCGAATAATGTAAATAATGATCTGTTAAGTACATATCGGAGTGTGTAAGTTTGAATGAAAGTTTGCTCATAAATATTTTGTTATTTGATTTTCTGTACAAATATATTATTTGACTATATTTCTCTGTCATTCGAGTATATGACATATTGATCATTAGTGATATTTATTTGGGATGTGATATTGTATAATTCTTTAGTAAATTAGTAAATTAAGCAGCCTAATTTGAAATCTTTTAGACGAGTTCATATTCTGTTCGAATCTGTCTAGGTCACTTATGACAAAATGCACTTCGGAAAGTGATGAATCCACCTCACCTGATATAGCTCTGAATCAAATATCATCCCAGACTCAGAACTCTAGATTCTAGTGGCACTTTATAAATGAAGGCATCTGGCCACTTATGACACATTATAACATTTTATAGATGATTGCCTCTGCTTCTGATGGCACTTTATAATAGAATGTGAGTAGCTTCTGTTGTCCCTTTATAATGAAGTTCAAGCTTCTGATGGCACCTTATAAATGAATGTCTGTAGGAACTGATGACACTTTATAAATGAATGTCTCTAACCTCTGATGACACTTTATAAAAGAAGGCCTCTAACTTTGGTAGCACTTTATTAAAAAAATCGCCTCCAACCTTTCATAGCACAATATAAAAGAAGGCCTCTAGCCTCTGATTGCACTTTATAAATGAAGCGCTATAGCCTCTGATGGCACTTTATAAAAGAAGGCCTCTAGCTTTTGACATCACTTTACCATTGTTAGCACATTATGAAGCAAGGCCTCTCGCCAATGGTCGCACTTTATAAATGAAGCGCTATAGCCTCTGATGGCACTTTATACAAGAAGGCCTCTAGCTTTTGACAGCACGTTACCTTTGTTAGAACATTATGAACGAAGGCCTCTCGCCAATGGACGCACTTTATAAATGAAGGCTTATATCGTCTGATGGCACTTTATAAATGAATGGCTCTAGCCTCTGATAGCACTTTATAAATGAACGCCTCTAACCTTTGGTAGCACATTATAAAAGAAGGCCTCTAGGCCCTGAGGGCACTTTATAAATGAAGGCCTACAGCTTCTGATGGCACTTTATAAGTAAAGGCTGTAATCTTTGACACAACATCATAAAAGAAGGCCTCTAGCCTCTGGTGGCACATTAAAAATCTGGCAAACTCCGAAATTTCAAAAATTAAGACGACAACGGGAAACCACTAATCTATCTTTACATCATATCACGGGAAAAACAAACAAAAGTAATGTGTGTAAAAGTAGGACTGACTACGTCCTGAATTAAGACAGTTTTAAAAGGGACTCATATATCTATTTTCCTCATTTTGTTCCCATTTAGTAGCTGATTGCAAACATATTGTCAGCATATAGTCCCTAGTTTTTGTTTCAGAAAAACTTTTAAAATGAGAAGCATCTGTGAATATATATCTTATTGCCATATGAAATCAATGTTTATATAATCAATTTGCGCAACGATAACATTAAAGATTATGAGACTTCATTATAGATTGCATTTTGTTTTCGTCTATTTGAACACAGCAAATAGTAAAAAATCGAATAAAGACAATATATCTTTTTCTTTAGCAAGAACCAATATTATTATTCTCAATGGATGCAAATATAGCAGAAAAAAGTATCAGGAAATTTCTAATGGTTGACTGGTTAAAATAATTCACTGAGAACATGTCAAACTGCTAAGATCGAATGTTGTAGATATTATCTCTAAAGGTGTAACTGAATGAAAATTAGATATATTTTAACTGTAGATTACAAGGGAAACAAGCAATTTTCGTTAAATAAGGAAATACAATCACATCGTGAATATAAATATTCAACTAATTTGAATCAAATTTCAAACCTGAAATTATGCACTTTTTGGTACTCCTGATAATACATGGAACACAGTGATCTCTTAAATATTACCACAAAGAGATAGAAACATTTCGATGTTTGGGCAATATCGAAAAAATTGCTTTATCTTTAATCAATAAATATCCGAATAAAAAGAACAAAAGACTTTATAGATGATTGACAAAACTGGTATGGAAATTAAAATACTGTGATTAGATAAGTTATTATCAAAAAATGTTCTGCAATTACAGAAAACATTATCAAAAATAATGTCTCTAATTAGGTAAGACATTATCAAAAATAATGTTCTGTAATTGGATATTATCAAAACAATATCCTGTAATTAGATAAGACATCAAAAATAATGTTCAGTAATTAATCATTATTTCTACTAAAAATCTTAATTTTTCACCGTCAGTGAGACAATAAATTACAACAAATCTAACAAAAAAAACAGGTAAGCAATCTATAATAGGACTTGTCCAAAAATTAGAAGTTGTAAATTTAATCTCTTAGTTCGATTACCAATGTTAATGCTAATATTAACTGTTTTCTTATAAGAAAACATCTGTCTTTCAATGGTCAATCAGTCATTGCTACTTTCATCTGTAATTAGGCTGTTGTAAAATAACCACAACGGCAATGGTAACCCTCAATTTCTTTATTCTCGTACCAACGAGATTCAAATAAAAAAAAATACACTTGGAGCCTTGCCATTCGGCTGCTTATATAAGACTGGACGAGGTAATTTATCTGCCTGTGAAAGTCCCCCTTTATCTCATAAGACATTCCATTCCTACTCTTTATATCCATTCCCTCTGTGGCCACAGAAGAAATTGACGTGTTCAGTTGCAGTTTTGCCCAAAAATATGTGTGCGATTTTCCTCGCATTTGTGGGGATAGAGTTCAAGGTTGTCGCGGGTTTCGATGTGTGGTTGACATGGGGCTAGTGTCCTCTGATATTAGTGTTCTCCAATATTGTATTGGGCCTACTGAATCCGCAGGGTCGTCAATTTCTGTTCCATCTGGTTCGCGGTATTTGATTCTTTTGTACGTTGGGTGATAAGTGATTATATAACGTGTTGATCGTCATTGAATCCACCGGGACGCTTCGTCCGGAGCCCAGGATCTGCAGAGGTATTAGACGGTTCAGGACTCGATGTGGTTAATCTATTTTTCATGTTGCTATCTTGTGTAAATTGGAGTGCCATGAGGTGGAGGATCAGCTCCCTGGAACATCAATAACTGCGCAGATGTTAACGGTAATGACGTTTAGCGATTATCTCAGCGCTTCATCATGTTTTCTTCTACCGACAATGTTTAGGGTCATCTTTCAGCCATTGCCGCCTCTCTCATTTCAACAAATTCTCTCACCCGGTGATATTTGATAACACGACCGTAAAACATCAGAGCTGGAGACATACTACGTTACTGGACGGGAATGTTGCATTGGGTAAGCAAAGAGCTGACTGCGAGATCATGTCAGCCGACCACCGATATCCGTGTTGTCTGCGAGTATACGCTAAGACGTTTTGATGGCCAGTTCTGTCCGGCTATTGATATGTGGGTAATAAGCCTACAAAGTATGTTTCCGTATTCCACAATTATATTCATGGAAATCAAAATGTGATCGCCTGTGTAAAAAAAAGTTCATCGGGTAGATCATATGCGCAGAACCAAGTTCACCTGTGGATTCAGGTCCCAGATAGCCACTTCCACCCAACCAGTGTGCTGATCTGCGTATATAAAAAGAAATCTACCGTGCAAGTCAAAAAGTCAATAACTGTATGTTGGAATGCGTATTCAGGGTTAGACGGTGGCCTCAATTGATATTTGGGCTGTTACGAGACGATATAGTTACATATTTGGCATTGGGCCCTGTTGTGTCGGACGTTGACATAAAAATCTGGCCAAAATAGGCATAGCATGGCATTTACACTATGGTATGCAGACTGTAAGAATTCAAATACTTCCCCAGAATTGCCGAGGTATAAGGATTTTATTCTCCTTGATCGGTACTCGAGCGATCACCGACGGGAGGTCATGGGATGATTTGCGGAAACTAGTCTGTATATATTCCTTCAGAGTCTGACATTCATCATCTGTAGCTGCCACGGCAAGGATCCTATCCACTGTGAAAGTCCTAAATCTGTGGTCAACCTTGTATGTGGAAATGAATGCAGCCTTGATTGCACTGTCTATTGGTTCGCCTCGTAGAATGAACATCTATGCTTCTCTTGCATATCTGCAGGTGGTATTTAGGGACTCTCTGTCGACTCCTCTGATGTGATGCGTGCTGTCTACCCGTTGGGTACAGCATTAATTTTTCTGGGGAGATTTATAATGTAGAATTTTTACATTAGCGTTCGTTCCTTGTAATTACAGAACTTGGTTTAATTATGTTTTCGATGGCCGGATCTGAGAAAATATTTATGAGTGGTTGATGCACAATTCTCACTAGGAAATCTGAGCATCCCAATATAAATATCCGTCATAATTCTCGTCCAAGAAAAAACCAAGTTCGTCACCCTTGAGCAATGCATAAATGGATTCTGCCTCGTTGTAAAAGTGAGATACGACTAAAATAATGTTCAAATGACCATCACTGTAAGTTGGCTTCGTGTTGCCAGGATAATTATATTTTTCTTAAAGAAAGTAACCGATTCCTATTTTACTGTAGTGTGTTTAAAGACATGTCGTTTTATTGAACTCCAGCATGTTGACTCCATCGTCAATCTTCTGCATGATTAATCGCTTCGATTCCTCAGAATGTTGCTTAAGGTTTCGTCCAAATAAATTTTTCGTTTCTTCGAGCGCAGTAATTCACTGAAGGGGATCATCACCTCAGCTTGGGAGACTGCATGAAACCTAATTCGCCATTCCAAAGCAGGAACTAAGGCCTGTGATATTTTTAGGCGTAGGAAATGCGAAGTGAACGAAGGCCTCAGTCATTGTCTTCGTTTGTTTCCTCAATCGTTCATTATTCAGAACGCGTCAAATAGTACCTTATTCTCTGCAAAATGGAATTTATCAAGATTAACCACAATTCTATACTTCGCACAATGAGCTCTATCTAACATTCTGTGGGAGAAAGAAGATTCTATAAATTCGACCCTAAGGAGGCTATGTGTTTCGAACAATGTCCACTGCAATATTGTCAAACCGACCTGTTACCTCCGTCTTCAGACGCGTGAAATTCCTGGTGAACACGAAGGTATATATAGTTGCCCTTGATAAAAGTAGTGGAATCTGGTGAAATCGTTAAGCTGTGGTACACCTTCCATGCGTGCAGAAATGTTTACCTTATGTTAACTGGAATGATAGAGTCCTGATTACATGAAGACGGGATGTGATGTGTTTCCCTAATGGAGACAGCGTATACTTCTTGTAAATCCACGTCTGGAGGAGTCGTTTTTTTTTGAGTGCGACTACAATCCGTGAGCGCCAGGTAGTAGAAGTTCCCATTGGTACCGTTTCAACGTTACTCAATGCGACGTCTCGATCGATATTTTCTTTCACTGTTTTCTTCCACTGGTTACAGTCAGGGATCAGTGTGTGCGCATTAGGAACGAAAATAATAATGAATAGATTCCCTGTCGTACTTTGTAAGAGTTTGGGTAAGTGTGAATTAAATGCGCTGGACTGGAAATGTTCACGTGGCCATCGTTCCAGTACGAGCCACTTGGTTTCCGGTTGGTATCAATCCAGTTTTATGGCTCCGTTTTGATCTGCCAGCGTAGTGGATAGCGCACTTGGCAGAACTTTCATACTAGTGTTTGAGAAAGTGAATGAATTACGTCCTCTCTGTTTTTGTTCTGTCCATATTTCCATTTCAGTTTTGGTAGATTTCTGGCACGCCCATTTTACGTGACTCCTAATCCCGCAATTATGACATACTAGTTGAGCTGCTGGGCAATCTCGCCTACCAATTGATCCGGCTGAGCGATCCGTCTTCTTGTAACCCACACAAAGAGTATTTGGCGATGAAGCAGTGGATTAGTTCTTCCGGGTTGTCAAATCGCGCAGTGTTCCTGGCAAGATATCTGTAGGTTGGCTGGCTAACATCATTTAGTTACCCTGCAGCTGACTAGTACGTGTTTAGAAGCTGACGAATCGGACGAACTTTTGCTCGACTGTAGTGAGGTTAGTAGCAATGTTGAAAATTCGCCTCTAGTGATCCTTGTTACCGAGTCCCGCAATCATCTGCCCAGCCGCCATATCACGCGGGTGGTTGACTCGCAGACTGCAGGCTTCTGTATTGGAACAATCATCTCTGAACGAACAAAATCTAGCTTGAGCCTTTGTAAAAAAAAATGAAAAATTGACTCACCTTTCGCCTGACGCGTGGAATGAAAGGTCTGCCGGTGAACTTCTTTATAAAAGCCATTTACCGCAACGAATCGGATGTGTGACTAAAGCATTGCCTCCGTAGCAGAATTCAAGGTTTCAGCTCCTATAATGTTGAAACGATGCCTAGCCTGGTGACTTCAGGCTAGCTGGTTGTTCTCAATTTTTTTGCGCATTTCAGCTGGGTTTATACCGAGTACAAGCGTCAAGGTATAATGTCCAGTTGTCCTTGAGTTTAATGACGGAACGGTCTGGGTGTTTTGGCTTAGGTGTTCCGCCCTTCCGAAACGAGATTGTTTCCCTTTGTATCTCTGTCATTTCTTGCATGAGTTAAGCAATCAAATCGAGGGTACCGTTTGGGGCAGATGCCATGTCTTACTTTTTAAGATAGACCCACGTATTCACAAGATCCTATTCAATGTTGTAATATCTTTCTATAAAAACGTTCATGAAATTAGTTTCTCAAGCCCAGTAGCTACTAACAGTTTTTCAGTATTGATGGCTGATGAGGGGTTCTTTTTTACCTTTGAAAGTCATTTGTCATACGTTTGGGTAGCTTGCGGTGTTGTGTGAAATCGGCATTTGAAGTTTTTAAAGAGATAAGTCTTATTAGATTTAAATATTTACGATCATTGATCGGTGAAAAGATTTTCCAATCATATGTTATATTTATTGCATCAGATAAAATAATTGGTTTCGTAGCAAAATAATATAAATTTTATTTCTTTGTTAAAATCAAGCGTTCATTTTTTTAACATGGTCAACATTTCATGCCTCACAAATATTCAAAAATTGTTTTTCATTCCTTTATTCTCAATGGAAATTTTACTTTTCCTTGATTCAATTCTCTACATTAATTTCAAATTTGGCATTATATAAAAAATACTGTTCTCGGAAATATTTAAATTTCAGGAATCAGCAGTAATCTATTATTGTCCATTTCGGGCTAGACACAGTATTTGCCAAAACAACGAATTTTAGAAGTCTTACCGTTTGTAATTAAAACGGGAATTGATCTGACGCCAAAAATAAAAACTAAGAATCTTACAAAACTAATTCTTTACATATATCCGGTTTAGTCAAAGATTTTTTTGCAGATTTTCACTGATGATTTTTTGGCAACTTGTTTGGATATGTTATATAATTAGTTTGCAACAGCTTATTGTCCAACCGCTGCTGAACTGTTTATTCTTTATTTTCGTATATAATATATAAAATTTAATTGTTTATCCTTTATTTTCCAAATTTTAAAATGAGGTGTGAAGAAATTTCAATAAAGACGATTTTTAGGAATCTGTGCGGAAAAAGGGTGTGAATGCAAAAATATTGACAAAGAATTTTATTAATGATGTCTGAAGCATAGGAAATGTCAACGAACGCTTGGCACAAATCTTGTTCAGGCATTTCATATGAAGTTGGCACCAAACTCGAAGACAATGTCAGGGACACCTTCTTCTGATGGAAGATGAGTTTTTGCTTGAAATGGTAAAACTACAGCCAAGCACAAGCAGTCGTACATTGTTGGCAAAACTTAATCCTTCACAAGCAAATCAATCGATAGCACCATATGCTCGGCCGTACAAACAATCTCTCGAAAAGTTCTCCGTGAACTGACCAATGACAAGGCTCAATGACGTGTGACCATTTATAAACATTTACTGGCAAATCCTCAAGATGTCCGTTTTTGGCCTTGAATTATAACTGAGAATGAAAAATGTATCTATTTTCGTTATTCGAATAAGAGACATTATAGGCATTGTTCCAGCCATATTTCAGATGTTGTCAAGCAAGGGCAATATGAACAAGTCAGGTTTTGTGTTTGGAAGTATTTTGAAGCAATGTTTGATCTCATCGCAGATGGTGATAATGTGAACAATGATATTTGTTCTCAGCAGCTGCAACGAGTAAATGCTATTTTGAAAGCTCACTACCCGGCATTGGTCAATCGAAGATGCTCACTCCAAGAGCAGGACAATGTCCCAGAATACAGTGTCAATGTCAACAAGCGCAAACTTGAAGGGCTACAAGTGCTGTAGTACAGATCTTGCTCCATCAGATTTTAATCTTTTCCGAGCTTTGACAGTTTTTTCTTTACCGATGGAGGTTCAACAATGTGGATGTGGTTTAAAACGTGTGGAGGGAGCTGTTTTCTCTCTATAACATCCAAATCATATAATCATGGAATTGAGTTTTTTGCACGTTCGCAACAGACAATAGATTATGATGGCTTATATTTTCAGGACTAAACGCTTCTGGTATGTAATTTCTTTAAATTATTAATTAATGCTTGTAATACCAAAGCCAATGACCCAAGGAAGCTTTCACACTGATTTACGAAAATAATCATGATGTGTTTTGGTAGAAATTCCATATGATCGCTTTCCTGACACTTGTTTTATACTTAACACACACGGATTGCTCATCATTGAACGCCATTAATTGTATATACTACTAAATACAAGGTCAAACCTGTTCCTATCTCAACTTTTATTGATGGAACGTGGTAAGTTAACTAAACACTACCGTGCCAGAACCAATTTCCGTCTGGATGATAGAGACCCTGTGGCAATATTTTAAACTATAAATAAGCGCGCTGGTTCAAATCACTTCAAGTGGAGAATAATTTCCATATGTTTAATAAACATGCAGGTTCGGATTAAAAAGAAAGTAAAATATTATGAAAAATACTAAGTCTATCATATCAAATAAACAGGGTGTGAAAGTGAGGAGAACAGAAATAAAAGTATTTTGTTCACATTAATTGGACAGAAAAGAAATCAGTATCAATGGGGTAATAAATCATATATTGAGGAATCATATAATAATTTTGTTTCTACCTCCCATAGTCGGCGGGTTAATAGGAGAGTTTGTGTGTGCATTACCATTACCTTGGATAAATAATGGCCCATTCCGTCTTTATTGTGAGGAGAGTCGAAAGTGAGATATCAGCCACGCTACTTATTTTAGTAAATAAAAGAAAACACACATAAGATAAATTGAAAGAAAGAATATATTAATTAACAGAATATGTAGGTGACGCGTTTTGTCTTTTGTGGATCTTCATCGAAGGCAAATGCAAAGAATTTATTTTATAAAATGTATTTATATACAAGAACAAAAATGCTGATGATTTTAAAATGTGAAGATTTAAGAACGCCATGAATATTCCTCAGGTTGGTCGAAAATTCATGCTGCTATGAAGGACGTGAAGACATATGATTAAATGTCTGATAAAAAGGATGTTCTTGAATTTTTTGTGTTATTTTTTTAATTTTTTTAAAAGTAAAACCCTTGTATTTGACTTGATGAAATCTCTCCTAGGAATAAATGCTTCGATTAAGTAAAGTTTTCTCTTCGATTTTATTCCTGCAGTTCTTTTACAGATATACTCTATCTGAAATATTTACATATCTTTATCGATATACATACATATACAATGCAGAAATTGTTTGTTTTTTAATTCATGCGTTTCTTGGTATTTGTAAACATCAAACCGCCATAAAAAGGTAACTGCTCAGCAATTTCATACTTTTCCTTGCTTTTCTATTTAATTAAGTCATTGTTTATTTTAATGTTAAAGAGTTACATACGTGACCTGTCGGATTTTCAAATTGGATAAATAGTTGTTGCTAAATTGGCAGGTTTATATTTGACCGTGAATGTGTCACGAGCTGAAGTGCCTACGGCCATGACACCTTACATAAAACAAGGCAAAACCACCGGCAATGCGTAATAGTCGTCAAAAAACAAAGTTGAATGAATGAGACCGACGAGATTTAAAACGAATTGTGGCAAATAAACATAAAACTGCTGCAGAAAAAGTGACACCAGAATTCATTACTCATACAATCAATACAGTTTCTAAAGTATCTATTGGATCAGTAATCATTTGGGTGGCAATTTTCTGCTATTCTTCTGGTCCTATTATCACTCTCAATGGAAGAATTACTACATTGCTGAATTACTGCAAATAAGTAT
Source organism: Acanthosepion lycidas (assembly GCA_963932145.1). Classification (NCBI taxonomy): domain Eukaryota; kingdom Metazoa; phylum Mollusca; class Cephalopoda; order Sepiida; family Sepiidae; genus Acanthosepion; species Acanthosepion lycidas. The sequence goes on from OZ010586.1 coordinate 109,240,070, forward strand.
CTCGACATACTCAATGACAATATCCGTACAATGTCAACTATACTGTTGCCAGAAAGTACCACATTTCAAAATGATAATGCACCCATACACACTGCAAAAATTGAAGTCATATTTTGATGATCATCATAACGTCATTAAAAATCTTCGATGGCCAGCAATATCACCTAGAACTCCCCATAATTGAACTATTATGGGATGTTCTAAAGAAGAGATTGAGGAACAGATTTCCCCCCACCCATCATTGCTGAAGCAACTTTCCGAGATTTTGATAGAAATATGGGATAAAATTCCATAGAAAAAAAAATTCAAAACTTATTTAATTCCAATACACGTAGAATCAAAGTAGTTTTTAAAGCTAATGCTTGGCCAACGCCATATTAGACAATTAATAAAAGCTTAAGCCAAATCGTCACGTTATTTTTGTCTAGCTCATGTATGTGCGCGCACACGCACACACACACACTTATATATATATATATATATATATATATATATATATATATATATATATATATATATATAATACTGTATGATAAAAAAGCCATTAGAATGTAAACCTACACTGGCGCATAAATAGACGCTCACTCCATTAAAAACACAGACTCACATACACACACATGCACAGTCATATATATATGTATAACTTTATCTAGACAAAAACAATGCCGACATTGGACTGTCAAATTGCCGAGACATTACGAAACATTAAGAAAAACAAGCTGGATATCAGTGTCTGGTGTGAAATGTGTTTGCCAACGCTTGCTTGGAAATTGATGAACAAGTTAACTGGACAAAAAACGGGAACGGTCTCCGAGTGCAATTTGATTTTAGCTAGGTACGGACGCGAGAAAATGATATTGCGGATCTTGTTAGCATATTCGACTGAGCACATCTCTGAACTAAGAAACAAATTAAGTATAAATAAGGGTGACCCTCAAAGAAAGATATTTTATGTTCGAAATAGAATCAACCGTAAAATTTCACCTGAAAAAACATTGACATTTCACGTATAAATATTATAATTACTAAGTCCTCGGCCTGACGATATACTGCGTCCGACAGCAAGAACTCTCATTGGAAGATTGGAAGTTTTGAGAATTGTGGAACAATATCATAATTGCCTTTGTCACCAGATTCAACTTTACCCGGTAGCAAATGGTAGGTTCCCAGGAATTGGAAAATAATGAAACTCTAAATAAAATCAAAACACTATAAAATATAAAATATATTTTTATATAAAAATACTAAGAATTCATATTGATAATAAAATTATCAACAATACTTATTGATAGTAAAAGTAACAGCAATATTCACTTATACTATATATTTTATTGAGGCTATAAAATTTGCTTCATAATATGTAGATTTTATCATTAAATAACATAAGAGGTGACGATAGGTCAACAAACACAATAAGCTAACAAAACAAGCAATATGAAAGAACAATTTCATGTTACTAATCCATATAATTTCCCACAAGAAATTAAATAGAGCTCCAAAATAAAACTTCACAAAAAATACAACATACATCACACATATCACTGGCTCTAGTAATTATACTATAGTAACTAAACGTATCATCTACAATATATTAAATTCTTAAAGCAGAATAACGTATATCGTCTATTTATAATTTCACACCTCCAGCAAAATTAAATTTTGGCATTAAATGACCCAAAAGGAATTGATATATTGATAAACGAACAAATCAAATCTTTACTAAATCCCAACCAATATAAGGCTCAAGAAACACTCAAGGTATACGGTTACTGTGAAAATCGTTACGATCAATGAGGTGCATCATATGTATGAAAGACGTTGTTGAAATTATTAACGTATATTAAAATTAGATATATATTCTTTTAAATACATATTATTCTGTATTTAATTTGGACCGGAACTAAGATGTCGACCGAAATTTCAATCCTGGCCTAAAAATTGAGTCCTCATTTGAGTTTAATTCTTCTAATCCCAAACTCTGTAACTTCAAAACTTCACGTCACTAAACCTCTCACCTAAACTCTGATTCCCTGCTATTTTGAAGAAATAGAATCGATTTCCTCAATTCGCAAAGGTTTGGAGATATTTTAAACAGAATTTGAGAAGAAATTTTAGATTCAGTTCTTGTGTTACTTTAAACACAATATAAGTTAAAACTTTTAAAATAAAAAATCTTTATCAGTAAATTTTAAAATTTTAAGTTTTAACTGTTCCGTCTTTATCCGGACATCAGATGAAGGGTAGATCTTCAATCTCGGAATCACGCTGATTCCAAAAAGGTCTAATATGTCTATGGATTGCATTAGGAATTTTCCCATAACCAAAACAACCACTGTACATTTCTTCTGGCATTTTTAATTTATTCAGTGAAATGTCTCAAGTGTTTTGAATTTAAAATCGTTTGCTTTTAATCTCCCCGTAATTTGACAATTCAGTCGATTTACTAAGCTTAATTAAAAACCCTTACATTAATCTCTGAACAATATAAGATAATGAGAATTAATCCGATCTTATCCAGTCGTTGCTACCCGTTGAAGAAACCCATTAAATTCTGAAAGCAGAATCATGTAAAGGAAGAGATTGCGCGAATATCGATCTGTAAGAAAGAAAAATTCTTTTAAATGAAGCTATTTCTTAATTGAAGATTTTCTGTAATGCTGTCAATAATTAAACATCACTCAACTCACTGATTATGAGCGTTCCCAAAGAATCTTTCATGTCTTTTTATTGATTGGAACGCACTGAAAATTAAACAACGGTTTAACAGAACAATCTGAATAAAGAAGATTTAACAGCATGAATTTTTAATTAGACTTTCACAGAACGAGTGGCCATCAAATCTGCTAAGAGAAAGCAAATGGGGACAAGACCGAAATAATCCTAGCGATGAATCTGCAACGTTTTCATGGAGGTGTTATTAGAATGCGATCAAATTATCAAATTACACATATGTCTTGGTGTATAACTACTATCTATTCTTAACGCAGTTTCGGAATCGTGACAGTGTCATACCTCACTTAACGACATGCGTAACCACCTGGAACGTACTATCATCTATAAAATCTTATCTTGTAAAATAAGAAGAAAAAATCCAAACAGTCTTTTTTGTACGTTTTATGAAAACTTTGATCAAGCGAATTTATCTTCTTCTAAATGGTTCAAAATAAAATGAAAAATAAATTAGAAATATATTTTTTACTGTATTTATAATATTCAAACCGAAGGTATATACAGAATATAGAGCAAGATATCACAAACCTATTACACGCATAGTGCACATCAATAACATTTAGGCATAACTTCTCATTTAGTGACCTGCTCGATTTGAAATCATGTCGTTGAAAGGGAAACCTTACGTTAAGCAAAGATTCCTGTATTCCATTTGCTTGTATAGAAGTGTCGAGTACTTAACGGGATTCAAACACCTTTCTTCATGATATACTACTACAAGGTCAGGTAAGAATGTTATTTCCTGATCTTGATCTGGGTAATTTTTTAGAAAAAATATGCGGGGCTGTTCACTGAGGACCAAATTACATTTAGCAATTTAAATGATAAACATTTCCAAAAACGGCTAATATATGTCGATATTTCTGAGATGAGGTATTATGTACATAATTTACATTATTCGGCCTATTGTCATCATCTTTGTCGCCATATTTATTACAACGTTTCGGCCGTTGTGCGCTGCGGCCTTCTTCATGTCAAGGCAGTGGAGAAATTTCAGAATGAAATTAGCAGGAGATAGCTGATAACTGCCATCCATTAAACATGGCACGTGGAACTAGGACAGTCTACTCAAGTGAGCGAAATAAAGGGTTCAGTTCGACATTCCAACCAACTGACGAAGGCCGGAACGTACAACGGCCGAAACGTTGTAATACATATGGCGACAAAGATGAGGACAATAGTCCGAATAATGTAAATAATGAAACGGCTAATGTACTAAATAATATTATCTGAAAGGCATCTCTGGCTTGTTTAATAGCTAATATGTATTTTCTAATTCACTGCTTTCAGTCTGTACAAGCTGCCCGAGCGTATTGTACCAAGGATAGATGCGTACAGAAAGGCAATTTGTCTAATGACTGTGGGTTTGCTTTGGTAAATACTGAATGGAAATGATCCCAGTTTAGATAATTCTTAAGTTCAGACATATTCCCTTGTTGGTTTATAAAAAAAAAATCTGATTTAGATCTGTAAATGTAGAGCATCTTATGTGGATATAAATCATGACAGAACAAATAGGATGACTGAATAGATTACTAATCCCTGATTTACATAAAAATCTTAATAATCTTTCGTTTTGGAAAAAAGCCCTTTATAAATAACGTCATAATTGCTGCTTCATACGTCAGAGGTAGTAATTATTACCGATGAACATGAAGCCCGAGATACAGATAATACATACTTAACGAGTTCTTACTTACTATTGAATAGTTATTTATTTGTATTAATGTACAAAATGTGGCACAAGGCCAAAAAGGTGGTTGGGGAAGGACGGTCTTCTTCTGTCTTAAATCTAAACTTAGCTAGTCACAGACACGGACCCAAACATACCAACACTAGTCCAATCCCCAAAACAACACATTCACTCCTACCTTTCTTACTGCGTCCACTATAATACCTCAAATTCTCTATGAAATCCTAACTAGTCCCCATATGTACATTTCAAAGTCCGTGGGGGTGGGAACAACAATTTAAAAGAAAAAACAATGATTATTTACAATATGAATTAATACTATTTACATAAAATAAAACAAAATAGGGTTAGTAAAAAAAATCCTAAAAAAAAAAAAAAACCACAATCCTTAAATGTGGCAGAAACATCAGTTAACATGACGAAATAATTGAGGGATCATAATATTATAAAAAACAAACACGCCGACAAACTCGCCCACAAACAACGCACTCATTTAGCCACAATAATAAATATGAAAACACACACACGAAACGAAAGTCATCCAGCAACAACCAGAGAACAGACATCACTGACCACCTAACGAGGGAGGGGATGGGAAATTTAACAAAAGAAAAATAGGGACAGAAATAAAAGGGGCCAATGGACATGCATACCCTATCTAAGTTAACCAGAAACGGGAAACTAAAGATTAAAAAAAAAAAAACCTAAACTAGCCTAATATCGGGGCGTGTTGCCTCTGTTCAACCCAGGTAGGACAAAATCCTGTATCTAACCGAAATCCAAGTGCCACTCCTGGTCAGCCCCTTTCGCTCTGCACAGTCGCGCAAGATTTACTCACCTTTTACCGAATTCTGATGAAGAGAGTCGCCTCCTTTCCGTCCTAGTCTTGACTTTAAGCAGATGCCGAAAGTACAAGATCAGTCGGGAAGAGGTGAACTTCTCACCTGCATAGAATCCATTCTGACCTGTCGACCAAATAACGACTCTCATAACTCCAAGCAAGCAGTGGAACACATAAAGTTCAGCCTTACTCAACGCCGGTGCCACATTGCTACAAACAGAAGAGGCCTTAAGGACAAAGAAGTTTCCCTACAACATTCGAACCATGGGGCCTTCAACAAATATAAACAACGGAGCTATCAACTTGCAATGAAATAAGACGTGACCTAGGGTCTCGACTCACCCACTACATGTCGGCAGTTTGGCAACTCAGATGGCCCCATGCATCACCAGTCAGGTGAGGGATGCCTCATCGTTATTGAGACATTTCAACCCGGGAGCCAAAGGCCAGATCGAGCTTCGTAAGACCGAGCTCGTCAATCAGATCATCATGAACTGACCCCTATAAGTTACACCTGATATAATTCCCTACGAGACAACGCCTGGACGTTGGAGAGGCTATCCGACGCCCGTAAGAGGGGTTTCAGAGCAAGACGAGATTCACGGTAGAAGGAACACTCGGCTCGAGGTAAACGGCGGGCCACCTCCTCGCACAAGTGCACACTTCTCATGGATAGGAAATTTCGACGGGCGTCTTCCTTCCAGAAGGCGCCATCCTCATCCGGTTTGCGACACAAACGATCTAGGAACCCGGTGCAAACCTTATAGAGACGGATCTCAATGCTAGGCATACCTAGACTGCCTTCAGATGGACGAAGCTCTTGATCTCCTTCTTGTGAGGAGGCAATCCTCACAAGAAGGAGATCAAGAGCTTCACTAACGCCAGCAAAGTGTCAGACAGAGGTGGATGCACAGAGAGTCGGTAAAGGAGAATCGGGTAGATATGTGAAAGACATACCTCCGCCCTCCCCTTTAAGGAAAGATTCCTCCGAGACCACAAATTAATTGCGATCTCAGCCTTCCCTTGTACCTCCGACCAATTCATTCCCAACTGGATATCTGGACCGAATCAGACGCCGAGTATCTTGACCGGTCCAGGCGTCCAGTGGAAAGGTCCGGGGAGAGAAACTCCCTTCCACGCACCCAACCGCAAGCCAACTGACTTATCGCGGTTGATCTTGCCCCCTGTTACAATCTCATAATCACTGATTTCTTTGCTGACTTCGTTAATCTCGGATCTGCTGGACACAAGAACCGAAACGTTGTCAGCATAGGCAGAATACCTGGCCGAGATCGTAGCACCAGGTAGGGAAATTCTGCGCAGGACCGGATTCGTCTTTAACTTGCGAAGGAAAGGTTCAAACGCAATAACGTAAAGCATAGGCGAAAGCGGACAACCCTGACGAATAGATCGAGACAATACGAAATGTTCCGATCTTACCCCGTTCACTTCCACGAGCGCACCGAGAGTCGCATAAAGAAGACGGGTCCAGGAGCGAAAGACCGGCCCGAAACCGGCAGCCGAAAGAACAGCCTCCAGGAATCGAATTCAACCCTATCAAAGGCCTTGAACTGATCCAAATTGATCAGCGCGGCTTCACTGTCGACTGTCTCTATGATCAAGCGGACCATATGAAGGTTGTCCTGAATCGTCCTGCCCTTCACAGCACAAGTCTGTTCGGAGCCAATCAGACTAGACAGGACAAGCTGCAAACGGTTAGCTAAGATCTTTGCCAAAATCTTTAACTCTGTATTTAACATAGGTACAGGGCGAAAATTACTTAGCCCATTCCCCACTGTCTTTGTTCTTACGCAGCAACTTGATCACACTCCTGGTTAAGCGTTGAGGTATAGACCCTTGCTTCATCCAGTTGTTGAAAATCAGTTCCAGCATAGAACAAAAACGGGCGACTGCCTCAAGTAGACTTCGTAGGGAATACCATCTAATCCCAGAAATTTGTCCAGGCCAACCTGTTTCAACGCTTTCCAGATTTCCGACTCTGTGATGGGACCCTCCCACCTAGCCACTTCAGCTGCCTCCAGGCAGGGAAAGTCAGCTAAATAGGCGTCGAACTGAGCAAGGCTCAGACCGGGCTCCCTGGTAAAAAAATCCCGAAAATAATCCCGAAAAGCCTCACATATGCCCGAGTTTGTAGACACGGTCCGCTTATCCGGCAATGTGACAAACGAGATATGCCGCCGTGATGCATTCCTACTTTCCTCTGCACGCAATTCTGCGGCCATGTTCGTCGCCTCAGAGGACATTCTTTTTAACCTAGCCCTAACTACCAGAGCTTGATCCTTCTTGATAAGCAAGGAGGTCAACTCTGCCTTATCACGGGATTTAACTGCCCGATCCACTCTTTGCTCTAAAGCCGTTTGCGCCGCTAATCTATCTAGATTGAGTCGACGGCTAAAATCGGCAGCAAACGTTCGAATTTTAGATTTACATTATAGATTTATATTTGTCGAATACATGTGCAGGTATATTTATATTCCAACTACTAACGACTCAACACAGTAGCATAATTTATTTATTCTTTTGTACCAAAAGAAAGTAAAATAAGGAATTCGAAGATTACTTAAAATAGAATCACTAAAGATGGAACTTACCGCTGCAGCAATAGTGCATGTTCATTTAAATAGTCAAAAGTCTGACAATCCGAACTGTTAGTTAGTTTGAACCTCTTGAGAGCGGAAATCTGTCAGTGGTTTATTTTCGTTGTTTAAACGTTCATATAAGCCAAAAAAACAAACAAATAAAAAACAAAAAAAAAAAAAACAAAGAAAAACGAGTCGTGAGTCAGTACTAGTCAAGAAACGGAAGGACCAAGGAGTCACGCCGCTTCAAGTTTCCTTAGTGAGACATGCCAACACGTCGTGATGGTTAGTCGTCAATCGTCGTGACTAACTACATTTTGCTTCCTCCAAGAAAAGAGGCGAGAATAAGCCAATTATAAACCAATATCCGCCGTTGAGTCAGTATACAGATTGGACATTGAGGACCTGTAGAATTGAAGACGAAATGCAAAACTAGCATCGAGTACATCGTATATGAAACATTGCCCACACTCCAGTAGAAAATTTATCAATGAAACGAACTTGCTGAACACTGAGAAACTGCATTTCCGCTGCATTTTCTTAGAATGAGCATTAATGTACAAGCATTCCAATCACTTTCAGCAGACTCTATTTTGAGGGTCTTGCTATTTTCGATTTCTGTAGACAGAAAAGCTCAAAGATAATAGTAAAAAGTAAGAGCTGAAAGTTCCGTACGTTGTGTCAAGAAACAGAGATTAACTCTTTGAGCTGTGCGTCTCTAAACAATTTTAACCCTTTCACCCGAGCACCTGAGTCAAACTTCACAAATAATTAATACGTAATGCTTCAAGGTACAGTGTAACCCGGATATAAGAGAGTTGTCAGGACCGGATAAGAAGTCTCTTATATACGGGTTTCTCTTATATCCGGGTTTTGTATATTTTGTTTAGGTAAGTATGGGTCTAATTTGGGACCAGAAGAATATCTCTTATATCCGGGTTTCACCTATATCTGGGTCTCTTATATCCGGGTTACACTGTAGATATAAAAATAGTTACTAGTGTTTACCCACTGTACAACCGGTGGCTTGACATTAAGTCATTTTCCTCTACCGGTGTTCAACCAGTACCTGCACATTACGTCATTTTTCTCTACCACCGCTTTATCGGTGTTCAGTGCTCAAAGAATTAATGATGAAAATAGCAATTATTTTTTGCAAAGCATATTTCTCAGTACTTTTCATTGCACTCAATATATTCAGTAGGGTATATTGATAACAGAAGAAACCTAATACATTAAAAAGAACTTCACTTAATCATTATGTATCAAGAAACGAATTTATTGATCAACTTTCGAAATTAACTATTTTCAGCCATGTAACCTTCAGTTATATGCCGAATATGTCAAGGTGATTTAGTTGCAAATTGAAAAAGAATATTGTAATGGTTTCATTAATCAGCAAAATATTGATGAAAAGAAATCAACGTTACTAATTAAGACGTGAATGGACAGAGAAACGTAACAGACCGAGAGAAAAAACAATATGAAATTAACTCGAATGGAAAATGAAAAAAAAAAAAAAGCGAATAGGAATGAAGCAAAGGAAAAAAGGAGATTGTTTAAAAACTCATTAATGAATAACTTGAGAAATCAACGAAATCTGAACGCGCATTGGATTAATGAATGATTCTATGCCAAACCTAAACCATGGATTATGGAGGAGAAAAAAGAGCCTGTCTTTATTATCTGAGATGAGGTATTATGATTACTTGCATTATTTAAAATATATCGGACTGTTATCCACTATAAATTATTTGGACTTTATACACTGAATCATGTGTCCTCGAAGACAACGAGGATAAAACATTGGATAGATCCAGGGGCTAATCACAAAGGGTTGTGAGTTCAGTAAAAGGCCACAGCAGTGGTGAACCAAAAAGGTGGAGATTTGAGTTAAACGGAAATAGACACCCGGAAGAGGCATGGCACATGTTACTAGAAGAATCTATCCCGGTGGACGAAATAAAGGTTTCGGTTCGAAATTGGAATTATCAGAGTGTACAACAGCTGAAACCTTGTGAAAATGGCAATGAAGATGAGGAGAATAGTCCGAATAATATAAATAATGCAAGAAACAAGCCTGTTGAATTGCAATGTCATATTCATCCTCTTATAGGCCAGGGACATGATGGACAATTGCTCCAGAGAATAGAAAAAAATATATTAACAGAACTGTAGTTCTACAGAAGGATGGCGCGAACAAGCAACGAGGTGGGTGGCTTAAAGAAAACTTTAACAAAAGCGACAGCCAAATTTCTCGGATGCATCTTGACGTAAAAGGGTTTGGAAAATGTAAACCCCACAAGTCATATCTGCTGAGGGCCGCAAGGAATAAGAGTTTGTGGAAGACCTTTATCAATGACGAACTTAAGGGACACGGCGTATAGAAAAAAAAAACCAAGAGTAAATGAATGAATACTAACTTTCGACGCCGGAAAAATCTGATATTAAATATCCCTGTAATTCTTCTAGATGTGTCAAACTTTGATCGTCTAAGGTATCATAGAACAAAACGAGATTATTAACAGAAATTTTCGTGAAACAATTAAAATTTTACTAAAATAGATTTCTGTAATTTTCTATTTTATTAATGCAAACAAAAGCTTAATTATGTGGGACAGTAACATTGATTTCGTAAAATAGATATCGGTTTTTAATATTGCTTAATGGATTATTTACATTATTCGGACTATTGTCCTTCTCTTTGTCGGCATATGTATCACAAAGTTTCGGCCGGTCTTATTCGGCCATATGTATCACAACGCTCCGGGAGCTGGAATGTCAAACTGAACCTTTTAATTCGCTCACTGGGGTAGACTGTTCTAGTTCCACGTATCATGTTTAATGGGTGTCACTTATCAGTTATCTCCTGTTAATTCCCCTCTGAAATTTCTCCACTGACTTAACCGGGTATTGAACTCAGACTCTTTGGGTCCTATCACTGGATCTAACTAACACCTTTATCCCCTGTGTCATGTGTCCTTGAGGACATCTGTGTATGAATTTCTTGGTATTATAAACTATTATAACCTAATGTCATCAGTAACCTTTTTTTACCAGTGCTCATATTGCAATTTTTGCTGTTATAACTCATGAGTTTACCAGAACTCATATTGCAATTTTTTGTTGTTATTATCGCTTTTCTATAACATTCCTTATTACTAGTTCGTATATTGTATTTATTTCTATGCTTGGTCGGCTCAGGAGATTTTTCTGGCATAGCATATGTGTTGATTCATTCAGTTTACGAATTCTCCACCGGTTTTCTTTGGCTATGATCTTCAACCTGATCCCACATGTGTGTTTAGCTACGTCTGATTTTTCCACTTCCCCTCGTGTTACAGATTTCTGGTGTTCTTGAAGCATTATCTTAAGGGGCAACCTGTCAACCCTTTATATTTCTTTCCGCAGCTCTACGGGATAGCGTACACGAAGTATTTAGTCATGTTCTCCTCTATGGGGTATATTACTCAGGAGAGATATCTGCGAAGTGTCGTCCAGCTTTTGAAGGTTGTCCTGATGTTATATGGACCGCAGATACTTCGTATTTTCTCTGATAGACAGATATTGTTTAATAGGTTGACATTGGGTCCTGCGGGATGTATCTAATTCCAATGTCCGATTTGTAAAGGCCGTGAAGGAATTCTATTGCAGATAGACGTAAAAAGTAATAAAAATTAATCTACAAATTATTGAAAATTTGTTCCCAATCATAACATTCCTAATTTCTTTATTTGTTACAGTATTAATGGGAAAATTACTAATTAAATGTTCTGAATGTATTCCTTACGTAAAAGAACAATTTATTCACGTTATTATTTTACTTATTTTAATACATTAATACGAAAATGGTTGTAAAAATTCATAGGCCAACCAATCTAATGATCTTCCGTGAATGAATGACAGAACAGCGTTTATGAGAGATAGAAAAAAAATCGAATTTGCCAATAATTACAAAGGACAGTAAGTTGTGCAGAGCCAAAATTTTCAACATCCCGAAGCAACAAGATATAGAGAAGAGGATTTTTTCCACGCATCGTTCGTCCTGTATGGGTTGGTCAGTGCCAAATATTTTCTGACACATCTTTGTTTTTGAAGGTTTGCAAAAATATTTGATATAAAATCGAATAATTTCTACTTTTTTATCGGGATGTAAAAAGCGACATCGCCATTCGACTACGCACTGGTTGAGCAGAAAAAGCATTTCAAAGGTTAAGCAAGGGGATTTCTCAAATCAATGGTTACAAACATTTTCCACCGAATGAAGCCAGCAGGTCTTAGCGAGGACTTCGAATCTCATTGAATGTCTCGTGATCTCGCTTAGATCGTCTAAGAAATCATAGAACAAGAACAGATATTACTTTACGTGAAACAATGAAAACTTTATTAAAATACATTTCTGTGATTTTCTATTTTATAAATGCAGACAACAGCCTAATTATGTGAGACAGTAACCTTGATTTCGTAAAATATATGTCGTTTTTTTAATATTACTTAATAGGATGAAATTGGGCCCTGTGGGATGTATTTATTTCCAACGTTCTGAAGCGACAACATACATAGAAGATTTTTTGCACGCATAGTTCGTTCTGTATGGGTTGATCAGTGCCAAATATTTGCTGACGCATATTTGTCTTTGAAGTTTTCCAAAAATATTTGAAATAAAATCGAATAATTTTCTACTATTTTATTCGGATGAAAAAAGCGACATCATGATTCGACTACGTACTGGACAAGCGGAAGAAGCAATTCAAAGGTTAAGCAAGTGGATTTCTCAAATTAAATGTTAAAAATGGCTTCCATCGAATGAAGCCAGCAGGTCTTAGCGAGGACTACGAATCTCATTGATTGTCTCTACAGAATAACAATGAGAACTCTTCCAAATACAATATTATGTATATATACCGTAAAACAAACATCCCTCCTACTTGAGGTTTTCAACAGCAACAACAACCATAACCAGAATGGATAACACCTGTAAATCGAAGGACATTAATTACATAATCAAGATGTTGATGTTCCATAATAGAGCGGGCAAAATATTAGGAAGTTAACCTCCGTCAATAGTGGAAAATGTGATATGAGTCATTCAACTTGCGAAACCAATTTTCCCGAACATTTGCTTTAAGAGAAAGATCTTACATATTACACTCGACAGTAGCAAAGGCTGCACAGTCAACATATGGCAAATGTTTCCTCATAATGAAATACTATTATTAAGCAGTACCATATTTCGGGACCAAATGAAGAGTGTCAAAATCTTTCAAAGAAATTGGAATAAATTATACTGGATTCAAGTGATCATAAGCATTTTAATTTTTTTATAAACCCAGTCAAGTTTGGGTATTTTTTCTAGTCATTAAAAAAAAACATGAATCTGAAACATTATTAGTTACAACTTAATACAAAAGGAGTCACATCATATCAAATTATATAAAGCACATCTAATTAAATCTTTATAGAAACAAATCATTAATGGTCATTAACTCGACACTTGGTATTATAAAACTTAATAGAAATGATGAGTTTAATGGAATAGCCAAAAGAATAAAAACACGAGTAATGTAGTCGGGAATTCTAAAAAGTAAAACCTCTTAAAATGCTAAAATAATCCATTAATAAAAGAAAGTAAAGGACATTTGGATTTCAAAGACACTGAGATTTCAGTTTTTGTGATAAACGGATGAAAGATCTGAACAGTTGAGTCCAGCAGAAATCTTTTCTTTTGTTAACCCAACCTATCGTATCAGTTTCAGAGTTCAACATTTACGATCTTCACAAAAGGAGGTGTTTTTGTGTTTTCTTTTCTTTTTTTTTTTTTTTTTGCTTAATAAGGCATGAAATGCAGATCTGTCATCAATTCAAAGTCAATGACCGTGATTATCGGTGCCGACGCTCCGTCGAAACGGAAAGAAAGAGAAAAAAAGAAAGAAATATAGAAAAAGATAAACGAGGATCAGATAATTCTGCAAAGAATCAAAATCGGTGAAATTATATGCCCAAAACGGAAGGTTGATTCATGAAGAACTGAATTCTTTGAAAAGCATTTAACATTTCGAAGGTCGATAAAAAAGATTTGAATATCTGATGAAAGGGGATTTATTGCTTCTAAAATACACACACACACACATATCGCTGTTAGATTGTTATATAAATATGTATGAAATAGCATTGCGTGGATCAATGTCACTAGTGTAAAAGTTTATAAAACTCAATATACAGTTGTAGTGTTCTGTTAATCTAGTCATTTTATTTCGTAGAATCTTCTTTCCCTATCATAAAGAGCTGATATTACGAAGCAGTTCAATACAATTATCCTTTTTTCTAATGAATTTTTTTCAGTTTCTTTACACTTTTTTTAGCATTTGCAAGCCTTCTTTCGATATCCTAATGCGCCTTCAGATTTCAGTGTCGCCATTTTAGTCTCTGTTAAAACACCTCTAGACATTTAAATTGTTGTACTTGTTTGATTTTGGTTTCTCCAATATGTAATTTACATATTATGATGTTCGTTTTGGTAACAACCACAATTGTCTTCTTTCAATTCATATTTAATATTAACCTTTCGTTTTTCATTCACTATATCATCGAGGAGTTTATGTAGTTTCCTTTATTTGCTGTTATCCACACTGTGTCATCTGCATGTCTATTGTTCCTAAGATTGCGCCCGCCATTAATAAGTCGTGGTAGGACTTCTAATTCTCCGGTTGTTAGGAAGTTCGAATTTTCCTAGCCATGTGACGCTCGATAATGAAAATGCTAAATAATGTATTAATTATATACGTCACATTTTATAGTGTCTTTACAATCAGCATTTTATAGCTTTTTTTTTTTCATTAGGTGGTGAACCTAGAAACGATGCTGATGCTAGGGAACAAGTGAAAATACTTTTATTAATGGGATAAGTAACCTTATTCGAGGTTTAAATAAATTTCAGGATCTAGTTAAAAAGCATTCTGATTATCTGTAAATTCTAACCATCTTACGCCCTGTCTGTTGGTTAAAAAAAAATACTCCGACGGTATTTCTGTAACTATTTGAAAATCGTACAGGCAAAGTATATCTCTGCATTTAAATTAAACCACATTTATGTCTACTTTTTTGACTCTCGGGCAAATCAAACCAAACGGTTACCGAAGTTAAGCAACGTCGAGTCTGCTCAATTACTAAATGGGCGGCGTCTTGGGAATATCATGTAGTGTAAGTTTGGATTTGTGGATGCAATAAATAATAACGGCTCGGAATTGTTATTCGGAGAGCCGAATTTCAAGTCTCGTTTTATTCGTTACATTTACTGACGGGCAAATAGCCTTAGGAAATGTATGAAACCATACACATCTCCCCCAACTATATGTTAATACGCGTATCTTGCATTCAAATTATTATCTTACAATCTAAAAATATTTTTCCGGTATTAAATTACCAGAAAATGGTCGATGAGCCGTAAAAAAAAAACAATACAATCTATTCCAGTCCTATTCAAACAAAGAAAGTTCCACTCGGAATAATGCCAGCAATCCAGTTTCAGCTGTTATCTATCTATGATATCTTCGTAATCCGCATTTCATTTTCTACTACCTGCATCCATTAAACAAAACAATTCATTAACCCTCTAGCTTGTGTACCTCCCGGTGAAACTATTATAAACATTTAATTTTAAATTTCGTGCTAACTAAACTTACGTCGAGCTTTTATTATACGAATTTAGCTTTAAATAACATGGAAAGATATACCTTAAAAAAAAGCCTAACCAATCAATACTGCTATTCAACTGGAAAAAAGATTATCATATAAATATCTTCAAAATTCATTGAATAAATAAAATTGTATCTTTAAATCCTAAGTCCAGATTGAACACCCTCCATATATTCCAGTGTTAAGTTCACAAAGCGCATAACATATAACATAAATAAAAACAAGATTTCTAACATTCACTCACAGAAAGAAATTCAATGTTAATGAATATTAAAAGATTTCATACGCTAAATCTTCTTATATATTAATATTTAAGCCTTCACTCAGATGACATATTTTATATTCCATTTTTAATGAATTTTAAATATGGATGAATAACATATAAGACTGATTGTGTCCATAAGCTAGCAATGAATATAAAAGAAAAAAATCTGTACTTGAACTTATTACATGACAACGTATGAAACATTCCTTTCAATGTAAGTAAATATCATCCCATATGGAAAAACTGTCATATGCATTATGGGTATTTTCTAATTTCTTGGTGGTATTTGTAAATATATCTTTCTAAGCATCGGGAAATCAGAAAAATGATTGTAGAATACAGAAAATTTGAATAAATGATAATCGACAACAAATATCCGTTGATTTTTTAAGCAAACATATAAATGAAGAAACACTGCCGAAATTCAATAAATTCATTTATTTATATATGATGTGTTCAAATCTAAGCATTGTCTATTTGTTAGAGATGATACATTTTGATGTTAATGGTCTCGAATTATGGCAAAGATTCTGAAAATTGTTCTCATGATTTGACTCAAGCCTTGCGTACGAAATTCGGTAGACGGAACTATTTCCAATCTGTTAAGGACTACGCTGGCCCGAAGTCATCATGGCCGAATAAGCTTTGTGGGTTTTGAAGAAACACAAATCTGCCCGAACTGACGTCTGCAATAGAGATTGGTTAGAATTAGTAGCAGACATATTTGTAAAGAAAAGAATAGCCGGCCGTTATATAACGTGAGAAAACGTTCCGTGAGCCAACATTTATTTGAAATTTAAAGTTAAATAGATAGGTCCATACAGTGTATATTATATTCAGATTCTTTTTTTTTATTTCACCATTGAGGTGATTGACAAAAGAAGAAATTAGTTGCACAAATCATGCATATGCGGCTATTTCTGTCGTATTTTATTAAAAAAGCAAACTGAATATGAATTATTAGACATTGACATGATTCCGTTAGATTAGATTTGTCATGTAATAGAGAAAATGGGATAAATTGCTTTAAAGTACAGATCTTCCGAAATTTATTTGTAATTATTTACAATCTGTTTTAGCTAAACATAAAAGATATACAATCAACGTACATAGCAGTTAAAAAATATAAAGATGATCTTTTAATAAGACATCTTCAATTATAGGGAGATTTTAAATGGAGTGTACAGAGTTCTATGAATTGTCACAGAGAATTAATCCATTTTCAAAATTTATAAATGCACCATTTTCCCTGTATTTATTATTCGTGCTACATCTGGTTTTTTGTTGCTGCTATATTCCTGAGGCTCTTGATAAAATCCCCAAGAGAATCTGCAACATTATCCGCAATAATCTCAGTTTCAAATCCCTCATCGTGGTAGCTTTACTCTACATTATCTAAAAATATTTCTATGGCAATTCTGAGGTTCTTTACTCTTTAGTAACTTAACTTTATGAATGTAAGCGTAATAGTATCTTGGTTACATTATTTTACTCTTGAAATAGCTACACATATCCGGAATTTATAATCTAATTGTTTCTCGTAACTCCCGCTTTTTAAAATCTTAAAAAAAATGTAAATACAAATTCAATATCTCCTGAATTTTTGGGCTTTCTTGTCTTCTTACTAAAATTTTCTCAATTACTTTCACTAATTCCTTTCGCCTTACTGGCTTTATCGCCTTGCTTGGGGTGAAATGATTAATACAAACATATTTACATTCTTATGAAAATTTACGATAAGCTTGAAATATTTTTCTTGCAACCCGCTTTACCATTTAAAACACATTATTCCAAAGTCCTAGAGGACAAAAGGCTTTCCGATACACACGCAACAACATATATGTATTAGGTGTGTTTGCGTATGTCTGTGTGCACGTACAAACTTGATAACCAAATACACACGCAGACACACACGCAGACACACAGACACAAACACAGACGAACAAACAAACAAACAAACAAACACACACACACACATATATATAGATATATGTGTGTGTATATATATATATATATATATATATATATATATATATATATATATCTATATCTGTTCAGGCTATTCTTCATTCTATTTCAATTACAAGATTTATCTACTTCTTATATTGAAAAAAAAAATATGAGTTTTTGTCCAAAGGAAAGTAATATCAGGTTTGATTATGAGTTAATTTACAGATCGTAAAGAATGAATCGAAAGTAATAGAAGGAAATTGTCTAATCAAGCGCTTATTTCTTTATAAATTGATCAATATTCATTTTGGATTTGCTTCAAGTCGACCGTGAACACGAGCCCCCAAAAAATCAAGCGTGAATAGAGGGTAAGTATATCCACGAAAATAAGAGCAAGATTTTGACAATTGCCCAGAAATATCCCAACTCTATTTTTTTTTTTATTTCGCCAAGTGCCAAACCTATCATAAGCAAAAGACGTCTTCACACATATCACAAACTAACCCTTTTTCCACTGAAGTTATCTGTACTCTTAATATTCTTATTGTATGAAGTTTCTCTTCAGGACATGATTCAACATGGCTCTCCCTAATTTCCTTTTCTTTGTAATTCTAAGTAACAGATGTTTCCATATACCTCTCATTCCCTGTTTATTTTTTCCGTTCATTAACACAATTTCATAAGGCAATTATTCACTGTTTACGTCTGTCTGTTTTGGTTTCAGTATTTCTTGTGAGACACAAAATCTAAAATTTCTCCTTTCTCATTACGTATCACAGAATGTTAAACTTCTTAAAACTTCCTCGTTACTTACACGTTCCGTCCTTGCTCCTCTCAGCATACTTCTGCATACTTTATTGTTACTTCAATTATTCTCTTAACCTGTGGACAAATTGTCCAGCATTTACTTGCTATATTGGAGGATTAACATTATATAGCAATTCATGGTGATTAAGGAATCGGAGAGCCGAGTTCGTATTTCAGTCAAATCCATTACATTCACTTACGTGCTAATACCCATGATAAAGGTCGAACCCTGTTCTTCTCCCCGTAGCTAGCTATGGCTAAATAGCAGGGCAGACTGGCAAATGGTCTACCGCAGAAACAAATGACGACCTACTCTAGGGAAAAATCAGTCATGTTTTGAAAGATACATAATTGCATAAGTATGTATCACGCATGGCATTGACTGACTGCTGACTGATTTGCTCGCTGAAAAAAAAAAAAAACAAGCATGAAAAAAGTAC
The DNA here is from genome assembly GCA_963932145.1 of Acanthosepion lycidas. Taxonomy (NCBI): domain Eukaryota; kingdom Metazoa; phylum Mollusca; class Cephalopoda; order Sepiida; family Sepiidae; genus Acanthosepion; species Acanthosepion lycidas. The sequence goes on from OZ010586.1 coordinate 109,259,091, forward strand.
CCCAAAATTAAGTTTTATTGCCAAAATATTTCTGTTATTATTTAAGAGTAAACAAGAAAATAGTTTATAATTATTTTATTCATTTTTTTAAATACCTTTTAGCAAGTTCGTAATTTTGTTTAAATATCTTAATTTTTTACGGAAAGGGTGGACGTAATAATTGCGATGAGTTATTTTTCGCCTTTATTCAGAATTAAAAAAAAACATTGATTTGTAAATTCTTGCATAAATCGAATAATTGTAGTATTATACTAAAAATTTTAGGACTTCTTTACAAATGAATTAAATTATTTTTTAGAAAGTTTTGGTAAAAATATTTTTATTTTTACATATTTTACACCAACTTAATTAATTTCATGAAATTTGGAGAAATAAAATTGAAATCTCAAAATATGTTTTATTAATTAAAAGCAGGATTATTTGGAGAATTTAATTCATCTTTTTTTTGTTTTATTTTTTTTAACAGGACTTTCAGTTATTGAAATCTACTCTGAATCGTAAAATTAAAAAAAATGAATAATACTATGACATTATTTAATGAGAAAAGCTTTTAACTTCTTTTATAAATAAGCTCGATGTTTAAAGAAAAATGATCAATGAATAAATAAATTTACCAAAATTGTTTTCAATTTTTGAAAATGTTAATTATAATAATTTAAACCGTTTCAAATTCTATTTTACTTCAATTTGTTGATGTTATATTGTTATAAAGTGAAAGCTATATTTAAGAATCAAAAATTGAAAATCTTGATAAAAGTACTTTAACCACAATGTTTTTTTTTAGTGTAGAAACATTCCCATTTTCATAAGTATTAAGAGTTGCCCTCCCTAAAAATCTGGCCGTCTGCAATTGTTTCATTATTCATTTCTGTGTTTCATCGTGTTTACCTCTAAAAGGCCTTTGAAAATCATCCCTTCAAAAATTTAAAACTGTTAAATTTAAAGTAATTTTTACTTTTTTACTTTATATTTCACAAAATATTTTTATGTTTTGTATTTACTTTAGTCATAATTGAATTATTTTTTTTAGTTTCACTTAGTTAAGAAGAATGAACCTGTAGACGCAGTGTCTTCTTCTTTGTGAGAGTTTTTGTTAAAAACGTAAGGCAATAAATGAATATATAACTAACTAAAATCCAATATAATATTAGATAATTGAAGGAAATATGTTAATTTTTAAAAAATTACAAGATAGTTAAAAATCAAAAACAACGCGTTCACTTAGATTTCGTAAATTTATGTGAATTTATGGTTAACCATACTTAGATTTCCACACGTTAGGCTGCCAATCAGTCGATTAACACATGAGAAAAAAACAATACGCCGTCGTTCTGAAATGCGTGTCTACTTTGTTTTATGCTATAAGCAATATTTGTTTTAAATCAGATTAATTTAACTTTAAATTTGCGAATTTTCCGCAAATAACTTGTCATATATATATATTTTATTTTTGGAATATTTTTAAAACTGAGAATTCCCTCTTGTTTACATATCTGTCAAAATGGCCGATATTTCTCGATTTTTATCGATTTTCTAAAATCGACCAGATAGTTGAGAATCCAATCGATATAGCTTCTATTTGGAATGCATGAAAGTTTCATGAATGATATTCCATTTTTAAAAATTCATTTTAAAATTTAGGTATAGAAGGTTTACTGTAAGTCATTAATTTTAATTATTTTTTTTCTATTTATTCAATAATTTAACATTTGAAAGACGTGCTTTTCTATTCCCCCGCCCCTTTGGATTTCAGTGTCTCCTTATGCGCCATTCTTTATGACACTTCCATTCGTGTAGTTAAATTTAAATTCTCTAGTTCAACATTCATATCTTGAAACTTTCTTATTGACAACCATATCTTCTGCCCTTTGAGTGGTTCCTTACAGCTTTCTACAAGAGTTCTTTCATTATTTCCTTTTCTGTAATTGCTATCTACACGGTGTTATATGAGTATTGTATGACATTAATATGGTATACACTGATAATAAATCATTGTGTTACTTCTTGTTATGTTAGAATATCTCCTATTTAAAGATTAAATAAACCCGTTGAGACAAGGTATCACTGCTTTTTGCTCCTTTCTATTTGTTGTCAAATTGCCCTGTTCTGTCCCTTTGTAGGTGAGTGATAGATATTATAAGATTATTAGATATTATGGATTGGTAGAGATTATGGATTTGTGTAATTTTCTTGCTATGGTCTAATATTTTTTTTCAAAATTAATTTTATTTTCCTGTTTGTTCAAACAAATCATTGTGTCCTAACTAAATAACTGCGTTGTATTGTCTATAAAAAATCAAGATGATAAATATCGTTTTTCATCTTTCATTGTCTTTAATTAAACTACTTTTTCCTTGTCTTATTTCCGGCCAAAGTCCACTGCGTTTTCTAGGCATCAAAATTCTAATGATAAGCTTAGATAAGTGGCTCATTAATTCCATTGTCCGATGAAAGTCACATTCATTTGCTCCAGGCTTCTTAGGCAACTCTACAACGATGGATCTACTAAGCTCTTCACGTATGACACCATTGTGATAGATTTCATTTAAAGGCTGTCCTAAAATAATTGGCATCATTTTAAAAGAAATTATTGTGGGGAAGAAAGAGATATGAGCTCAGGCTTTTGACATGGACATTTGAGAGGATTTAAACAAAAGGAACAAGTTCATAATTTGAACTCGATTCATTCAAACTGCTGTTAAGATATTCACAAGTGGATATCTTTCATGACGCTGTTTGGAATTGTTTGCTATTCAGTAGCGAAAATTCTGATAGATGTAGCTTGATAGATGAAAATGGTCTTCGTCACTTGTAAAGAGAGCAACTTCTGTGGGAAAACTATAAAGGCTATAGACAGATAAAGGCCAATAAAAATGGTGAAATGCTAGATACATAAAGCCAAAATTATCAAAAAAAAATTGTCTAGTGACACTGACATTACACCAATAGCCGTGAAAAACTGGGCGCTCATATACCAAACGCTGTACGAGTGATATATATATATATATATATATATATATATATATATATATATATATATATATATATATATATATTGAACTCTTTGCTTTGATTAATGTTTATGCAAACGCATGCGCAGTGGCAGTGATTTTTATAGATATTTCAAGGAAACTCCAAGAAAAATTGATATTTTACAATCAGAAAGAAACAAAGGAAATAAAATGTACCCCACCCAACCAAAAAAAATTGCCATCATTTTAAAAGCAATTATCTTGTAAACTACTAATTATAGCTCAATGAAATTGAATAGTTTAGGTTAGTGTTGAACATAATAAGTTTATTATGAGACCGATTTCGTAAGTGTTCCATATATATACCGCCTGTGACACGACACACGACACACGAAATGTCGGTAGGCAAGCTCCTGCCGAACATTTTCCAGTGCGGAAGTGATTCTCTTATTTAGTTCATCATTAGCAAGAAGAGGGGGTGTATTTAGACCCGTCCCTTCACATATGGTCATAAAAAGAAATCATACGAGTATAGTTCCGGTGACAGTGCTGACCATTTCAACAAAAGAATCATCTTCATCTCTACCACGAACGATCCAGCTCTCTGTCAGATTCTCATTGAGATAACAAAAATAAAACATTAAATATAAAATCTTAATATATTTCTACACATTCTGTGAAAAAGTTAGGTTATTTCAACAAGAATTACCAAATCTGTTGACCTACAAAATGAGGTCAAATCATCGCCATAGCCTTCCGTAATCTTCTCTAAGGATGAGTACATCTCAATACCAATCTGGATCTATCGTTTTATTCTTCTTCGTATTGGCCAGTGCCTCTTTTACATAAGATTTTAATATTTCTGGCCCTTCCAAATTTGCACTATATTTTACACTATTTCGTAATATAATCGATCTTAGTTTTTGTTCTGTTATTTCACTTATTTATGCTGAAAGATCGTACGATTCTTCATTCTGGGGTCATTTATGTTTTATCAACCCATTGATTTACTTTAATAAAATAACCGAAACTAAGAAGACAAATTGGGATGAAGTTTTAATTCCCAATTTGTTTTTAGTTATTGTCATTAAAGATGTCCATGCATTATAAAATAAATCATTATAGCTCTGTCCTTATTCCATATAAAAGTATATAAAGAGTTATTAATCAGGAAAAATTAAGAACATTATAATTAATTTATTTCCACACGTTTGTTAGAATAAATATCAGAATGTCACGTATTTTAAATGTTCTTTTATATAATTATGCTAAGTCCACCCACGCAATGTCTTACTCTAGACAGAACTGACAGAGCTGACCATGAAAAAACATTAGAATTGTTTTATACCTTTAGTATTATTACTAATAATAATGATCATCATAATAATTATGATAACAATGTCAATGAAAGACGTAGGACTTGTAACTATTTTATGGGACTTTAAAATATTAGGTTGGTGCAAAAATAATGTCGTTTTTTGACGTTCAACTTCAAAAGAAAAACGACATTATTTTTTGCACCAACCTAATACACATAGAGAACAACCTAAATTATCATCAAGTCATCGTGATCAGAGATTCTGGAAATCATTGTAGACTGCAATGTATCTTTAAAGAACTTTGAAAAATATCAATATACAAGAATCTTGAAATGAAAATCTCGAACATGTTTCACATGAGAAGATCAGTAATTCCAATTGTAGTTTGGGCCCATTGTTTGATCCGAAAAATTTCCGATAGACACATTGATGAGCTGCCTGGTAATTGAAGCCTTAAAGAAGTCCAAAAGACAAAAGGCTTTATCTGTTTGAAATATGTGCTGTTTAAGGTTTTCATTTAAAAAAAAAATGCTCAGAGGAACGTCTTGGTTCGTTTCTCACGAAGATCTTTGGTTTGGACCCGGAAGCAAATGAGTATGCGACAGAAAACGGGAAAATAATAATAACTGATGAAAGTAGAAATAAGAAAATATGACAGGGAATTAGGTAAAAACTAAAACAAATACAAAATATCCCCCGGGGAAATAAAATTGAAAATCTACCGGTGGCATAACCTGCTGTTATCAAGATCATGTGACTTAAGATGACTCCAATTAAATTAAGTTGGATTTCCTTGAAACCACATCGCTGAAATGACTGAAGCGAAACGCCACGCTATTCAAGTACTCAGCAGAGTAACCCTAGAACAATTGTTAGACAGAGACCAGCTCCCCAAATTTTATATGGCGAAGTCCAGTAAGCATATTGTACGAATATAAAACGCTACTCTGGAAATACTGTTAACGGATAAACCACCTTGAAATATCACAGAAGTTAACAGCATCATATAAGCAACAGCTTTTTCATCTACTGGGAAGCTTGGGGGTCAAGGCAATGAAAAAATAGCAGATATAGAGAGCCAGCTTGGAAGACAAATCTGATCCGAGAAATAAAGGAAATCAGATGTGAGCTTTCTATAATAGATGAGTTCACTAGAAACCCAAATATTTCCACATGAAAGTGCAAGAAGATCAAGCGGAAATATAAATTTAATCCCTAAGTGAAATTACATCAATCAAAGAAATGCTGATAGAGAAACTTCGGTTAAGGGCACAGAGAACAAGTCGATACGAAAAACAGTGCAGCTTCTATCGCCAAAATAATATATTCTAATCGGACCATGAGAAATTATACAGGGAATTTGCAAATGCACCTATACATATCGAAAATCCACCATCTATTGACTATTGACATGTTGGGAAACTATTTGGAGCAGCCTAAAGGAATATAAAGCAAATACAGAATGGATCCAACGTGGATCCAACGTGGATTAAACGTGAAGAAAAACGAATGCTGAATACACCTCTTCAAGAGTGGGAAAATATATCCGCAGATGATGTTAGGCAAGCTGTAACGAAATCTCCAGGAAATGACAAGGTGCCCAATTTCTGGCTCTATCAGCTCTCATAAATCCATAAAACCCTTGCAAAATATCTATCAACGCTTGTAAATAATCCCTATGAAATCCCGGTATGGACCACTGAAGGCATTACATATCTCATGCCAAAAACGAGTGAAACAGATGATCCGAAAAATTATAGACGAATAACATGTCTCTCCATCACGTATAAGTTGACCACGTCTGTCCTGACGAACCAAACATACTATTTCTTCGAAGAAAACAAAATTCTTACACTAGAACAGTAGGGATGCAGGAGAGGTTCAAATGGCTGCAAAGATCAACAACTGATAAACAAAATGATCCTGAAAAATTTCAGAAATTTGCGCAGAGTGGATTGATCATCGTAAAGCCTTTGATAGTGTGCCACACTCTTGGATCCTTGGAAATGTAAAAAGTTTCCCCCCTGGTAGTAAATTTCCTTAAGCAAAGACATCGAATGTGGAACACCAGAATATAACTAAATCACACCAGAGGCGAGGCACTGCCATCTCCAACCGTCTGTATATACGACGCAGAATCTTTCAAGGAGACTCCCTCTCACCTTCGTTTTGTTTGTTCTTAATCCCCCTTACACATGAACTAAACAACAGTAGCTATGGTTACAAACTAGACAAAAAAAATATTCAATCACCTACTTTACATGGATGATCTCAGATTCTTTGCTAACAACGACAATGAGTTGAATGGCCTCTTCAATATTGTAAAATGTTTCAGTGACGACATAGGTATGGACTTCAGATTAAATAAATATCAAAAAGTAACATTCAAGAAAGGAAGAATTATAGAAACAACCTCAATAGATTTAGACTTTGTCACAAAGATTAAGGAATTGGAATACGATGAAGCCTATAAGTACCTAGGAAATAGCGATGGAGATAGTATACAACATACCAAAATAAAAGAGAAGATAGAAAAGGAGTACTAAAGGTGTGTGCGTCTGGTACTAAATACCGTGCTGAACTAAAAAAAAAAAAAAGAATATCAGCCATAAACGCCTTGTCTGTCCCTGTGGTGCAATACAGCTTTAACATCCTTAATTAGACCATAGCTGACATTAAGCGAACGCCCGCCAAAACGAGAAAGCTTCTCACTTGCTACCGCATGCATCATCCCAAAACTGATGCTGACCGTCTGTAGGTGCCCAGATCCGAAGGAGGCAGAAGATTAGTTCAACTCGAACTGTCCTACAAAACTACAACTATTGGCCTTCAAATATGCTTGGAAAACTCAGAAGATTGAACGAGGATATGTGTCAAAGAACATGAAAGTAGTAAGCGTCTTTATTCCGTAATAAAAGAAGTCAACAGGTTCAAAATGGAGTTTCAAATGGATGCAGAAACATAATACACAGACTGAAGCTGCAAAATAGCTAAAAATAGAAAGCAAAAACAAATACAACCGACCAGATACAGAAACAATGGCAAAGAAAACCGCTACATGGCCAATACTCTGCATATATCAAACAACCTGATGTAGACAAGCCTGGTACCCATCAGTTGCTATGTAGCGCAGCATTAAAAGCTGAAACGGACGGTTTTTTGCTTGTTGAGGAAGATCAGTGCTTGTCAACTAGAACTTACCAAGCACATATACTAAAATATTGTGTGAGCCCAAAATGCAGGTTTTTTGATAATTACCCAGAAACAATCGATCTTGTATCAGGCTGCACGATATTGACACCCAATGAATATAAAACTCGCCATGACAGAGTGGGCCAATATCTGCACTGGAAAATATGTAACTTCTACGGAAAGGAAACGGAAAGAAAGTGGTATGAACACCACCCAGACCCGGTTACGAAGATAGGACCTGTTACAATTCTATGGGACTACTCAATACACACAGACAGAACAATCAAAGCTAAGCATCCAGACATTGTTATTAGAGATCACAAAGAAAAAATTGACTCTATATTGATATGGCAGGACCTGAAGACTGCAATGTATCTTTGAAGATATTTAAAAAGCTATCAAATACAAGGACCTTGAAATCGAAATATGAATAATGTGGCATATGTTAACATCAACAATACCCGTTGTAATTGGAGCCCTGAGATTGGTTGGAAAAAAATTCCAGTAGACTAAATGAATGGATTCCTGTAAGCCCACGCCTTAAAGAAATACAAAAAAAAGCTTCTCACTAATATAGCCCATTCCATTACGAGGGGCTTTGTCGATGTATTTTTTTTTTTTTTTGTTTTGGTTCAGTGTAAAATGTCATGATTGTATTTATAACCTAGCGGGGTCTGGAAAGAAATGAGTACACATAAAAAATTAAAGGAAATAAATAATAATAATAAGAAACTCGTAATATTTCAGCAAATTTACTATTTTTAGCTGCTTAAATAAGTCGGTAGAGTTTTAAAGAAAATTAATAGACATTATTTAGACACATTTTCACACTTTTTACGACTCTAGTCAGTTAATTTGTACGAATGAGAAATTGCAAACGACGTCCGCGGATGCTGCAAGAATTAAAATCGTTACTAAATTTACGGAACCTAAAATGATCATACCGCAAAAGACAAAACTGCAAAATCCATGATGTCTTTGGGTTACAACCCGCTACAAATCTTCAAGGTTCATACACATGTCAAGAAAGAATTTTATTTCAGCAGCCTACACTGGAAAAACGTCTGATTTTTGTCAAGAATGGAGTATCAGAAAGATAAAGAAAAAGCATAGCTGTATATGCTATTTCATTGTACTCGGGGATCAACTTGCCATATTATTGCTGCAGTATAGGAAGGTTGTGAATTTCTGCTCAGGCAGAATTTGATAGACCGGAAAACCTTTGCGCCTATTCCCAGCTATATGGGTGATTAAAGGCATGGTATCAGGAAGGAAAGTCAGATTTTGGAATGTAGCGAGAATTCTCAGGATGAAAACGCCACTGAGTTTCACCCTATGTCGAATAACATCGCCCTCTTCTCGGTTCTGATAGCACATGTTGAATTCCTGCGCTAAGAGGCGGTGCAGTAATATTCCTGCTTGTTTCTTTTTGGGGGACTCTCATTTTCCGTAACCCATTCACATGCTGGAAGTGTTGATGCGTAAAAAGATGATCATAGATAGTGGAAGTTCTGGAAAACGGGACTTCAACTGAAACTTTATTGAACATGAACACTAACAACCCTGCCACAAAACAGTTGCATGGTTGGGGTCCCGGCCCCTTACGCGACAAGTGTCAAAAATTACAACCTGGGAAATATTGAAAAACTATAAAAGAACAAAAGAAATTGTTAATAGCGAAAGAAATATCTTGCTTTAGGTTGGTTTGTCCCTCATCCTGTGCCGACTTACAACATCATGGCCCTTCACAAGGTGACAAGATCATTAAATCTGGTTTTAAATATATCTTAGTTTCCGAAGGCTAAAACAGCTCTGGCATTGGGAAGTGTTCTTTCCTGTTAGAGGTGGGTCATCGTGTCGTGGGTATCGTAGACCTCTGAGATTCATCTCATGGTTGAATTTGATAGAATAACCTACACTAAGCCGTTCTTCTGGAATGCATTATAGTACATGTTAGCTCGTAGTAGTTGCGTCCTTCATGGTATGATAGTCGATTCTGGTTTGATGAAGCAGGAGTTTACATTCTGGGCTTGTGTTGCGATATGCTGTATTTATCTTCGAGCCTGTAACAATGTCGTACAGCTCTAATAAGAAAGACTTAAGAAATACCTGTTCTTACCAGATATTGTATGTATTGTGGAAATGACGATGAGCAGAATAAAATTTTATGGAATTGAGAAGTTTACCTATTCCGAAAAAAATCTTTTTTCTTTAACATTAATGTCAACATCAAGACAAAAATCAAATTCTTCTCTACATAAGAATTTAGATAAAGATGTTCAAGCGTTTCGCGTTTTCGTCGAGGAAAGAAACGGAGTGGAATGTTGTTGTCGGTTGTCTGTCAAAATATTGATCCTTCGTGTTTAACATTATCAATCCAAGCAGTAATACGTTAGAATAAGTATATTTTTACTTTCAGTTTCTCCGGTTATAGTAACCTAGATATGGTTAATGGATTCAGGGTGATAGATAACGAAGATGGCCGTTGGTTTGTATTACTGTAGATCGTAATTGATACAAAAGGAAGAATGTGGAAGCGAAAAGAAATTGTGATATCCTACATTTAGCAATTTTCGACAATAAAGCAATGAGATCGAAATGCCACTAGGCATGTAACGTAGGTATTGACGAAAAATAATTTCTGCCGATTAATCTGCAGAGAACAAAATATTTGAGTCTATATTCACCAGAATTGAATTCTCATTAATCAATTAAACACTTGAAAGACGACGTTGTTTTGTGTACAAGATCAGAAAGTGCTAGAGGCTTCTCATAGAGACATGAAAAGAAGAAATAACATTAAAAAAGACGTCTGTTTAATAGCAGTATTGTTTTCTTATCATGTCCAGGAAACCATAAACTACGAAGCCATCAAAACGATATAGTCTATCTCCAAGAAAATACAAGATGGCAGTGACGTTGCGAGTGTAGTATAGCTGGCCCCTTATCTTCCAGGATACCCGTCTATGGACGGCTAGGTAATCCCTATTACAGACCCTTGCTCAGGCGCATTTATGTTTATTCAACATCCGCAGAGCCCACCTGTGGTGTATACTGCAACTATGCTGAGCAGACCTTAGTTAAAGTTTCTTGGAAAGACCGTTTTAACTAGCGTGATTAAAAATTTGATCAATGCCACCACGCTGAAGCACTCGGCCACGATGACTTGTGACTTCGTGCATGCACAGCTATCGACGAGCCCCAAGGGTTCCGTCTACCTGATCTTACTAGAAAGGCTTTGGTCAACACGTGGTATGGTTTTCAGGCACTTTCCAAATCTGCCGCACCTCTACCTCCGATAATATCAGGAAGTGTCCTTCTTGACAAATCGAGCATGGTGAGATTCGAACCTGGGATTCATAGTCAGAATGCGAATGTTCTAACGATTTGGCCACGTGCCCATTGCGAGTGTAGTAAATGTCAAGCAAACAACGCATGCCGGGACTATAATGTTTGTTGTTTTTTTTCTTCTATGTGCTGTGACCGTTCAGGACCTCGCCAGAATTCTCGTTACATCGCCACAATTCTCTGTTCTTTGTAGATCTTTGTATTTTTTTTTCTTTTTGCTACCTCTCCTAAAGTCTGCTCTGACATCTACTTACACATGCTCTTTAGGCAGGTGTTACGCACTGTTTTCCACTGTCCATATTTTCAATATCTTGTGAGTGTTAAATTTTCATAGACCACTTTCCTCGATATGTGCCTTACAAATGTTAACTCTCTCTTTCTGATTATAAATACAAGTATCATTTTTTTTACCATTTTCTTCTTCTTCGTTGATCACATGATCTGCTATGGTATTTTCAGTAGGCTTTTTCAATTTTTCCAGTATCATTCTATTTTCTATTTTAAAATTTTGAAATATTCTATTTTCAGTGTCATTTTCTTGCCTCAAGTCTTTTCGGCATTTATGAGGGAATTGTCCAGTCTCCACTGTCATAATGGAAAATCTCTTCCATAAAGAATTTTAATTGCCGCTTGGGAATCATGAGTGTGTTTGTTTCTTCACCTTCGGGAACTTCGACAAAGATCAGAAGGTGGTCAGGTGGAAAAGCATTCGCTTCGCGTGGACATCATGAATGGACCCAGGGTGATACACACCACGTTCATGATGGATGCGATGGTCATGTACTCTCTGATTCTACTTCATTACTTCGCGCAGTATGTCCGTATCAAAGTCAATCTCTTTATTGATGTGTTGGTTAAGCTGGTGAAACTTTCATCGAAGGCTGCCAACATGTCTTCTAACCAAACTTTGTTCTCATAAAACCCAGTTTGCCAATAATTGGAATAATCATGCCAAAGCAAATATATGTCGTGACAGCCCTCATGATTTGCACCTATAGGACAACTAAATATGAGAATTTGCCTAAAGGGAAATTACGAATCAGCCCGTCAGTACCAAGGATTGTTTGTAAGTTGTTAGTTTTGATATGAGGATGAACAAAAACTAGAAACAACTGTTTCTGGTATGCAATGGACTCCGAGACTGTATCGAAACTGACAGCGTAACAGAGGCTGTTTTAAATGAGTACATATTTCTAGTGTTATTAAGGTGATAAAAACCGCAGTAAATTTTAAAAACATACTTTTTTACACTGATTTATATATTTTCTTTACACATAAACACACACGCGTAAAGACTCTCTCTCTCTCTCTCTCTCTCTCTATATATATATATATATATATATATATATATATATATATATATATATATGTTATAATTATTTTTGAAAAATATGATTCCTTCGCAATATAAATGTTCTCGTGTTTCAAAAACGGCAGCCGAAACGTCAATAAAATTATTAAAATTCAATTGAGTTAAGTTATCAAGAGCTGTTTCATCCTCAAGCGAACATTTAGGAATAACCAATCTTGAAATTTACGCATCTTTATAAGCATGTTCATTCGCAAAAACGGCTGGGGCGTTTAACTAAAGTATTCTTTCCTATTTTCCAACATATCTGCATATAAATATACATATATATATATATATATATATACATATATATATATATGTGTGTGTGTGTGTGTGTGTGTTTGTGTTTGTGTGTGAGTGTGTGTGTCTCTAAGATAAGAACGAATAGAGTACCTTTCTAACTTTCGTACATTTTATTGAAAAGAGGGCTCAATAAAGAGTAGAGCAATATTAATAATTACTGACTATAAACCATTTGTAAGAAATTTTAATTCTTTTTTCTTTAGGTAGTTTCATTTGAATGTACGTCATATTCGATTGGTTGATCAGGGTAAAACTCTCACGACAAAACTTTTTTTCAAAAAATGAGGAGTAATTTTTCTTTTGAAACAAAGTTAATTATTCACTCACCAGAAATGTACAATCAACTGAGGAGATACATTGTTATGTGTCAAAATACAACTGCAATTGTGTAGCGATTTTTACATGTTGTTTTAAAATCTTAACATATATATATATATATATATATATGTGTGTATGTATGTGTGTGTGTGTGTGTTAAACGTTATATTAGTGCATACTCATATTTGGGTAGATGATTATTTTACACATTTTTTTTATTTATTCTACCCTGATGAATATTAGAGACATATTATTCAGGTAAGTGTGACTTCCGGCCAAATTCGGACCTGCGTCCAACTTTCTAGGAGATACCGAAGTGTTATTTGACGTGCTTTTGTCTATTCTGCTACAAATGGCTTCATATTCAAGCAGAAAATTTAAAAAAAATAACATTTCTGAATTGCGAAGAAATTTGGACGAATAAACACGTCTGATCTAACGAGGTGTCTCCTGTAAAGTGCAACGCAGGTTCTAATCGTGTCTGAGAGTGCATTATTTTTCATAAAATTACATAAATGTCCAGGCCAGTAGAGTAAGTAAAATACTGCTTAAAACAAACGGAGTCTCTAATCAAATATGGGTATCTGCTCTAAAGAACGTTTAAAATAATTGAAATAATATTTTAAGCAGAATATTATTTCGTAATATTATATTATAAGTTATTACATACAAACACACAAGTAATCACTACAAAGGTGCATATTTGTTCCGAAGATTAATATAACCATCTCATAAGGTGGTGACCAAAGATGGTTATAAACGATTTTATTTTAAAATGCTACTTATAAAACATCACTTTTTTACATTTTATTTTAATAAATTTAGGAAGATATAAGAAGAATTTCCATGAAAGGAAAAGAAAGGTTAACACAGAAAAAAGAAGAGGACAAGAAATTAATAAAAGGAAAACGAAAGAAGAAAAAGAAATAAAAAGAGTTGAGAAGAGAATATTATAACTTTATCCCTTCTCCGAAGAAAAGTAAGAGAAAAAGAAAGAAGAACAAAACGAAAGGGAGTAATAAAACAAAACTAATACAAAGAAAAGGAAAAGAAAAGGAAAAAAGATAAAAGGAAAGAAAGGAAGACAGGAGAAGTTGTTGATAACAATTCAGCCAATGAAAAAAAACGTTAAGATTGAGATACAAGTCATAGAGGAAGAATCAAAGTTTAACGGAATATGATTACGAAACAGTAGAAAATATTTTAAATATGTTATGATGTTTGGCGTTTTTAAAGAAACCAACATATTATTGAACCAAATTAAATCTATTATGTACATAAAAGGCACTTTAAGAAGTACAAATATTAGGCGAACAAAATAACAGATTATCTATACAAAACATTACAATGAAGATTAAAAATAAAATACAAAATATAAATTTTAGAATATTTATATGAAGTTTATAAATTTAAAACTATTATCAAACATTATAGCTCGTAATATATGTATAAACATATCTACAGTAAAAATGATTACCAATAATATACGATTGTGAGCCTAATTAACACCCAAATTGAAAATAAATCACTAACCATATCATTAAAATGTTTATATGAAGGTAATAAAACATAAGAGAAGTGATTAAGTCAAAACTTTTAGCAAGATGAAGGATGAAACGTGTCGTAAAATATCCTTCATGTGCCTACAGTTCACAGCTGTTCAAAAGTTTAATTATCATCATTTTCTACTATAGGCATAGAATATATATATATATATATATATATATATATATATATATATATATATATATATATATATATATATATATATATATATATATATATATATATATATATATATATATATATATATATATATATATATATATATATATATATATATATATATATATATATATATATATATATATATATATATATATGTTTTTAAGAACAGTAATATAATCTTGCTAACCAGACGTTTCATCTGCTAAAAACCAGGTCAGGCTGACGGTTCCCTGTTGGATACAGGTTCGATTCATGTCGGAGAACCCTATTTTGTTTTTTAGATTTCTCGGACTTTAAAGACGGTAAATGTCTTTAACACTGTTTACTATCACTTAAATATTTTTATCTATGAAAATAAAGTATAAACAAAAAGTATATTAAATAACTGTTGACAACACCAATATGCTATATATTGTTGACAACACCAATTAGCCACCACGAAAATAATAAGCCAGAACTTTAATTTCTCGAGTTTCTGTATATAAAAAGCAACCAACAGACACACAGCAAAATGTAGCTGTAATGTACTAATATTTATACAAGAAAAAATGATGCCATTTCTACAAATTCTCGCCAGCTTCCTTACAATGAAATGATTGTTTTATCAAAAAATTCCATCGTCAACAACGAATAAAATTAAAATGTTAATGTAAATACTGATCGTGTTAACGCAAGTTTTAAAAAATGACTATCCAAAAGGAATGAAGATTGTATCTCAGTTACAAGATTGTCCCTCATAATTAAAATCAAGAAACTGATTAGAGAACTGGAAAGGATCAGTATAAAAATAAACAGACACTAGTGTGTGTGTAAATATTCAGATTCAGTCTATCTGTAAAAGAGACAAAATTAATGAAACCGAGACAGAAGGAAAACTATATTTAGCATTGCGTTTCGAACTCAAAGTGATTTTATCAAGATAAACGCAGCAAAATAAGTCCTACATTACCTTGATTAATTCCCTCGGAGGATGAAACGTGTCGAATAAGTACAGTTTTAACCGTGTCTCTTTTTATTCATATATATATATATATATATATATATATATATATATATATATATATATATATATGTACAGTTATATGTATATGTAAAGTTATATGTATATATATATATAGTTATATGTACAGTTTTCATCCTGTCTCTTTTTATTCCTATATATATATATATATATATATATATATATATATATATATATATATATATATATACATATATATATACATATATATATATGTGTGTGTGTGTGTGTGTGAGAGAGAGAGAGAGAGAGAGTGCGTGTTTTAATATTTTGATAATAATTTTATTATATATATCGTTATAATAATGATGTTCCTGGCGCACCCTGTTTATCTAGGTATATAAGAAAGGTTATAGTGTATAAATTATTTATCGATAATGAAATTCATATAATTAAAATCTCTAAAACTTTGAGAAATTTTAATACAATACAGTCACTGTATGTTTTTAATTCTTTACTTTTCAATCACTCATAAAGACAAATTAAATTTGTTGTGCAAATGTGCACATACGTGTAATGCGAACTTCAATGCATTTTCGTCCCCGTCATTGAGTGCAAGCCATTCCCAGTCAAGTCAGTTTTTCAGGATTAATCATGGCCGACCCATCTCGTTATGTATTACTTTATTCTCAAAAATATACACAGAGTGCATTTTATTTCCATCCGTCACATCTCCGTGAAGCGGACAATCAGCTAGAACATCAGAAAACGCATTTATATAGAAATATGTATTCTATTAAGTAAAAGCACGCAATTTGCGACGTTCCCATAGAAATTAACAAAATGGTATTATTCTTGCTAAGAATACAGCTGATACAAGGCCAAGAGCCAGAAAGGGTAGCGGTTAACGAGTGAGGTTATTTCGAATATGGCGTCGGTGCAGATTATGATGATATCTAGGATAGATATCAGTTGACCCTAAACTTGACAATGTTACTATTGTTGTGATCATGAAAGAATCCTCTCCAGAATCAGTTACGCAAATTAGTGATTCATGGAATGAGGCTATTTGTGTGGAAGTTCCTATTTTCAGATGACAAATAGAAACAGTCGATGCAACTGACAAAAAAAAAAAAAAAATCCAGAACTGCTTAGTGCTTCTTTCTGAAACCATGGAAATATCCTCTGGAAATATTTCCAAATCTATTTGGTAAAAGTCTGTTTTATGTTCCATAACACATTTTAGAACTTCGTAAAGTTAAGTAGAATCTGGATTTTTCCGATAACGGAACTAAGTTACATGGTCAAACAACCGGCACAGCAGATGTAGATGCAGATGTAGATGCAGATGTAGACTTGAAAAAACCACCTACAACTTTCCATGTGAATCAACGAAATTTTATCTTTAAGTTAAACTTGATTTATCATATAGATTTTCATACATGTTGAAGTTAGCTCATGTTGTCAAATGCGATATATTTCCTGGTTTTTATTTGACATTTTCAGGAAACGACTAGACATTGCAATTATCACGTCTTTAACAGAACATATTTAGGGCTAAGTGCACGCTTTAATAAACTTTTCTAACTTTTAGTTGCCTTTGTAATGACATCTATATGCGTTCTGTAAGGCAAAATCTTTCTATAAAATTCATTTGTTGATTATCGATTTTTAATGTAAAATTGGAAGAAAATGAAATGCATTTTAATTATTTTCATTCTCTTTTGTTTCTGGAAGCCATTAATGTTTGTATAAATAGACAAACCTTTACGCAACATTTATGGTGATTTTTGCCATAACCAAGACAGCTATTTACACTGTTTTTATATGGATTAATATCCTCAACTTTGTTGTAATTTATAGAAAAAAATTCAGCCGTAGTATCATCCCCTCTACCTCTGGTGTATAATGATCGGATAAACCAAAAGAAAATTTTGAACACTTTATTAAATCTACGGAGTAGACTGTTCTAATCCCACTGCATATGTCTGGGTATATTGCCTGGTTCTTATTTGTAGAACTGCTCAGTTATTGCTCATTCGTTTCCACTGAGTCCAAGTGCACAATGACCGATACAGGGATTGAACTCAGAACCAATCTGTCACCAAATCCACGAATAAACACTTTAACCCACTAGATGAATATCCTCTAGATTAATCAGAAAAAATATACATCGGATGAAGTCCAGAGGATATAAGGGTCGATGCGTTGGGAAAATAACAAGTTTGGGGCTAGGAGTCCAAAAATATATAGTGTTAATAATGATAAATCCTCATCCCAGACAAAACAGAGTTAAACCAAGAGTGCGCTTCGTAAGTGATTTCTTATGTTCAACTAAAGAAATTCTGATCTGGAATAATCAGAATTTTTAGCTATTGAAGTCATTGTAGGTATAGAAAGTCGAAATGCTAATTAAAGATAATCTAAGCCACATGACAGGGAATAATATAGCGATATGTCAGATATGTCATAAAAAAATATAAATCGATTAAAATCAAATTCATAAGTGGATCGCTGCAATGTTTGTTTACCTCAAGTCTTTCCTGTCGCTATTCACAGTTCAACCGCCACAAAATGGTCTAGTTTTGAAAAGTGCGATCAAAAACATTGAAGAAATGGTTGTTCACAAAAATAGCGAGCACGAAAGCGGTAGGCTTAATAAAATAAGACATATGTTCTACTTTCAATAACTAGCCCGCATCTTAAGTTGACGGGTATCAAATTGAAATGGAATCGCGAAAATCAGATAAGTAGTGCCCCCAAATGGAGCAATTAAATTAAGGAGTCGATGAAACATATATGAAATTTGCGAAAAGAAAAATCAGAACTAAAATTGAAATAGCATATCTTTGTAGAAACAGCATAAATTGTCTGGTACTGAAACACACGCCACAAACTGTAACTGCGACTTTAGTTTACCACTGATTATATTCCCAACAAAATTCTGTTAATGAGCAGAATTCGGTTCGCCAAATTTCAGTAAAAATAAATTTGATCAGTCCATTACCCTGAAAAATGCCAATTAATGTGAAGTGAGAGTCATCAAACTACCGGCAAGATAGCTAAAGTTAGTGGAGCAATAACATAGCGTTTCAAGAGATCTGTCCCAAAATATCTAATGATTCTCTTTGAAATTCACCTAAAAATCACGAACTCTGTTTCCGAACCCTACTTTTCCTATGTGATCTGTGATGATTAATATATCAAGAGTCGAACAAACTTTAGGCATATTTTGAACAGAATTCGTTCGCCATGTTAAAGACAAGAGATTAAGTGGGATTATTATATGGGGATAGAGATTTAAGAGAATTCTGAGTAAAGAAAATTCAACTAAATTTAAGAAAAAAAAACAACTTTGTAAAAGATTCCGCATGGTTCATAATAAATGGCATTAAATTACCGCAAATAATACCTAATGATATATTCAATTCAGTAACACACACACACACACACACACACACACACATATATATATATATATATATATATATATACACATGTATATATATATATATATATATATATATATATATATATATATATATATATATATATATATATATATATATATGTTGAATCATGTGTTATAAAAACTACATACTGTTCTGTTTAATAATTTAGATTTCCATTTTTTCTTAACTTCTCGCAAGTTTCTTTATATTTTTTCCGGGTCATTTCGGTTCTCGTCAAACGTCATCATGGATGTATGTTTTGGTTTGAAGTAGGTTGCCTATTATTTTTATTTTATATAGAGAAGATTTTGGAGTTTTCAGGCATTGCTTTTTGGATTAATTCATTAGCAAATGGAAAAAGTTGCTCGTTATTATTTGGATAATTAATTACTAAATATGTTTTAGATATTTCAACCAATATCAAGTCCTGTTTTATTTATGTTGGGATTTTGATTTTAATTGTGATGAGTTCAAAAATTTGTAAGCGTTTTTGCAATCGTTTTTGTAGAGGATTTTGGTATCTTTGATAGGATTTTCCTTATCCTGAAGGATTTGAATCTGTTATTAGTGGTACTGTGTGTTGTTGTAAGGTAAATTTTATGGCGTTGGTGTTATTAAGATGTTATGTAAGACGACTCAAGAGAGTTGTGGTTTTGTGTCCGATGTATGTACTAAGATTATCAAGTGAGAAACACTCGAAAAACGGACATGCAAACGTGTACACTACATTAGTTTTATTGAGGAACAGATTGTGGGCAATAGTATTGCTAGTTCATCAAGTTTATTTAATAATGTTATTGTTGTTTTTCTTTTTATCTTTGTTAACATTATAAATATTGGAAAGGTAGTATTTTATAGGTTGGTCGAATAATTTAGTGGGGAAATTGTTGTTTCTGAGTGTTTGTTTTATATTAGTGAGTTCTTTGAAAAATATTGCTCTGGATGAGGAGATGTGAAAAGCTCTATTGATTAAGTTTATGATTATGGCCATTTTAAATTAGTTGGACATTCAGTATGAAAGTTGAGGAAGTAGGAGTTTTTAGTTGTTGGCTTTTTAAATATTGATGTATTTCATGTATCTTTGTTGTTGGAATCTGTGTACGTCGAGAAATAATATTTTTTAATATTTCTTTCGACTGTTAAAGGTTTGTTTAAGTTTATTAATTGTATCGTGTTTTTTTTGTGTTCTTTCGAAGATGTCAGTTGTGAAAGTGTTGGATGAGTCTAATGGTGAATAGGAATATGCTTGAAGTGATCACTAGTGACGCTGACGTTATGCTTCTCTTAATATACCTACAGGGCGTCCACGGTCCCCAAACGATTTATCTATGTTAAAACTAAACTTTTTTTTTAAATAAAAAGCAATCTATTACCTTCCATAAAATTTTTATATTGAAAAAAATTTAAATCTCTGTTTGGGACTTTGCGCAAGACCGAAACTTTTAAATTAATTCGGACAAACACAGTTACTTGTCTTAACCAACATAACCCTTAAAAAGCTATGGGAATATAACGAAAGTACTCGAAAAAATAAAAACGAATATATATAAGCATGGTACCTTCCCTGCTCTCATTAATCATGGAACAACAAAGCCTATATATGTGAATATACTGTTACAGTTTTTTGTGTTTATATATATACGCAACTAGTGAGTTAGTCCAAATGCCTGGGCTGACTTTATAGTCCACCAATAGAAGGTTAACCAATCAGAAGACGTAGAACATTCAATCCGTCGTGTATAAAGGCGGCCATTTTTGTTTACGCTACCTGAATGACCAGTGCCAACTTGTCAGGCGAAGATGAACAGAAAGAAGAACTACGCTCTGCTACTTTGCGGCGATATCCACTGCTAACCTGAACTACGCTTTCCTACTGTCTCCGAAATATTCACTGCTAACCTCTGGATTCTATACTCGAAGACGACTGTCATCTGAATAAAATATACATTATATATATATATATATATATATATTTGCGGACATCATATATATATATATATATATATATATATATATATATATATATATATATATATATATAAAAGTGAACATAGAAGTCAACACTTAGAACCGACAGTCTGTTTCATGCTATATGCAATCGTCAGGCCTGACGATTGCATATAGCATGAAACAGACTGTCGCCTCCAAGTGTTGACTTCTATGTTCACTTTTATATTTACACACGGTCTATCTCTGATATTGAGCACTTTATTCCATAAATATAGCACACCTTAAGACTATATTTCTTTATATATATATATATATATATATATATATATATATATATGATGTCCGCAAACTCGTACTCAAGTATTACCATCGCTTTATCAGTCTGTACAAGCCTTGTTCTTATATGACTCTTTAAGCCAGCCAGGGACAGGCATTGTTTATCACAAACGTTACAGCTGAAAAGACCCATGCCGTTTGCTGGTGCTAATTCCTAGTTATTGTTCTGAATTTTCAAGTGTTTCTTTTGGGCTCCCATTGAAGTGTACACTTTTCGAAACGGCTACATATTTTCAAACAATACCCATGGTAGTTAATAAAGTTGTAGTTCATGTAACGTCTCTGGTGACTTTAAAAGTCTACATTATATAGAATTTTTTTACCATTTTTAAGATATATGAGATCACATTTAATGCCGGGAGTTCAACATATTTTACTTTTTCTGAGATCTCTTTTCAACTGCGAATGTTTTTTCCTCTTCAAATGTACTTGTACCTGCTTTCAAGGAACGCCACCAGCTGCCACGGTCTAACGGAGCATTCTCCAAGTCCTCAAGTGCAATTTGTGCATACGTAAGCGATTGCTTCAGGCAATCTTTGAACCTAATTTTAGGTTCTTTATTGTGAACTATTCCCTTCAGACAACTCCCAAAGGAAATCTTTGTCAGTCCCTGATCTTTCATTCTAATCCCATTCTCACCTAAGTCGATTTTGTCCGATGATGCTTTCAAAGCTCATTGTCTTACGCTTCTCAAACACTGTTGGTGAAAACTTTCTAACGTCTTCAGTTGTTTCCTTTACGTTAACCATGTCTAACAAGCATAGAGAAGAATGGATAGAAGCCATGTTTTATATACCTTAACTTTTATGTTTAGAAATATACAGTGTAACCCGGATATAAGAGAGTTATCGGGACCGGAGTAGAAGTCTCTTATATCCGGATTTCTCTTATATCCGGCTTTGGACTATTTTGTTTAGGTAAGTATGGCTCTAAATTAGAACCAGAGAAAATCTCTCTTATATCCGGGTTACACTGTACCTTGTCACGAACATAAAATGATCGTTCTGTCTGCTAAAGGAAACGCCAGGTTGATACATGACAAAAAGCTTATCCAAACATATTGTCCGTCCTAGATCCGTGCAAGCATAGAGAACAAATCAACAAAATGCTGCATGTCCCTCTCAAAATGAATAAACAATTTACAGTTCTTAGCATACATGAATTCTCGTATGAGGGCATTTTGTATGTTTGTGTTGGCCGCCAAGCACAGCCGATTAAACATTTTTTTCCGACGTGCGATACTTAATGTAGATACTATTGAATGCATACGAAAAAATCTACGGGTATTGGGTTTGAGATCTTACCACCAATGGTTACCCGGACTTTCATGCCATCATGAAAGTAACGTTTATCAACTTATCAGGACATCAAAGTTTTCCTAATATCTCCCAGAGAGCAGCTTGATTAACCGTATCAAAGTCATTTGCAAAATCAACAAATACATAATAACGATCCATTCTTTGCTTTACACACTTCACCTGCAGCTGTTTCATAGAAAATATCATATCTACTCCGCCTAGACCAAGTCGAATGCCACATTGTAACACAGGTAATAGCTCGTCTGTTATGTTGGTGGGCAGACGGTTTAACAGAATTCCCCACCTTACCAAAAACGGAGAGAAGGGCTATGCAGCGGGAGTTCCCGCACAGGTCTCTTGCATGTTTTCTCTTCTACAGAACAAATATAAGGGTAACATTCTAGTCTTGAGTAACCAGTACATACTTCCAAACAATTTCCCTGAAATCTGTTAGTCTACGGGTGACATATCTGTTGTGGATTTCGGGTTGAAATTCGGTACCAATAAATAACAAACGCCAGCAATGAATATATGAAAATAATGTATTAACGTAATAATACAAACTGGTAAAGCAGGTTAGTAGTTCCAGGAATACGGGTTAGTAGCAATATATATATATACAGTCTTTGGTATTGAAGTATCGCTGTATGACTTTTTACTGAGTCTACGTGCACGCTCACTGTGACTCCTACAAAGCTGTTACCTCACCCTCACCTTTCCGGTCACTGAAAACCTTTTACTCTGTCACTCTGTACTCGACTCGACGCTGGACTTGCTCTCTCGAGTCATCACGTAGCATTAGTA
>OZ010586.1:109287422-109299922 GCA_963932145.1 Acanthosepion lycidas
ACAAAAATCTGTATCAAATTGGGTATTACTCATAGAAGGTCCAATATTGCCGGACACATCAGCGGGCAGGGATCAGATAACAGAATCACAAGAATCCACAAGGAGCAATATGGTTGTGTTGATTCGACGGAAGAAGTAATCGTCCATTTGTCCGTGATCAAGTTGAGACAATCTCAGTTCCTTTCTACAACTAATGGTAAATAACACACCATGACGCCAATGCGAACATTTCTAGGATCACCAATATCCCAAAGTGTAATACTAATATGACGATAGAATTGCAAAACGTCGTCAAGTTTATGACTTGCTGACGTTAAAAATACCGATACTATTAACAAGAAAAAAGGACCGTGAAGACGGCGTCATCAATTCAAGAAACGAGAGTTCCATCGATATAGAGAAGACATCCTCATAAACATAACACTGTATATGTCGTCCTCCAAACATAGATCTTGACCAATTCACTTAAGGGGCTAGCGTGCAATAAAAAGACCAACTAAAAGCCATTGACAACTAGGAAGGAAGGTAAAAAGAATTGAATCAATTGTGTGAAATCTCTAAACTTGTGAGTTGAATGTATATATATATATATATATATATATATATATATATATTGTTTTAAAAGATTGTGTTATATGAAACGATTTTAAAACAGAAATAAAACTTGATTTAAGAGGGATGACAAACACAAAAACAAGAAAAAGAAGGACAACAATAACAAGACTACAGCGAGACTAAGAAATTGTCATGTTATATGCAGCAGAAAAAGAAGAAAAGCTAAAAAAAGAAAATAAAACCCGAAGATAAAAAAAGACACAACTACATAAACGAGAGGAGACAGAACAAGGAAGGAAGGAAGGAAGGAAGTAAGTAAGGAAGGAAGGAAAGGAGGAAGGAAGGAAGGAAGGAAGGAAGGAAGGAAGGAAGGAAGGAGTAAATGAAAATTAGAGGGGTGGGGGCAATTTAAAAAAAGAAAGAAAGGAAGAAGAAGAAGAAGAAGAAGAAGGAAGTGGGTGAAGGAAATTATAAAGGAAGAAGAGACTGAGAAGAAGAATATGGAGGAGGGTTATAAAGAAGCAAATTAAAGAAGAAGAAGAAGAAGAAGAAGAAGAAGAAGAATTGTGTTGAAGATTACGAAAAGAAGAAAGAAAATAACTGATGACGAAAATACAGAAATGACGGGAGACACAAAAGAACATAAGAGTGAATTCTAAAAACAGAAATAGCAAAGAACATGATGAAAAACGAAATCAAAAATGTCTAGATCGTGTGAAAAATAAAAAGATAAAAGAAACTAAAAGAAAGATAATTTCAAAATGTCGAAATAACGGAAGTAACTGCAGGGGTGAACAGAAAAAGAAGAAGGTCGAAGGACAGCCGAGCGCTAGCGTTAATGGCAACAATTTGCACCTTCTTGTGGCTTCTGTTCAAGAAAATGGTGAATTATTCATGAGAAGACATCGTTCGTTTCTCTTTGGAATTCTACTGATGTAGTTTTACCACAGCCCTATGTCATTCCAGACTGTGTTAACTTGTCCTTAGGGAAGAGAAGAGGTGAGAAACTTTTAAATACATCTTCGAGCACTTATGTGACAGATAAATACGTCTGTCTTGCTTCTTGTTTGCTCCTTACCGACAGTCCACTGAACCGTATGTACCCGCGCACGAATGTCTTCACAGACAGACTTCCAATTAAGCAAGTTGCCATCACGAGTAAACTTATTAACATACGCATTCAATTTTTTTCAAGGTATGATATTTATACAATATAAGACTTATTTTCACTCTTCGTAGTAAACTCTGGTTCGCCTTCATTTTCTGTCATTTTTAGATGTACGGCTGGTGTAACTGATATCGACTTGGCATGAGAAATCGGAGAACCGAGTTCGAATTCCGATCGGATTCATTATATTATCTTATGCGCAAATACCCTTGCCAATTGTATAAATCTTTAGCTTAAACTGAAGTTTAGAGTCGTATATTGGTTAGCGTGGCCGAGTGGTTTGAACGTTCGCATTCTAACTATGAGTCCCGTTGTCGAATCTAACTGTGGTTCCTAGTGAGGAAGTAGACTTTCTGATGTTGTCGGACTGGAACTGTCTCAGCGTGCGGCACCATCGGAAAATACCTGATAAACATACCACTGACTGATCCAAGCCGCGTGAGTGAAATTTCGTAGACGGAATCCTTGGGACCATCGAAAGCTGTGCTAACACGAAGTCACAAGTCATCGTGACCGAGGGTTTGAGTTTACTAGCCTTGTTCAGATTATTGATCACGCTAGATTACACAAACACACTCTCTCTCTCTCTGACAGAAACTGTAACTAAGGTCTGCTCAGCATAGTTACTGTATTAATCACAGGTTGTCTCTGTGGGTGTTGAAAAAACACAAATGTGTATCTGCGACAGGGATTGCTTAACGGCTCAAATAGATGGTCAGCTATTGTCATTATTATCATTATTTTAGCAAGCTTTTGTCGCTATATTAATTACGACTGAGTAGCGGTTTTTGATCCTGAATGGCACCCTTAATCTATCGCGAGGAAAGTTGGTTTTCTGTCAGGTCAGAAGGTTCTTATCACCCGAGTCCATCATTCAAATCTATAAATCACCCATTCACCTTGCATGGAATATTACTATCCTATATGGTCAGGAGGCCTCCATTACTTTTCTTAAAGTACTCGACAATATCCAGAAATGGATATGCAATGTGATTGGTTCTGATCTGACATCTCGTCTACAGCCTCTTTCTCAAAGACTTGCTGTCCTTTCCATCCGTCTTGTCTAGAAATACTTTCACGGTAACTGCTCTGACGAGCTAATTTCACTGTGTTCCCAAACTGCATAAATTCAAACGTGCTATTATTTTGGCCTCTAAGTTCCCTACTTTTACTGTCGAAGCGGTTAAATGTAGACGTCTCTTCTACTCCAGTAGATTCACGTCTCGTACTTTTCGTCTGTAGAACTCCCATCCTCCTACTTGCTTCCCTGATAGAATTAATCTTCAATTATTCAAATGCAATGTCAATTAACATCTCCAGATGTCTTGATCTAATTCGCCGTCCTTCTCTCCACCCTTTCCTCTGTCACGGCTCTTTTGCTCCCAATCCTCTGTAACCTGTTGTGTGCTAGTGGCACTCCCGCCTTGCTTCGGGTGAAATGCTTTAAAAATAATGCTTTTGGGAGAATAACTATACTGAATTAAAAACCGTTTAGGGCCCTGCGACCAAGTCAAGACATAGAAGCCGGAATACACCACCAGCCAAAGGTGGGGTGTCTACAGGTCTACAGCGAAGATAAGTAAGAGTATGTTGTATGTGTTTAATGACAGAATTTAACAGAGATGTGTTTTTTTTTTGTTTGTTTTTTTTTACTTCAGTGGTGTTATACAAAACATTCTTTATGTTGGACAATGGATTAGAAACTGTTTGAACACAGAGAGTAGAGTTTCGTATCTCCTATTATTTGTTCGACTGAAATTACTAACGATAACACATAAGATCTCTTGACGAACGACCGGTTTAGTAAGTCACATTTGTCCCTTCGTGAACCACCTTCTGCCAGGTGTTCAATCAAATTCCTTATTTTAATCATTCTTTCCCCCAGTTTCACTTTCGGATGTTCTGTGAATCTTAGAATTTACAAACGATTATTTGTCACACACATTTAGGTGATTGTTTTCTTTTGCCATATCTTTATTTTCCTTAGTGCTTAGTTGTTTTGTCCCTGATGTTCGCAATCTTCATAGGTAGAAACACGATGTCCTCTGTGAGTAGTTTAAAAAAGCACCCAATTTAGTATCAGAAACTCGATATCCCACAGCGATTTAAAAATACTAAGAATATCAATGTTAGCAGTTTACAACAATTTCACTTATTCCTAAGAAGATTTTCACTTATTTCTAAGAACATTTTTCCTTTTTCAGATTATTTTACTTAGATTTTGATGTTTATTTTCGATATTCTTCGCATATTCTTATGACTTTTCGAAAGCATATGCCCCAGTTTTGGTCCTCAGCCACCTCAGTTTCCACAGACTAAAATGTCTGTGCCTGTGTTAGACGTCTCTAATGCATCCAATTACACAACATAACTCTTTGTCACGTGTGTCCTGTATTTCCGGAAAGTGTCAAGTTTTCCAATCCGCTTTTCCATATTATGACCAAGAAATTTTAACTGTCACTGATTCTCGTTTAAAATGACTATTTCCTTCCTTATCACGCTAAAAGTTCCACTCACCATAATAGCTTCCAAAAATTAATATGCAAAATTATTTGGAATAAAGGAGGCTATGTTCGGTTTTGTTTTCTCTATCTTCGTGAAAAGCATGAATTATAATTCACTTTATTTACATTTGAACTAATATCACCATTATCTATTTATTTTTTTATTATCATAAGAATTTGTTATTGTGATCTCCTCCTTTCTGCCTAGCCAGTTATATTTTACTTACATTATTAGGACATTTTTCCTCATCTTCATTGCTATATTCACAACGTTTCGTTCGTTGTACGCTCCGGATTTCTAAAAGTGATTGGGATTTCGAACCGAACCCTTTATTTCGTCCACCGAGGTAGATTGTTCTAGTTCCACGTGGCATGCCTCTTTCGGATGTCAAAGGCGATGCAACCGTAGTGATGCATAAAATGGCATATAGGGAAAAAATCTGTAAGCCCGCATTTCGAACGGTAGTTAAAATAAAGAAAGATCCTATAAAGAAGACACTACGCAATCTACAAATCAAGAACAAGGAACATTTCGCACGTAAGACATATAGGAAGATGCCAGAGCGTTACACCAAGCTACCTCATATATACGGTCTGCCCCAAATTCACAAAGACGATATTTCGCTCAGGCCGAATGTTAACTCCCAAGGGAGTAGCTCTGAGTCGCTTCCTAGCAAATATAAACGAGCCATTAATATTAAAGTCGCCGTCCCATGTTCGAAACTCCTCAAACCTCGTGGAAATGATCAAAGACGCTCCCATCCAATCCAACCATTAGCCTGGATGCGGGGAGTTTTTTCAACAAGGTACCCACGGAGGAGGCACTTTCGGTATTCAGGGACAGACAACACTCGGAATCATCTCTAGGAGAACTGAGCACTATACCAGCATCTAATATGATAGAGATGATAATTTTCTGTACACAAACACCAAACTTTGGAATGGTATCAGACATATATCGACAGAAATGAGGGCTAAGAAATGGGCTTTCTATTATCGCTAGCAATGGCAAACCTACATATGACATTAGAATCTGCATCACTAAAGCCAACACTATGTCTAACAACTTCATATTCCGGCCATACCAGAAAAGGTCCAGCTACTACTTGAAGATGTGAACTAAATAGGATCATCGATACAGTTCACAATGGAGAGAGAAAACAACAATAGACCCTCCTTCTTGGATGTAAAAAGATCTCGAACAGAGCATGTGTTCAAGACATCCGTATATCGCAAGCATACATTCACCGGACAATACATAAACTTCAACTTACACTCTCCATACAGTGTACAGAAAGAGATAGTTCGCTGTTTACAACGCCGAGCAGAAGTCATAAGGGGCAACCCAGAGACATATGAACAAGAAATGTTCAATATAAGCAGTACACTACAACGTAACAAATACCTCGGGTACATGGTAGCAGCTTCGATAAACTGGGATAGAATGGTACAAGAGGATAACAACACTTAGATAACAGGTTTAATCCGACTAACATATGTGAAGGGATTATCGGAGGAAATACAAAAGATCTGTAGTCCATATAAGATCAGGGCGACTTTTAAAAGTAGTTCAACATTTCGCTGACAGCTCTCCCGGGTAAGACCTCTCCATAAATGAGAACATGATTAACGAAAGAGTGTATGCCATCGCATACAGCTGTGGTACGAAATATAAAGGAGAAACAGGCCGCCACCTTATGTTAAAACTGCACGAATTCATAAAACGGTAACACAAGGGGAAATAGAAAAATTAGGCGTATGGTGAGAAAAGGGAAATCACCGCCGCCTGTAAGATGAAGTTGAAATAAAAGACAGAGAACGTTACTGGAAAATTCGAACACTTAAGACATCAGCAGATATACTATGTAACAAAAATATCCTAAGCCGACCACGCATATGGGTGTGTACAATATGGGAACCAGTAATAAGAAATGCTAGAGAAAAGTAATGAATGACAACAAAAATTGCAATATAAGCCCTGGTAAAAATATGTAATACTAATAAGAGAAAAATTGCAATATGAGCATTGGTAAGAAACGGTTGCTGAGATATTAGGTTTATAAGTCCCAAAAATTTATACAGAGATGTTCTCAAGGACACATGGCCCAGTGGATAAAGACGTTGGTTAGATCCAGTGGCTCGGCCCAAAATGTTGTGAATTCACTATCAAGCTACAATATTGCTGAATCAAAAAACACTTGGAGAGTTGACTAATGGAAATAACAGAGCCATCCAGAAAAGGCATGATACGTTGAACTAGAACAATCTATCCCGGTAAATTAAATAAAGGGTTTGATTCGAAATTCAAATTACGTTTCTAAGGCCGGAGCGTACAACGTCCGAAACGTTGTGAATATGGCAATGAAGATGAGGATAACAGCCCGAATAATGTAAATAACGCGAGTAATCATATTGCCTCATCTCAGAGATATAGGCAGACATTTATGTTTTCCGGTGATTTCTTTTTGCTTTGCTATATTGTCTACGTATCCTTTGGTTTTCTTTCTGAGAATGCCATAGAATAAATGGAACTATGTACATTGTTTTACGCTAATATTCCTATTGATAATACTTGATTCAAATATTGATTTTCGAAATACTATCCTTTTGCTCTTGTTTGGTTGGATTTGTTTAACGGCATATCAACAACTTATGCGTCATTTAATGTCAAAACTTAAATTTCTTGCGACCATTGGTAATTTAAAAAAAAATGTATTACTGGTAATATTCATTCCATTAATGTATTACGGGTAATTTTGTTTTAATATAAAAGTGCATAGCTGGTATTCATACTTCAAAAATGTATTTTTTATACTTTTATAATATTTTGACCACAGTTTAGAGGTTCTCTGTTTGCGATATTTAGGACGCTAACAAGTGCTACCACCCAGTGTCAGGCTGGACCTGAGAACAACAGTAATGAAAAGATGGTTCTACGTTCCTCAAAACCTACCAATTCCAAGCGTTGCTGCAGGATGTAGATTATCGCCATAATCAGAACGGGCTTTTCTTTTGATACGACCTAAAACTGGTAAATCCGCAACAGCTACCACCACTAAGTAATCTTCACCAGTCTCTTTCTCTATCCCTCGCTCGCTCTCGCGCGCATTAATAATATTTCTATATTTACAAGAGCCAGATAATATAAGTAGCTACACATTTACCCAACTTATCTTGGTTGTACATAAGATAAAATTGAAGAAATCATTTTAACAAGATTGTGTTACAACAAACCCCAAAGTGGTAAATGTCTAACAAATCATAATTCAAGATAGTTGCTTTTACTTCGGCACAATGATTTCTAAATAAATCTGAAATTATCTCCTATCATTATGCCTAACTACAACCTTGTGTAAATTAATTGAAACAAAACGAATAATACCGTTATTTCCTTTCTTTTTACAGTACTTCAAAGCATTTCCTTGTAGATTAACCACAGATTCTCGACTAAATTTATATCAGGAGAGTTCCCTTGCCAGTCGATAGTACTTTGATTTGTTCACTGTTAACTCTTCCTGTTGTGTTCATACAGCGTTTCACTATCCGTACGCCGTAACATTCATCGTCGGCAATTGCCGTAGGACAACTAATTAACAGTCGAGACAATAGTGTCTGGCCGCGATGAATATCCGATACAATCACCCGATGGCACAATATTTTTCAAGAACAAACAAATTTCGTCATACACCACGAAAAGAAGGTTCGTATTACTGCACACCACTGTAATGGACCTAATCTGAAGACAAAACAGAAATCGATTATACCCGTCCCTCCAGTGGCTTTTAAATTGACCGTATGGTAAAAGAAGGGAAACTGAATCGGTTGTTTCAATTAATTTGCAGTAGGGTGTAAATTTAAAGTTAGCATCCGAGTTTCAGGTCGTTCAGCAGGACATGTACATCTGCAGCGACCTGATATACGCAATAAAGACGATTTATTCATTAGCGATGCAAATCTTGATATCCCTTATCATGTTACAAATTTTTTGCTTGTGACTTCCTAGCTGACAAGATTTCCCATTGATCCTTATTTGCTAGAAAGTTGCTAATTCTTAATGGAATAAGTTCATAAAAGAAAAGCGGTTTTCCTTTACTATAACGTAACAAATGCAGAAGAATCAAGTGAAAACTAAAGTAAAAGCTTCAATCAAATGTATTACAATTTTTAATATATATTTTTTTTAATCTGATAGCCGTTGTCTCCTGATTAATCGTAAGCTAGTAGTTGTCGGGATATAATATCCGTCTAATATAATAAATGGTTGTTAATGCTTCATATGATAAATCCTTACATTTGAAACATTTTTTTTTACTCCGACATAAACTTGATTATATATTTCAATTCGATTGGTGCATCTAATTTTTAATATATATTTTTAAATGCTAGTGTTTTGAAAGCTTTCTAGAATAAATATACAAAACTATATTCAATAAATGACTCGAAAATCTTAATATTTCCAAAGACATTCGAGTTTCTAGTGTGTTGCAGAAGGATGTGAACCTGTGTTTATGATGAATTAGATTATAAAGAACATGCTGTAAATTTTCGGTAACCATGTAATATTTGGTAAAGATATCAGAATAATTAAGAACCTATACTGGCAGCATAAATAAAGATAGAAAATGAATTCTGTAAATATAGAAAAATAGAATGTGGTGTCTGAAAACGATACATCTTATAAACCATGGATGTGCACTTATTCAACCAAAACAATGAGTCGCATTTGAGAGAATTCGAAATCCTGACAGGATTTATTTTTGATGATTGTTAACATCAGATATGCAGAGGAAATAGCGTTTATAACCGACACTGAAATCAAACTAAAGAATTCCTACAAAACGTCAGCGAACGAAAGCTTGAAGAAGGGACTAAACTTCAGTTGCAAAAAGAGAGAATGCATGCTTAACAAAAACAACAACTCAACACAAATTACAAATTGGAGATACCAAAACCAAACAAATGCAACAATTTAAAAATCTAGGAAGTCTTTTATCAGGTGGCGAAAACTGCCACACTGAAATACGAAATAGAAATCAAAAGTAATAATAATAATAATAATAATAATAATAATAATAATAATAATAATAATAATAATAATAATAATAATTACTATTATTATTATTATTATTATTATTATTATTATGAATAGATTTCTCCTATGGTCACTCTACCTACCAAGACTGAGGGAAAACCCAGGACAGGTAGTGGTCTGTTTTTATGGCAACAATTCATGATTTGTTTTTCTACCACATATAACGTCATTAGCATTACATGGACAAAGTTATTAGTGTGTAGGCTGTGCTCATCAAGACAAATTGGCTATTTCGCTTCAGCTGGGACTTCCAGGGATCCTTCGAATGAGTTGATGTGTTCCTTTTTTATCATTCCAAGGGCACCTCCTTTGACTGGTACTATTTATGTTTTCAATTTCCACATTTTTTTCTATTTCGAATCCCATGTCTTTATACTTCAATAGTTTTATTTTATTTATAGTAATGGCGTTGTTTTCCCAGTTTTCTCTCGTTTATTTTAAACTATCAACATTGCGATTAAAATAAAACTATTGTTCTGGTATAAGTTCAAAATCTGAAAGAAAACAAGGAACTCAGCAAACATCGAGCAAGAATTTTGCCAGAAATACTCAATGAGCGTTCAACTGAATCATTGCTCTAGAATTGACTTTCGACGACGTCCTTTAGCTATTAAAATACTACTAAAAGAATTGGAACCGCGCAAAGGTACCAGGAATGTTCGCCATGTAACATCTGTCCGTAATTGTCCTCCAAAAGGACTATGAAAATACACAATACATGGATACTGTACCCGCTGAAAGAATGTTTTATGAGATCTTTTGAAAAAGCCTTTCTTTTCTTACATAAACAACGATTAATTTCTTGATTATGTTATGGATTCTATCAGACGGCGTTCCTCACTCTGTGGTTGTACAAAGGAGTAGTAGAAATTTTTTTTGAAACTGAAAGCGTCTTCAAAATAAGGTTAAAACTATTGTTTAGTGGTTGTCACCGGCCATCAGTATCTCTTGGGAGTCAATTTCACAGCCACACCTCAATTATAACTTACGGCCCATCATTAAAGATGATGGGGAAAAGGGTCAGTTCATTGTACCACAAAAGACAGTACCTGTAGGTACTTTACACGAAAAAAATCAGGGCGAAATGAGAGTAAAATTTGAGATGGACTAGTTTAATCATCCATTTTCTACCGTCCAAAAGATTTTGCTTCGCCTTGTGGGTAGCACAAAGCTTACAAACACATTGTATCTCTATTTTCATAGCGGATGATAGGGCGAAAATTATATCTTGTCTCCACCAATCCAGACCTTCACATCTAGGAGCCGTTGTAACTTATACAACACATATCATTTCCTTAATATTCAATTAGGAAGTAGGGATTTTCATTTATAGATTTTCTTCCCCAGAACTGTCATATTAAATACTGCTTCTTGAATCCCTACAATCTTCGTATCTAGTGCCAACCTTTATATATCCAGCATAACCTCCAAATATGTACCTCTTATTCCCTCTTTTTACACCGTTATGCCATTTTCATTTATGAAAACCTGTTCTTTGAGTAGCTCTTTGATTTGTAGTCGGTTAAAATAGTATTAAAAAAAATGGATAATAACTCAATGCTCTGCAACGTTTCCCTTTAAAATAAGTCAATCGTAATAGACGTATACTTATCAGAATTTGAAACCCTACTAAATACTGGAAAAATTAACTTGTATAAATTTAATTAAGTGGGCTACAAAATTCGTCCTCACCTATTTTGCTACTAGGATTTACTAGCATTTCTAGCCTCTCGAACATTTCAAGCTAATGATAATATTAATCAAACGTAAATTATCTCAAAAGGCATTCGAAAATTTCATTGATTCTTGACTCGAGAATACTATCCAAACGGAAAGAATATAAATGTATTATTTTGGCTTGGATTGAGGAATCGGGAACTTAGTTTGAATTTACATTCAGTTTATGTGCTAATACCATTGGGGACGGTCTGAATCCCCTTCTTCTATCCACAACTATGGATAAATAGCAGAACAGATAGGATGGATGGCAACTGGTCTACCGCAGAAAGAAATGGCAAACTACCGCGGAAAAAAAAAATCTGCCTCATCAATCATGGATCGAAAGATACATGTTGGCTTAATTGTGTATCACACATGGCACATAACTGACTGACTGAACATTGGGAAATTTATTAATACCTTCTTCTCTCTCTAGATATTGGTAAATAGCAGGACAGACTGGGTTCTGTAGAACTGGATAGCAAAGGTTCTAACGCAGAAAAAATTTGCAAACTACCGTGTGAAAAAAAATCTGCCTCGTCACTCATGTATCGAAAGATGCATGATCGCCTAAGCGTGTAATTGTAATTATGAGTAAATTGCAGTACAGACCCGATTCTATAGACTTGGATGGCAACTGGTCTACCGCAAGAAAAAATGGCAAACTACCGCGGGAAAAAATCGGCCTCGTCATGATCGCCTAAGCGTGTATCACGCATGGCACATAACTGATTTATTTTAGCTCTAATGTTTCGATCAAATGCTCCTGCTATCAATTAACAAATGATATTCTCCACCAAAATATATGACTTGACATCAGTTGATCAGAAGAGCACTTCATTTAAAGCGTCGTTCACAAAATTTGTCTAGCAATAATTATTTCGATTGCCACGTACGGAAATAAGAAGAATCAGAGAAAGACATAGAGCAAAGCAACGCAAAAAAAAAGAAACTACCTGGAGGACATGAATGGCAGAGTCTGTTATTAAGTTATTAAGGACTACAAATTCTAGGGAAGCATGATCGTCAATCTGTTGACTGGAGACAGCACAAAAAAGCCCGAAATAAACCCACCAGTCCGTAACCCATCACAGTCGTAAGAAAATCCAAATTTATATCAGCCTTAGCAACAATAGATGTGTCTACGGAAAAAAATGACCGTACAGGTACATCAACTATCAAGCTCGTTTTGAATTAAGAATTGTTTTTTTTTGTTTGTTTTTTTTTCTCTTAGGTTACCACCCAAAGCTAGATAACCTAATCTACCTTGCTATTTAACTTTGCTCGAAGCCGGAGCACAAAGAGAAGAAAAAACACTCCATTATTTTTCCAAATTAATTTTTGGTAAATGAACGCCACAAACTTGGAATAAATTTGAAATAACGAACTGATAGTCGTTAAACTTCCTTGACATTCTCAGCGAACTAAGCTATATCTGATAAAAAACAAAGTAGGTAACTGA
>OZ010586.1:109304922-109307422 GCA_963932145.1 Acanthosepion lycidas
GCATGCGTGCATGTGTGTGTGTCTGTGTGTGTGTATCACTTACTATTAGGTTGGTGCAAAAATAATGACGTAATAATGTCGTTTTTTAACGTCAAAAAAAGACATGATTACGTCATTATTTTTGCACCAACCTAATGTAAACTAACAGTGACCAATCATTATTAATAGCTATAAAATTTAAAATTCTCCCTCTGCAGGAATTGCATAGTTTTGTAATGATAGTTTTGCTGGATTTTTCATTGAAATAGTTTCGTGCTTCTACACATTTACCCGAGGCACTTTTTCCAATTATTGTTCGTAGTTTCTATGAAATAGTTTTCAATCTTCAAAATTGGAGAACTTACAAAATAATTAATGAATTGCCTGCAATTTTAACCTCGACTGCCGCCCCCTCACATTGTTCCCTCACAAATACCACGTCCCCGACCAGCCAATCAGGACGATCGAACCCACTGGCTACGCACAAGGTAAGACATTATTGGATGTAATCGAATGCTTCACTGTTGTTGGCAGCATAGATTATTCATTAATTTTTATTCGCTATTTTGTTGTAGCAAAAGGGGAAATCGCAAGAATTTTGGCAAATCGAAATGTCCTTCTGTCCCAAATTAGTCTAGCGTATTACACATTGGTACTGTTATGAAAGATTGAACCCACTCCTCGTTGGAAGTGTTCTGAGGTAAGAAATTTCTGACTGTCACATTTCAATAAGCAGATGTTTATTTAGGTTTATTAGGTTTAGTTTTGTTTTATTTTACTGCATATCAAAACTTCAATGGGTTATTTAATGCCGACAAAATTTTTAGGATAGGTTCGTATCATTGAAATATGTATTCTTTGTTAGAGATGAGTTTGTAATCACGTTTCATCGAATTTTTCTAAAGAATTTTTATTTTTTTTATTTTTTTTTATTGAGAGTCAAATGTTTTGCTGGTATTTTTTCTTTCAAAAATATTTTGCTGGTCTTTTTGACAGGAAAATCCATGTCTACGGTGGAGATGTGAAAAACAGAAATGAAGAGGTGGTTCCACGCTCTTCAAAAGCTCCGTGTCGGAGGTCTTGATGCCAGAATGTTTACTATAAATATTTGTGTAGACATGTAGCACCATATCAGGAATTTCTCTGAGGCGTTTAATGCGTTTTTGTTAAGATTCTGATCAAAATAAGAACAACCCAATTCTTCTTATTCTTGTCTGTTTTATTGACTTACGTATATCGTAATTTCAACTGGCGTCATAATTTTGCTGCAGTGTTTAAAGTTTCCATCAAATCTACTCAATCCAATCAAAAATAAAACGTACGAATTTTATCTTTTTATTTGAACAATAAAAATAAAGCAGCTGCCGATCGTATAGATTATTCCGAAAACGAAAAA
Source organism: Acanthosepion lycidas (assembly GCA_963932145.1). Lineage (NCBI taxonomy): Eukaryota > Metazoa > Mollusca > Cephalopoda > Sepiida > Sepiidae > Acanthosepion > Acanthosepion lycidas. Next base: position 109,306,298 of record OZ010586.1, read on the forward strand.
GATATATGTTCATATCTCACACCAAGCTTGTCCGTTACTGGTCAGTGTTTTTTGTTGTTTTTTTTACTGCTGCTGACCTTTCGTTCCTATATTATTTCCATTCATGACGTGGGCGATCATCTCACCCACAAATGTTCGTTTTTTTTTCTCTTATAGAAGATAAATGTGTAGCAATTAAATCCTACATATATTTTTCAACCAATAAATTCTCTCGGAATATTTTTTGATAAACAATAATTAGAAGAGCAAATACCGCCAAAATACGTGGCAGGTGCAGTTGTATCCCTAACACGTATTGTTTTGGGACCTTTTATAAAATAACAATAATATGTCCATTCACCACTCATGGATATTCTAGAAACAGATTTTCACAAAGCAGTGTGAAATTATGAAAAACATGATATTAAAAATATTCTATGTGAAATTAAATTTTGAATCTCCTTACGGATATAAAATAAGAAGCGTACTTCTTCCCAATACCCAAATCAATTTCAGAGGCCAATTTGATCTATCCGTGCGTACACATACACGCACACACTGGGAGAGACGACAACCAGAAGCCGCTGACTAAGGCCTTGTCACGCACACAAGTCAACGGATTGACCAGCAGTAGCGGAATAAGCCGTTGTGTATGAGCTGGCAAACAAATGTATTAATGTAAATCTGTCCACATGTTTTATATTCCGATATTAACGCTTAATTAGTTTATAAAATAAACTTCACAGCAAGGAAGTTAGAACATTTTATTCTGCTTTTCCTTCAGAGGATATTTTTAGTCACGTAAAAGATTTATCGTTGTTTGATTTGTTAAATGTTTGAAATCCCAACACCAAGATAATAGCAAAAACCTCTGTAGATGGATCGCAACACTCTAAATAAATCTTACCGCATCTGTGTATATTTCTGAGATGAGGTATTATTTACATTATTTACACTATTTGGACTATTTGTACGCTCAGGCCTTCTTCAGGTGGTTGGAATGTCAAACTGTACCCTTTATTTCAAGGATGCATGGCACAGTGGATAAAAGCGTAGGTAAGGACCCAAAGAGTGTGAGTTCAATACCCGGTTAAAGCAGTGGAGAACATTCAGAGGGAAATTAACAGGAGATAACTGATAGCTGAC
>OZ010586.1:109312422-109317422 GCA_963932145.1 Acanthosepion lycidas
ATAACTTACCCAACGGAATTACATAGCTGCTTTGTACCTCTTCTCTAAATATTTCATTGCACTACAACTAGTGAGCCTTCCTCGTTGCTTCATCAACTTCCTGAAATTATGAGTAGTACTAGCAAGGTCTTATCCTTTTACTGTTGAAATTGCAAAACGAACACTAACTCCAATGCAAGTAATTTCTTTGCTAATACTTCACATGGTAATCTCTTTCCTTCTCTTACTTTCTTGTCAGCTACGATGTCTAAATTCATTTTCACTCGCCAATAGCATTTTTATCTGTTCCTTCTCTCTCAATAACCACATTTGAGGCGGTGATAAATTGGTATTGTTCAAAGGGTTATGGTACCTCTTATGGTACCTCTTATGGTACCTCTGCGCCTGGATTTTTTTTTACTTTGTGCAATATAAAAGCTCTTGTTTTCTGCTGGCCTTTGACAACGTTCATGAATTGAAAATACTGCAGACAATAGAACTTTTGCATTTCATGAACTTTGACATAGAGTTTTTGTTTGCTGTTCTGCATCTCCTCTTTTGAAATTAACGCGCTCCAAACAGTTGAGAGGTGACTGGTCATCCGTTTCATGAGAGATAAGTTTTGAATTGGGAACTGAGTAAATCAGGGACTGGAACTCTGGTGCAGTTAGTAGACGTCGTGATAGTCCTTTTGGTAGCTGATACAAAATATGAGGCATCAAATCTACATCCGGGTGTTTTTGTCGAGACATCATCTCCAGAAAGAATGCCAGCCAGGTTTAAAGACTTCTTTCAAGTCATGAGGAGAAAGGGAAATCGTCTTATCCTTGTTCCTGTGGTGTCCTTCTGGAAGTTTCTTCTCACGAAAATTGACTTTCCCAGACAGCATCGGGACTTAAGTTTGGACATTATGGAACTGGGAACAGCAATGCAGGTCCGAACAGTGTAGAAAGGAATTGTCAATGGAGTTTAGACCAAACACAGGTTGGTCGAAGGATGATGATGATGATGATGATGATGATGATGATGATAAACAAATTTTCGTCTAAGTGGCTTTATCGCCTTACTTTATGTGAAATTATTAAAATGTAAATATGAAAAATAAAATCTCTATTCAATGGTTACATCCTAACAAATAGAAATTAAAGTTATAGATGAAGACAAATCTTTATGAATGAAATAACTTTATTTTACGACCCAAAGATTAGAGATTTGTGGTTCTTTTTTCACTTCTTAGGGCTTCACAATTACATCATAATAAGAATTTACACAAAATAGTTTATTATTTAATTGTTGCAATTATTTAGAATCTTTTAGTATTCATTTTGATTAAATAGACGCATTAATTACACATTAACCGGATTATTTCGAAAATTACTTCTTCAGCAGAGCATCAGATCTGATACATCCGTTAAAATAATCTTCTTCTTTTTCTTCTTCTTCTTCTTCTTCTTCTACATTCCGTGCACCTTCATTTTTTTGGCAATCCCGTTACTCCACAACTTCCTATCCTTTCTAGATCTTAGTAATGATTTCATTTTCACTATCGAGTCCACTCTGTCTTCTGTCAGCCATTTACAGTCTCTTTGTTTTTTAGGATACTGGCTAATTAATTTTGCTCCTGCTTTCAATATTTACCATGAGTATCAATTTTTTCGAGCCCACTTTCCTCATCATCAGCCATGTAAATATCAGATATATATATATCTCTAATTATAACGATATGCATACATTTTTAAATTTTCCTTAAAGCATGTTGTTACTCATATTATCTCTACATGCCATTCTCAGTATCCTTCTATAGAACCACATTTCTGTCGCCTCCAATATCTTTTTCATCTGTGTGGATATTGTCCAGCATTCACTGACATATAGAAGGAATGATAATATATAGCAAAGTCACTACTGTTTTCTTTGTTTCTAATGAAAATTCCATGTTTCTAAATAGTTTACTTAGTTATTAGAAAACAAATTTTGCTATTCCAATGTGCCTTCGGATTTCAGTGTTTCATTCTTCGTCATATCTTAAATCTCTTCGCAGATGATATCAGTTAATGGTATATGTTTATTAACTTTATTTTTTCTGTCCAATGAAATGGTAGTAATAAAGCTGCAGTCAATACTGGATACTGGATAGAAGTTTAACAGTTAAGGGAATTGCGAAAACTGTTTTTCTAAAAAGATTTTATAAATTTCAAACGAAAGTAGGAGTATAGGCTTTCTTAATGAATGATGAATGTTTTCTTATAAGTAAACGGCTAATATCAACTTTATTGTTAGCATAGCCAAACAATCTGTATATATTAATAATATAAATACCAGCAAAAACCTAAACGTAGTTATATCAGAAATGAAAGCGTACACACAATATAAACATTGGAACGCAGCTTACTGAGTCTGTTTTCCAGTATTCTTCATGTTGCGTATATTATATATATATATATATATATATATATATATATATATATATATATATAATATAATATAATATAATATAATATAATATAATATAATATAATATATATATATATAATATATATATATATATGTATGTATATTCGACGCATGAGTTTCAAGCAGATCAGTTCCCAGGAAACCGATAGACCGACAACAGCACATGTGATTTGATTATAGTGGTAAATGTTTCGTGCAGGACCATCCACACTTTTTGAAGGGCCAAATACAGAGACCTGGTGCACTAAGTGCCACAGGGTCCCCAAACAACCCTCCGCAGGTTTTGAATTCAGAGTTGTCCTTATCCCAGACCAGTTGGCATCCAAGGCTATAGAACCCAGGCTGTCCTCCTATTTACCCATGGCGTGAGGGAGAAAAAGAGGATTCACACCTTTTCCAAGGGTATTAGCACATAAGTGAATGTAATGAATTCGACTGGAATTCGAACTCGGCTCTCTGACTCCTCAATCCAAGCCGATATCCATTACTCCTCCTCTATATATATTCTATCATTTACTACTCAAAAGGATTCAACATAGTTTTGAGACATATTTTTACGTTGAACAAAGATTTGGAGCCTGAAATGAAAACTAACCGAGAATCGATTGGAGATTATATGTAATCCGAATAGGCAATAACAAATTCTAAATTTTGGTTTGGTTTGCTTTTACGGCATATCAACCTCAATTGGTTATTTAATGCCGAAAATATTTTTATTGATGGTAATATTTTTATCAAAAATATATTACTAGAAATACCTTTTTCTTCAAAAATATATTGCTGGTAATATTTTTCCTTCAAAATATATTGCTGGTAATATTTTTCTAAAATATATATTGCTGGTAATCTTTATTGACTTCCAAAATGTATTGCTGTTAATAATATCTTGTGGGTATTAAGTTTCTCTTCCAAAAATTTATTTCTGGTATTGAGACCTATTTTAACTCTTTCATAATTTTTTACCCTAGTTTATGGGTTAACTGTTTTACCATAGTTGGGACCCTAACAGGTACTGCCACCCCGGATGAAGGTGGACCTGGGAACACCAGCAATTTAGAGGTTTTTCCACGCTCCTCAAAACCTCCTTATCAGCAGCCTTGCTGTTGGGCGTATTTTATCCTGTTACCCTGGACACTGATGTAGTATATCGTCATACGCAGGACGGTCAAATTTGGGGAATAAATTCTGTTTCGGATCATTGTGTCCGTGTCTTCATTCACCAACTTTAATTTGCTGATATTAGTGTCGTATATTGATTTATGTTTGACCTATTTCTCGCCCTTCACTTATTTGAAAAAGAATCTCTAAAAATTACATCTTTTTCTTGTTTTATAGCATGATCAAGTTTCGGAAAAATCCGTCTTGCAAAATTTAAAGAATATGCGAATACAGATTTGCTTTAAAATTCTGAGCGAAATAAGATTGGTGTTTGCCAACGGCGAAGTTGCAGAAAGATACCCAAAGTTATAATTATGTTACTAGTTATAAAAATTAACTGTCATTTAATGAATTAGTCTAATTAGTGATTTAATGAAATCTGCAGTGTCCGAAAGGCATGCTTGTCGTGTACAAGTTAGCAGGTAGTGATTTTTACTTCACTGTTCTCAAAGGACTGATTAATTTCATTATATATTTAAATTGAATAGATGTTATTTTATTTTATTTTATGAAACTAAGAATAGAAATAATATTTCATCGAGAAAATTGCGATCAACATTATTTATTATATTTGAATATATAATTCATTTCACTCGTGTATTCTGAGATATTAATTTTACATTAAAGTTCCTCATCATTTATACAAAACGAAATAATTGTAAAAATTTCTTTATACGTTGCATGATTCATAAATAAATTATCAATAATTAAATTCTTATTAAATAACATACATAAAATAAGCATGTAAAATGTCTAGTAATTTTTTTTATATACAAGATTATCTGAAATAGTGAAATTTGCGACAAAATGAACTCAGTAAATAATCCAAACATCACATTGCGATTCTTTAGTTTAGAATTAAGATGAGGAATTATAGCGGTTATAGACTTGATTATTTAAACCAACATGTTTTTGTCTAAAAACGTTTCAAATTTTTTACCTGCTTTCCTTCTTAAGGTGCCTGTCTTTATACTCGTTAAACATCATGGAATTTTAAACTAAACCCTTTATTAAATCAAAAGTGAAGATTCAACTTACCATCTTTAAGCAATATATCCTATCATAACCATGATTCTTATTCAGCTTAAAACCTGATTATCTGGGTTTTTTGGGGGTTTTTTTTCCACTTGGTCAGTGTATCTGATATTTAAAAAAACAGCCAAAATAAACTGCCAGGGATTTTTATCCATTTAATGAAGACATCTTTAAATAATGCGTAAAATAATGTGTTTTAGGCTCTGTCCGTCTTCAGTTGATTGGAATTTCGAGCTGAAACCTTTATTGCATCTACCGTGGTAGATTGTCCAGTTCGAAATTACAATAACTTGACTAAGGCCGGAGCGTAGAACGGCTAAAACGTCGTGAATATGGCAATAAAGACGAGGTCAACAGTCTGAACAAAGTAAATA
>OZ010586.1:109322422-109349922 GCA_963932145.1 Acanthosepion lycidas
TATGGCTCATCTACCTTTTGATGAGCCATGTTTTTAATTTTCATTATCTTTTGTGTGTTGGTTTGTTTGTTTTTTACATGGAAATATTCAGTTATCATTTGGAGTTATACTCAAGGCATTTTCCCGTCGTGCCTCTCGTCTATTAAGTAAGGAGCCCGCCCTATTACAAAGGGAAAATGCACTGACTGGAATTCATTTCAGGATTTACTTCGCGAGAGACTAATTAAATTTTTAATCTTCCCGTTGAAAATCGTACAAATCGAAGAAATACGAGGTTCTGATTTGAATTTCAATGTTTACTCTCTTTCGTTTAATTGTGTTACTTCCAGTTCTCCATATCTTACCTGGCTTATCAGTTAAACTGATGTATATTCATAAGCTTTCATGAACTAGAAGACAGAATGCATGGCCTCAGTAAAAGGAGGTGCCAGAGGTCACTAAAATCAAGTAGGTGCGTAAGTTTAATATCTGGGAAGTGTTCTGATAGAAGACGGAAAGTGCATTACTGAGATCCGTAGACGTAATGTAATGGCCAAGGACGCATTCCAAAAGGTGGCCAGAGGATTGTGAGTCAGGAGGATTTCTTTGGTAACAAAGAAAAGTGTACTGAGCTGTTACGTGACATCTGTCCTCCTTTGTGGTAGTGAATTTTGAACGGTCTCCTCAAAGTTGACGGAGATGTCGTACTAAAAAAAGATGCTGAGGATAGAATGTGTGAGTAACGATGACGTCTTGGAGAGGATACAGAAAAGAAGTAAGATTATAGTTAACATCAGAAAGAGGAAGCTGAAGTTTCCGGGAGACGTAATGAGAAAGGAGGGCCTGGACAATCTTATACTTACAGGTCGAATAGAAGGAAAGAGAAAAAATGGAGAGAAAAGCATGACTTACCTGGTGGGTTTATGCAAGTAGATGACAGAACGTAGTCTGAGGGAGGTGGCAGAGTGACGAAACTTATAGGGAGCTACAAGGGATAGGGGGAAGTAGAGAAACACGATCACCTACGTATTGAAAGGACACGACACACAAAAAGAAAGAAAGAAATGACATTTTTGCTCTTGCATATAAATCTTTTCTATATGGCATGTCTTTCAGGACGTAGGCGATCATGACTCTCCACCTCCCTCAATCCCTTGCAGCTCTCAGCAAGCTCCTTCCATATGCTTCCACCGCCGGACTAAATTCTGTCATCCACTTGCTCAAGCTCGTCAGGTATGCCACTCGCGGATTTCCCTTGTTTCTCTTTCCCTCTATTGACCCGTGAGTCTCAGATTCTCCAGGCCCTTCTTCATCATGTTGTGTCGCAGTAATTTCAGCTGCCTTTATCTGATGTTAAATATAAGATTTCTCCTTTGTTGTAACCTCTCTAAAACCTCATCGTTGCTCACATGAAGATCACTCTAAGTCAAAGGCCAGTTAACTACCGGTGGTGTCTCCATAAACTACCCTGGAAAAGTCAACGGTAAACCACTCCATTACCAATCCCAAGACATATTATACATATATATATATATATATATATATATATATATATATATATATATATATATATATATATATATATCCCTTCCCTATATATATAAATATATATATATATATATATATATATATATGTATATATCTTATCCCTGCCCTATATATATATATATATATATATATATATATATATATGTATCCCTGCCCTATGTATATATATATATATATATATATATATATATATATATATATATATAAATATAAAAGTGAACATAGAAGTCAACACGTAGTGGCGACAGTCTGTTTCATGCTATATGCAATCGTCAGGTGGCCTGACGATTGCATATAGCATGAAACAGACTGTCGCCTCTAAGTGTTGACTTCTATGTTCACTTTTATATTTACACACGCTCTATCTCTGATATTGAGCACTTTATTGCATAAATATAGCACACCTTAAGACTATATTTCTTTATATATATATATATATATATATATATATATATATATATATATATATATATATATATATATATATACCTGCCCTCCATTAGAATGTCTGACGCGCAAATTCTCAAGACCTCTCTGCTCGGTCTCACGTTGACTGCTGACCTGAGATGGAACAAATACATTGAGCCAATTGGTTCGTCCACCGCAAAGAAAGTTGGCTCCCTGTGCCGCGCCAGGAATTTCTTCTCCCCGGAATCAATCCTTCTGATCTACAAATCAACAATTCGCCATTACATGGATTATTGCTTCCATATACGGTCTGGAGCTCCTTCTGCTTACCTCGGTCCTCTTGATAAGCTCCAGAGGCGGATATGCAATATAATTGACCCTGTTCGTCTGCAGACGCTCTCTCACAGACGCGCCGTCGCCTCTCCCTGTCTTTTTTATAGATACTTTCATGGCAATAGCTCCGAGGATTTGCATTCGCTGGTTTCCAGACTTCATGAATTCAAGCGTCCTACGAGGCTGGCATCCCGCTCTCACCCTTTCACTGTCGAAACTACTAAATGTAGCCGTCTCTTCTACTCCAATAGCTTCATGTCTCGCACCTCTCGTCTGTGGAACTCTATTCCAGTTTCCCTGAGAGCTATAATCTCCAAATATTCAAATGTAATGTCAATCGACATCTCCAGTTACCTTGATCTATCCACTATCCTTCTCCTCATCCTTTCCTCTATCACTCATATCTGATCTTTCTCCAAATCTTCTGTAACCCCTTGCGTCCTAGTGGCTTTGCGCCTTGCTTGAGGTGAAACGCTTAATATATATATATATATATATATATATATATATATATATATATATATATATATGCTTGTTACAGAATAAAATATTTGCATTGCCTTGATAAACTCCCTCAGAAGTCGAAACACCTCGTCTAAGATGTTTACTTTTGTTCTTTATTCACCTTTTACTGATATACTATATCTGAAATGTTTATATATCAGAGTATCTAATTATATAAACTATCTGACCATATGATATATAATTCACTATTGGTACTACCTTGACTTTCCAGAACACTGTTGCTATTAATTGATGGCTGAACATTGAATTTGATATGTACGTCCACTCCGGTATTGCAATCAGATTCTTTTAACCTAAATATCATGGCGCTATAACTGTTCGTCTCCAGGGTATCATTTGTGACAATGATATCCAGCTACCTCTATTTCCTATGATCTGTTCACAGTTATTTTTTTTCTTTTATGATAGTGGATATAATTTTAGTAAGTACACCTGTAAAGGCACTCAATATCCTCGCTAGTTTGGTTGTAATAAGAAGTAATGTATACATCCTGTTTTGTGGCAATTGCTCTATATTTATCTCCTTGGAGAAAGTATGAATGCAATTCACATTGCGCCATATGCGAATGACGTGGATTATAGGATCTTTAGAGTCCAATGATGTTAAGTTAATTGTCATTGTTGCCGATATCTTCAGGAAGATCTGCGCCATGAAATCTATGTAAGGTTAGTTTAACAACTATTCGCGCGAATGGGAAACCGTCAAGCAGAGTTTAATATGATTTATTCAACCTATACAACGTGTATATCCTAAAAGAAATGGGAACATTTCATGTGATTTGGGGGCACAAGGTTACCCATAAAAGCTACCCAAATTACTTTATTTCGCAGCAGAAGAAAGACTACAGGAAGTCCATAAAATTTGTAAGGGAACACGTAAAGAAAGGACTAACCATCAATAGTAAGAATGACAATACATGTTTGTCAGAAAATAAAACCAAACAAGATGTGAACAAGGAATTGGAAATGTCAAAATCAAACAAATACAAAAGATAAAATATCTGTGATGAGTTTTAAAAGAAGATAGACAATATGATTTTAAAATCAAAACGCGCATATTTATAACAAATTTTTCCTTCCAAATACTAGAAAAAGTAAAAAGATTCAAGTAAGTTTCGTTAGAAAGAACAAAAAAAAATCCTAGGTAATATAAATCTTCCCAGACAGTAGAGAATAAAGAAATATTTCTTCTCAGATGAAGAGTAAAACATTGGTGGCAAGATCTCATCTTTTTACAGTTTAAATGGTGACAATTACCAGTAAGTTGTATGCTAAGATTTTCTTCTATAACAGTTCTGGATTGTGTGACTCTCTTCAAGTTTCTTGATTCCCAGTCAACTTTGTACTTCCATAATTTAAATGCAGTGTCAATGGTTATCTTCTGTCTTATTAATTCTTGTTCTGATATAATATATTTCATTATACTTTGTAAGAATCGGTAACCTCTTGAATATTAGTGGCTTAATCTTGCTTGGTGTAATTTATAAAAACAAAATCACTTGTGGCAATACTTTGTTCTATATAAAGTTGTTGCGAATATCATGGACGGAACACTTTGGCAATCAGGAAGATTTAAGGAAGATGAAAGCTAAACGGAAAGTTATATATAAAATAAGAAAGACATTTTAAATTCTAGGATATAATATAGAAAAGTGCATCGAATATAATTTACGAGACATATAGAAGATAGGGAGAGAGCCAATTGGATATCTATTGACGAAGTATATAAGAATTGATAATAAAATGATTGGTGGTGGTAGTAGTAATGAGACAAATATTGTTCAAAGCTACAAAATTGTAGAAAGGCATGAAGGATGACATTAAACATAGTTGTAATGGAATGCCCCACACTCCCTATCGCTTATGTGGACTAACAATATCATTACCTATATATAGTGAGCACAGGATATACCGGGGGCTTACTTCGGCAATGAGTTGGAGATATTTTTTTTAGCTTTTACGGGGTCTATGGAGAATTTTTGACCGAGCTCACGATCTCGATTTTAACCCGGCATTAAAAACGGCCATGTGCCACATACCGCCTCGCGGGGATTTGAGGTAAATAACGTTGCTTCGGCAATCAGTTGCAGATTCGTCTCCAGCTAAGCTAGTCGAACTCTCTGCCTTCGGGAGGAGAGGAATCCAGGCGAGGCTATGCCGAGGGGCTGAGTCTCGTCTGGGATGGTAGACAGCAACCCGATCCCGTGTATACGGAGAATTTTTGCCCCAACCTATGGGCTCGAATACTCCACGTTAAATTCAGCCTTGTGCAACATCTTTTCGCATGGGGGGATTGGTAATTAATAGTCTGCCACCCGTGTCTTTCAGTAGTGTATTCTCTTTTACAATATACCTCTCTTCTTACATCTTCGCATCTGTTTCTGTTCCTTCACTTGAATTCAGCCTTTATTTTTTTTTTGTAACGTCTTTAAGGATTACATCATGAAGAACATGTTATTAACTTATCCTTGTGATTCTATTTGGATCTATATCAGTTTCGACATATCACACAGCAATTTGTTCCAGCCTATTTGCATATTTCAGCATATAACCGGAAATATCTATATGTCTATCGTTCGATACACTTCTATTCATGTAATTTGGCATTATGTTTGACACACGCTTGGTAGGAGAATAAAGTGAAATCTTATGTCGTTCTCACTTCTTCTGTAGACTAGAAGATATTCACTTTCAGGGATAGAGCATATGTAAATATAAACGTGGACAGTTGTCTTCATTCCAAGGACAACAAATAAATAAAAGAAAGCATTTGAGGCTAAGTGACAAACAAAGATGTTCAGGTTGTTAGTATATATTAACAGTCACTTTTGGCATCGAGTGAACCACTTTTGCTCTTCTCTTGCTAACGAACAGGCTGTCCGCCGTGTAATTCTCTTACTGTCCGTTTTTATTGCAAGCCACATGTTGGGCTGTATAGATAACCATGGAGTTTGTTGTGGGGGGAAAGCTGAGCCGTCCAACTGATAAAGAAGGTTTTATTACCAAGTATCATCTACCAATACACCCAGCCATACCATGGAAGCGAAAACCTGAATATAAACATCAATTTTGTAATATTGCAAATATATAACTTATACCTATTGTTATACAAACAAACACAAAAATGTGTAAATGTATAGATCGAGGTCAACCCCCAACGGCGACAGTCTGTTCCATGCTTAAAAGCAATTTTCAGACAGTCCACTGAAGACATCGTATTGACCTCAATGCCCTGTTTAATATTTACATATGCTCTATAACTGATATTGACCAATTTAATATATGTAAATATAAACTCCCTTAAAACTGTATTTCATCTTACATAAACTGCTGCGCAAAAGTATGTGAATCCTTAAAATCATTTTTTTTTTTTTAAAAAAGAGTCGTTTTAATCAGATAATCAGCAAATTTAAATCAGATTATATATTCCTTATGAAAAAAAAATTAGCTAAACGTATCACATCCACTTTTGAAGATTTTATCTGACTGGAATGGACTTATTAATTAAAAATTAAGATCTGCAAAAGTAAGTGAATCTTTATATTTAATATTTGATGACTCCTTTTTTACGGTCACAACATCCACCAATCTTTTCATATAATTCTTAAGAAGTTTCTAAAAGTAGTGAGTGTCAGCTTTTAAAAATTCTTCGCAGCAACACTTCTCGATATTAGCTGGTTTTCTATACTTTTCACAGAAACTATTTTAATATCTACATGGGTTACCATTTTTAGTATAAAACTGGCAAATAAATAATTGAAACTTTCAGAAAAGTCTTAAATGTATTCAGTATTCATGACGGTAACATTACCCTGTTTCGCTTCATATTACTGCACCAAAGACAACTGAATTTAAGAGCTTTGATAAGGACATAATAAGAAGTTTAGACAAATATGGCTACCATGTCTACGGGCTGACATTAAAGGACGTTTTCGTATCGTATTTTACGTTTAACATTAAATAATCCTAATGTTAAAACATTTAAAAATATGTTTTGTGATAGAAAACTTCATGACTGCCATAAAAAGACAAAAAATATTTTATTACCACGTATGATGATAGATAAAAAGTAAAACTGAAATACATGCTAGCTGACTGATTTCGAAATTCGTTCAACGGAGATAAATCATAAAATAATAGAATTATCACTAAAACTATGTACAATATGTATTGGGAAAAATATTGCTTAGCTGTAAAATAGTTTGGGGCCCAGGACGAAGTCCTGTTCTCACGGAGGCCTTCAGTGATACAATATTAAACATCAAAACATTTGTTGAGTTCCGAGAATTTTGGAAATCACTCCAGTGGAGAGTATTCACAATCCTATTGGAAAAAGAAAATGCGAAGATCTTTTAAAAAATCAACATGTAAAATATGAGATGAAGACTAAAGCGTATTTTCATTTTTCTCCCCACTTTCATGTTTGTTTGTTTGAAAGATAATTTTTATTTCTGACTTCAGAAATCTTCTATGAAAATTATGTGTTAAAAAGGCTATATATGCGTTTACATTGCCCTGTTTAATCATAAGATCCGGTTGAGTGGTAGAGAAATTAAATGAAAAGAGCAAAGATCTTATCATGTTAGCTTCTTAAATGTTAGTTTATGTAGTGAAGCACTTGTGAATCGATGGACGCAAAGATTGATTTTGAAAAGATTTTAGTTTTAAACTACTCGCCTGAGAGAAATGTCAAGGTGAATGCACTGGAAGCTTTTAAGATATAACTTTCAAATGTGTCTGAAATAAATTTCGGTTTAGTTTCCTTGGATGATCGCACCATTCCTGATGTTTCAGAACCTGAAGAAGTCGCAAAGGAAGAAAGATTAAAACAATTTTCTATTTCAAGAAGAACAGCTGATATATATATATATATATATATATATATATATATATATATATATATATATATATATATACATACATATATATATACATATATATATATATACATATATATATATATATATATATATATATATATATATATATATATATATATATATATATATAGGTGTGTGTGTGTGCGCGCGCCTTTGTGTGTGTCTGTGTGTATGAGTGTGTGTAGAGAGAGAGAGTCAGAAAGAGTGGATAGCGGCTCGGATTGAGGAATGGGAAAGGCGAGTTCGAATTCCAGTCGAATCTATTACATTCACTTACATGCTAATACCATTGGGAAAAGTATTAATCCTTTTCTCCTCCTTCCAGCTGTGGGTAAATAGCAGGGTAGACTGGGTTCTATAGACTTGGATAGCAACTAGTCTAGGAGAAGTACAACTCTGAATGGTCGTTTGGGGGAGTACACCAGTCCTCTGTATATGTCCCTTCAAAAAATTCTACTGCACAAAGCCTTCACTACTGTCATCAAATCTCATATTCTGGTGCCTGGCTGTCGATTTTAGAAACTGAGCCGCTTGACCCTCATACGTCGAATACGACGGGAGATACACCCATATATATATATATATATATATATATATATATATATATATATATATATATATATATATGCGTGTGTGAGAGTGTGTCTGTGTGTTTATATGTGTGTCCCTTTATCTGAGAATATTAATCTAAATAGATATTTATAATTCTATGTTCGAATATCTTAAGAAGGATTTGAATAGAAATATGGACATAGATAAATAGATAAATAGACAGACAGATTAGTGTTTATCGGTATTAAAATTGAATTAATAAATCGAATTCACATTTCACCGCAAGATATTTATGTCGACTTGTCTCTTAAATTTAAAGGTAAAATGCCAGATATGTTGTCAAAACATATCGTCACCGACAAAAATTGTCAATATTTTTATGAAACATTTCACTCCAAGCAATGGAGCAATTGAAAAAGAGGAAGCGTAAAAAGGAGAACGGGAATCAAGGCAGGAGAAGATATCGACTGACGTTATATTTTTTTAGCATTATAGTTATAAGGAAAACAAGTGGAAGAATGTTCCATTGTCAGAAAGTGCGAGAGAAGAAGCTGCTGTAGTAGAAGAGGCCGTTACATTTAACTAATTCGACAGTAAAAGAGTGGAACCAAAATGCCAACCTAGTAACACTTGTGGCCATTACTGAAAATATCTCACCAGAACAGATGTCATGAAAATATTTATAGAAAAATACAAAGGGAAGCAACATTACGTCCGTGAGAAAGTGACTGGAGTCGAGACCCCAAGTCAGAATCGATCACATTGCATATCCGTCTTTGAATTTTCTCGAGAATCTTGAAATGAATATTAGGGGCACTAGACCATATATGGCAACAGTATTCCATGAATGGACGAGAAAAAAACTTCTGCCGCGACACAGAGAACAAACTTCCCTTGCAATAGATGCATCTGTTGATCTAATGTAGTTGTTCAACCTCATGTCAGTGAATAATGTGAGACCAAGAAGGCGAATATTCGTAGGAGACTGATACTATGGTAGTTAGAAGGATCAGAAGTTTCTCCACAGTTCATAAAGTTCGGAACAAGAGAGTAGGCCTTCCAACAGACTGGAAAGCAAGAAATAGTTGTATAGTTTGGAGAAAAATGGAGCCAGCACATGGAAATATTTCTTTAGGACGAGGGCTGTTATTCAGTCACCACAACTTGCTTTATGAGAGTCTAATTTAGAGATGATATATGAATACCATCGACGTGTCTAGGGAGAAAATCAAGTGTGGATAACTCGGATGTGTTGTGCATGAGTTGGTTGAGAATTTTTGAGCAAAGCATTCAGTCTTATCACCTGAGGTTGTTAGGAATACGAATTGAATGAATAGAGCAAGGATTGAGTATTTACCGCAGTTCAGAATACTCTTGCAACGCCGCTAGCAATATTTAGAACTAAACTTGCGAATTCCAATACGTTGTTTCATTCTATCAGCAAACAGAAACTTTGCTTCATTGACGACATGCTTGCACTCCTTACGAGCAGAGACAAAGAGACGTCTGTTGCAATCAGATATATCTCTCTGTTACAGACGGAAAAAGTCATTCTTATGGGATATAGCAGCAGAGCAAACAAGTGAAAAAAAGGAGATGAGCGAGAATTAACTTGATATTTTCTTCCAAGGATGAAGGCCTCGATGCAGCTTTTTACCCAGGAGGAAGCCTCAGACGTACTTGCACTGGATAACTCAAAACCACATCGGTCGTGAAGGAAGTCACGGAACAAATCCCAGTCAGCGCGTTAATAACAGAAATATTTTCTGTTAGTAGTAGGCTCATGGCTGGAGAGTGAGAGGAAGGATTTGACAACAGACACCAACTCGTGACCAGATTTGCCAAGAGGTCAGAAATGAGTAGCGCGACAACAATCAAGGAATCTTTAACCCCCCCCCCCGAATCTGTTTGCGAGTAAAAGGTTCGTGGGTTAGTAATGAAGCCGAAGATTGATAAGCCGGAATAATCGAATAAAAAGATTAAGTTTTCACTTAATAATTACTCACTGTTAAGACTAAAACATTAAGTTAACCAGTCAGGAAAGAAGAGAAAAAACAAAAAAAACAAAATCGTTCTTCCTTGAGATAGAGAGAGAGAGAGAGAAAGAGAGAGAAAAAAGTAGAAAGTGATAGAGAGAGTGAGAAAGAGAAACAGTGAGATCTTCCAACTTTTTCAAAGCATGTTAACACTGCCTGACCAGTGAGCTGAAGACGAAAAAAAGTCATAGATGGTATGGCATCAGAGAAGAAAATTAGCACTGAATCACTAAGGTCCAAGAATTACTTAAATTTCATAGGAACTACAAAATAAAGAAATATCAAATTAACATGAAAACATAGATTACATTCGAAAAAGAAAAAGTCTGGAGTCGTTCATCTATGGTTATTAAGATTCATTTCATTGACATTAGCAATAAGGTCAAAGTAAGACTTGAAGAGTTAAATTTCATATTTAGTAAAACTCCAAATCCAATTATCCTCGCAAAGTGTCACATACATATGAGAATAGAAAGCAAATTTTGTTATAATCCAAAAGCATTACTGACACTGACTAGTCATATATAAACGTTTACATATAAGTACAATTACATATGCCCTTATGCATACAAATATATGTACAAATGGAAATTGTAAGTAAAATTTCAATACAACAAAAATCAGCATTCATTGAACAGAAGAAGTCTTATTCATACTAAATATTATCGTACATCGTTATTGTTCAATCTAGCATCAATTAGTGTTATAAGACCCCCCGGATTATTCCAGTAAGATATAATTAATCATTTCTAAGATACAGCTGTTCAAATCTTAATCTAACAATTGGACAATTTTGCTGTTACACCCGGTATAATGATTAATTTACAAATTTCAACTTGTATATGATCTTTTATTTTTTAAAAAAGAATGATATATATTTAATTTAATATAAATTAATAGATATGTTCTCTAACATGTATATTAAAATTTATTGTTAGTTTCAGTTTATATAAAAAAGACTGCAAAAACTTTATACAACACAATTTTTCTGTAGACGTACACAAATACATGTGTAGATATTTCCTAATCAATAAAATAAGTTCTCGGTTTCATCTGACTCAATCATTGTCTGTATTTTCTTGAAGTCATAGCGCTACGTTTGTTTATCCAGATTAGTCTTAGTATGTCAACACTAATTCTTAGTTTGGGAACGTTTCCCATATTACTCTTGTTTTGCCTTATTACTGTTAATTTGCCTTGACTTGCATATATTATTTGCTTACTTTATAGTAATTTTTGGCCTTGTTCTTTTCTTTTTCTTGTTATTGCTTATTGAAAATTTTGATAATTCTTTTTTTGGTCAATTCTGTTAATTATTTTGCATTTGGCCATATCTTTTCTCTCCGCATGTATCCAGGTCTTTTTTTTTTTTAAATGGTAATGATTAATGTGTTTTGTCATATGAATTAAAGAGGTTATAATTAAATAAGATTATGAGAATAAGTAAACTAAATAAATATTGACCTTGGATTTACGTAGATTAAGTTTAGAATATTTAAGAAAGTATCCACTCGGAAGTCGGTTCCAGAGTTTGACAGTTCCTGGGAAGAAAGTTTCTGCAGATTTTTCATTACATTTAAATTGTATCCATCATTGTAATATAATCGGTCAACTAAACTTAGACAAGATTGTTTCCCTGAAAATTGTATGTCATTTTCTAGATGTAAAGGTTTGAACTGGTGCAACTTAAGTACGGGCCTATTTTAACATGTACCACCGATACAACAATAAGTTAAACTTAGACTTCCGGCCTTGCATCTGTGGGAAAGAGCCTACAAGAGGATTTTCTTTTC
This sequence comes from Acanthosepion lycidas, assembly GCA_963932145.1. Lineage (NCBI taxonomy): Eukaryota > Metazoa > Mollusca > Cephalopoda > Sepiida > Sepiidae > Acanthosepion > Acanthosepion lycidas. Next base: position 109,334,477 of record OZ010586.1, read on the forward strand.
TTTTACAAGGTGGCTTAAATGATATTTTGGGGATAGTAATTAATCTTTTTTCCAGTACCAACGAAACATATCAATCAGCCTTATATTAATTCAGATGCATTGCAATTTATAGTATCAAATATATTAATAATTTACGATAAATGAGTGATGATGTCTAATAAACTCTTTTTTAAAATTGCCATAGATATTATACGCAAGATACCCTTAGCAACAACGTAGTAACATTTCAGAAATTTATTAACTTCAACACTTAAGAACAACATCAGGAGGGACACTAAAGAATCGTCTATATTCTATTTTATCTGCACCCCTTTAACTCTGCAGTCAACAGAGAACTGGCTGTCAATTTTAGTTAGGCGAATGAAAACGAATGACAAAGTACTCTTTTGTCATTCGGACGGAGGTAGCCACACCTGAAAATATTGTCTCCGTGAAAAGGTCAAAGTGATCTATTTCGCTCAAAGCTGAAAGCAAAAGAAATACAACACTATAAAAGTAAAATGTAAAGCCAGAAATAAATCCGCAAACAATATTAGACACAGTCGCCTCAACTCGGAATAGATGATTCTCTATCCTCTGGCCAGACAAGAGGTCATCAGTTTCTTTTGTCCTGCCACAGGACACAACGATACTTAAGTCCAGAACCGGCATTACTATGTAGTTTAACAAAATTAGAAAAGAAAATAGTTTGTTTACATCGTGGCATTTTGAATGAATACGCTTAGTGGACACGTGGAGAAACGGAAAGATGGCGGGTGACGGTGGTGCCTTGAGAAGATAAGATCTATAGGAAATCCAAAAATAGCACTTAACGTGTCAGGTAAAAAGAAAACAGTACCCAATAGAAGCAAAGAAAAATTACAGTCTAGAAGGCAAAAAAAAAAGAAAAAAAAAATAATTTGTTTCATAATGATCATTTTCGTCATCATTATCGTTATCAGAATGTTTGCACTGCAGAGGAAAGAAAAACTTCTCGCTTCCTTTCATAGATTTTTCACTGACTGGGTGAATTTCACTGACGTTACAGTCGTACTATTTAACCTGAGGTTTTGGTAGCTGTGTATTTCAGCGCAAAAGACTTCATCACACCTACTTATTGTCTATATCAAGTCCAACAATACTTTCTGAATGCAGTAATATTCTACCTTCAGACTGGTTGACAACCAAGGCCAACAAATTTAATTTAATTTTAATTTATCTATATCTGCGTTTGGAATCACTGCAAACTCAAACATATTAGATCAGAGTTATACTATGGTGATCTCTAAAGCAAGATCCCCTTCTCTGTTGCCTGCAAGATATAGAAAATGACAACTGCCTACATACGTTTGCAAATATATTTTGTTCGATGAATTTAATGCCCACAAAACCAAATGGATTAGACACTCTGTAACTAACCTCGTTGCCATCCAAACCATTAATTTCTCCATCATTCAATTTCTCACGCAAATGGTTGCTTCCCACGCATTTCCCAAGAAAACCTGGCGGACACTTATCTTCGTGATCCCTTTTTTTATCTCTCTCCCTAAATATTGTCTTACCAGCCCGCTTTGCCCTCTTGTCAGTTCTGATCATGCGGTTGTTTGTAAGCTTCACCTTCCTCTCCCCCATCAGAGAAGACACTCCTACCAATAGAATGTCTTTCTGTAATCAATGAGCGGATAGGGACCCGTTCTGTGATTTCAATCATGACGCCACTTGGAATGAAATTATTAATCATCCTCTTCAAAAATGGGCGTCTGAGGTATCTTCTTGAGTGAAATACGCCACCGATTCATTCATACCAGCAAGGAAATATCAATTTAGTTCTTACCTGCATGGTCGCCTGCTATAGACCATAGGAATAATGTTTGCGGTTGTTCTAGGGAGACAGGTTTGATTGAAACAGGTGTGTCTTCGTCGCTGCTCGGAACGTGTGCAAACGTGTCCTCAAAGAAACGAAGTTAATATTTGCTGAAAGAATGAAACAACGTATAGTATCTTCGAAGTTCAGTTCTAGAGGTCATTGGCGCCTCTGCAAGAGTGTTTTGAACAACAGTAGATCATCAATCAATCCTCTATTCAATCAATTCGAAGTCCTGACATCTACAAAATAAGGTTAAAGCTTTTCTCGGAAATTCTCTTCTAGGTTAATACTCGACCTTTTGGGAGCACCGACATCTGATTTCCCCAATAGGACAGAGATACTATTCAGTGAATATTCGCATAAATCTGTCACTTGACTCAAACATCATTTTAAAATTAGTGACCTATACGTTTAGCCGAGGTGACGGTATTCCTGCCATCGTCATAAAGAAATTTGCCTCCGAGGTAACTCAAGTCTTCTCCAAACTTTACACCTATTATCTCGAGGCTTCCTGCTTTCCAGCTTGTTGAAAGTCCTACTCCATAGATTTCTAACTATAACCCTATTAGCATTCTGCCGCTTTTCGGGAAAATTGTCGAGCCTGTAATCAATGCTGAAGTGCTTAAGCATCTTAACTCTCACGACCACCTCTCTGATAAACAATATGGATTCCGTTTGGCCCGGTCCACCGCTGATGTGCTCACGGCTATCACTGAATATGTATATCAAGCTCTTGATGATAACTGTGAAACCCCTGCTGTAGATCCTGATATCTGGAAAGTGATTAACAAGGTTTTGAATGCTGGCTCTTGGTCTAAGGATTGCTTGATTTAATCCAATCATTCATATCAAATCATGTATGTTGAATGTAGAATAAAGGTTTTTTAAAGTCTTTATTCTGCATTCAACACCATCACTTGATAAGACACCAGAAGTGTTGAAACAAAGCTGCTATTTTTGTAGTGATTTTATAACATATTTATGTTATAATTTTCGAATGAATAATTGTATTTGCTCTACTCTGTATTGATCACTCTTTTAAGAACAGTATTTGTTCGTTATTGGAATTTATTCCGTATACACCAATCCTATACTTGGTATATATATATATATATATATATATATATATATATATATATATATATATATATAGGAACATATACACCTACATACATACACACATATAGATATAAATAAAATAACACATAGGCATACGCGGGCAGTACACCTATATATCTTCTTTAAGTAGAAAGAAATACCCTAATATACATAGATATATGCTTACCAAGATAATCATAATGAAATCGGAGTCCGTGCTAGATTAATGCATTAAGAATCACAACTATGCAATATCAAATTAAAAAAAACTATATTAGGTTAAATCCTTAGCAAATAAGAGTAGATTATAATTCACTCCTATGATCCAGTTTAAAAAAAAAATAGCCGCAGTCTTTATTGATACTTCTACCACCAGTGTCTAATTTAGCGGATATATTGGCATTTAGCTGAGAATAGTAATAATATTCATATGAATTTTCCTCCGTTCCATTTTGAAATAAATTTTTAACATTTTAAACCTAATGCTTGATTAAATTTAGAATTTGAATTTTGTAATTTTCAATCTTCAAATTTACCGTGAAATTAAACCTCATTTTTTTCATATTGATTTCTAGTTTAATCTAACACTAAGTTTATTACTCTAATGTTTTCTATTTAAAATCTACTGTCACGTGTTTAACATTTTTATATATTTGTATTCTGATTGGTCGTCATAGATTATACAAAAATGCTTCCCTTATTGAGTGATTTTTATTTGGTTTTAAATTTTCAAAAAATATTCTTTATTTCGCAATCAACACCATCACTTGATAAGACACGAGAAGCAAAACAAAACAAAATCGATATTTTTGTAGTAATGTTATAACATACTTATGCTATAAATTTTGAATAAATGTTATTTGCTCTGCTTTGTATTAAGCGCTTTTTAAGTGTTTATGGTTATAATAATTCTATTGCATCTGCATAATCTATTAGGTTGGTGCAAAAATAATGCCGGTTTTTGACGTTAAAAATACGTCAAAAACCGGCATTATTTTTGCACCAACCTAATATATCTATCTATCTATGTGTGTGTGTATATATATATATATATATATATATATATATATATATATATATGTGTGTGTGTGTGTGTGTGTGTGTGTGTGTGTCTGTAAGCAAATATATGGATATAGATCCGACAGTATGAAGAAAAATATACGGAAAAAACAAACAAAAATCCTTATATGCAATTATGCTGTTTTAATGTTAATATAATGTCAACGTCGGACGTTTCGGTCTAATAAACCATCTTCAGGACATATTCATAAAATATAATTAACATTATCAATTCATTATCGTCTTTGTCATGTTGAATTGATAATGTTAATTATAGTTTATGAATATGTCCTGAAGATGGTTTATTAGACCGAAACATCCGACGTTGACATTATATTAACATTAAAACAGCATAATTGCATATAAGGATTTTTGTTTGTTTTTTCCGTATATTTTTCTTCATACTGTCGGATCTATATCCATATATTTGCTTACAGACACACACACACACACACACACACACACATATATATATATATATATATATATATATATATATATATATATATAAGTAATGAAAACTTTGGTAATCCGTATGGATAATCCCAAGGATATAATTCAGAGAGCTCAATGTCAAATCAGGGTAATTATTAATTTAAATAGAAAACAGACAACCTTTACGGTTCATTGGTTATAATTTATTTCCCCATGATTTTACTTGCTTCATCAGACCGCACTACCAAGGGGGAAAAATCTTTTAAACACACACACACACACACATATTATTTTCGTATTTTCGGTATAAAGTATGTGTTAAATATTATATAACCGTTATTAAATCGACAACAGGAAAATGTACATATAGTTTCTTAAGATGTATTACCCGATTTTCCAAGAAAAAAAATTCATTTCCATTCGATAAAAGCTCGTTAGGAAAATTACAAAATGGACGAAAAAAACACCGTAGTGTCTAAGAATCTCCGCTATCATTGCCTATATGGTCATCTCCAATAATAAACATACCTATACATAAACGCACGCACATAATAAGTACAAATATGTTGCGGGATAACTGGTTAATATGGTACTCACTGTAATAATATCAGTTTGCGAGTTTTGTTTACGACCTATTAGTCTGTGGCGAAATGCGCATATATTTATTGTCTTGGAGTCATTGTTATTACTAGCCAGACATTTATTGTTCGTCTCCGACGTTGCCAAAACGAGGCAATCCAAATAAACAGAAGAATATTTCCAACAAATATATGGGGTAATGTTTGAGTTTGTTTTCGTAAAGCTGTTTGGAGACCAAATGAAAACCAAATGGTAATATCAAATTACAAAAGACGGAATGTATAAAATGATACAGTATGATTGTAATGTCCTCGGGGTACTATAGAAAAAATATCCGCCTTTTTTACATCATTAAACAATAAATCTATACTTATCTACGGCTAGGAGATGGACAGACACATCGTCTGCCTTTACTGTCAAATAACAGTATTCGACTTAACTCTTTGTTGGGAAAGAAGAGTCGCAAAAGACAACTGTATATTTTCAGCTGAAGGAATAAAACGATATATACGACTGGCTTTTAATCCCCAACTGCCTCCCGCTACCTCTCAGTCGTTTTAGTTTATCTTATTTATTCAGCGATTGTCATATATTAATTGACTTAATATTTAGCTATTAATCTTCAAATTTAAATATATTATAACAATGACGACATACCTTACGTAAATATTAGGAATCCGTGTGCTGAGATGAAATTCCCTTTTTCTCCGGTGCGTGCCCTTTTACATAAAGACATTTGGGAACGGAAGGGATCCATATATTCTCTCTAATTTATGGTGAAATTAGGAGAATAGACTGTCTAAACTTGGATGACAACATATCTAGGCGCATAATACTTATTAATTGGGGACCATGGAGAGGGCAACTAAAAACCGTTCGCCTATCTGCCGATGCAGTCTTAGAAAATTACAATAATAATGAACAGGGATCTGTATTCAGTCATGACCTCTTCAGTCCTGAATTGACACTGTAATTCCAGCTGTGTTTCTATATCAAACAAGTCAACATAGAGTTAGAGGATGTGGGGCCAGTACAGGATTGCAACCTACTGGTCAAAATACTCTTTCGTTGAGGAATTCTGTCAATGTGTGTTTACCTTTGTCTTCGTTTTGGATATAAGAATAAAACGGCGAAAAGAGAAGAGAGGGTCACAATATATTTGAAGAAATAATTCGCTTCCCGGATTTAGAATACTGAAAGAAGATAGCCTGGTGAATGCCTAGGCAAAGAGTCAGCATACGTTTACCTGAAGGGCTTCAACTCGCTACCTTCTAGACTCGACACTACGGCTGCGATCGTATGATAAAGCGAATAAGAAAAAGAAATCCTAATTCATAGATTCAGTCTTATAATGGGGCGTTAAAATCTGAAAGACTGAAGCCATTGGTGACACGGCAACAACAAATTACAAGAAATGACTTTGCAGAATATTTTTGTAAATTAGTAATAGGAGTAGTAAAATCACTTCATGTATGATGATACTGAAATAAATTTCTAATTAGTTTAAAGTTTTATGCTGCAATTAATTTCCAGTGTGAATATTTCTCTACGAGGATCGTGTATTTTCAGATTGAAATTGTTGTCTCTTATATTTGTATAGGTTCGGCACATTGTTGTTATTACAAATTTCCTGAAATACATATTGTACTAGCCGCAAGGCCCGGCGTTTCCCGTGCTTGATTCAAAAATCGTACGACTCAGACAGCAATCGCTATCACTCGACATAAAATATTTTTGCCCTTCCCTGCATTTAAAGTAGTGCCCTTCGCCGTGCTGATGTTGCTACATGCTTTAATTCTTGCCTATCTCACACTGCCAATTTTTTCTAAGCTCTATACTAAACATTAAATCTGTTTCGAAAAAAGAACTAAACAAAATGAACACAAAATGATCAGCTTTAAAAAAGGACTCGTAAGCGAATGAAAAAAGAATGTTAACACCAAATACTTTTTCACACCCAACCCAGTTCTGCGGAATCAGAATCAACGTTTAGTTTAAGCAAGTGAATGAGCCAATTGGAGTAAAGAGTCATGCAGATTTAAATTTTTCCCACTTGTAACGAATGCAGCTATCATTTTCTTTTTCATTTTTTTTTTGCATCCTAGCATGCTAGTTAAAATTCGTGTTAGTTGTTGGCTCTCACGCTGGCCAATAGAATCTTCCTGCCTATTCGTGGCAGCCAGCTATTGGTTCTCAATCTGGCTAGTACAAAATTGCGCCCGTGCATTCGTTACACACACACACACGCACAACTTGACATTTTATTTTGTTTTAAAACTGAGTTCAGAACAATTGAAAAACTTGTTCAATTTTACAAAAGGAATTTTTAAATTAAAAATAATGTTTCAAACAAAAGAAATTCCAATATAACGACATTCACCTTTACATGCTATCTAGATGACTCAGGTTATATCTACCCGACTATAGCTCAATTAGGGTTAATTTAAACACCCACGAAATCCTTCTAAACACCATCTGAAATATACTAGTAGAAAACACAAGTATCATGCAGTTAAAAATTTTAAAAATTGTCCTTGATAGCTTAAATGCAGTACCTTGTCATTCAACATAATGAAATCATTTATAGGAATGGGTGTGTGTCAATTCGTGAGTTTTTTTGCTTGTTTTTTTATGTGAATGAATATGTGAAAAAAACAAAACAGAATAATAAAACAACAGAAATTAAGATGACAGAAGAGAACGATTGATGTTACATTTTCGAATATCAAAACTGAAAAAGTTAGAAAGCATAAAGCCAAATATTATATATTATTTTTCTTGGCTACTCATATTTGAGTAGACAGCCCATTTATTTATCAAACAGTATAATTATTTCTTTTGTCTACTGGCCTGAATATTTAATAAATCTTATTAACAAAATGTACCCTCAGGCTGCATTCGAACCTGCTTCTTCTGGACAGAGAAAACCCGCTGATACATCAGACATAACTTAAACGACTGGGGGTGGGGGGACTGTTTCACAAAGAAGATTTGGCGTTCAATTAGCAAAATCCTTCTCGTCATATATTCCCCGAAATTATAGCATCTGCTTAGTTTCATATCCAAACGTAATCCATAATTTTTTAAAGGAGTTGAATTTTTATTTATTGATCCAAGAGATTGTTATCACATTAACATTATAGTGGATCATACTATTTGAGTAGACGCTACATAGTTTATGTATTATTTTTCGACTATAGGCCAAACACTGAGGTCAAACCCAATCAGCGAGAGTATGTTTTATATATATATATATATATATATATATATATATATATATATATATATATATATATATATATATTCATTCTCAGACAGTAGTGTTTTGCCTTATCACAGCTTCTCAGTGCAACTAGATATCCGGATCGAAACCCAACCGATCTGATATCATTCACAGCTTCTTCCACTGAGCCGTCTTCACTCGACAGAATCAGTCAGCCAGATCTACAAATTTTTTATACAAACGTAAACAAACGCGAAGCAACCATAGTGCTCCATGCATTTTACTGAAGAGCTTCGCATTTACGCAGGTGACCGTTGTTTTTAGAATTAGCCTGTCGGTGAACGGTGCTAAATTGAAAATATATTTTCAAGAGCTAAGAGACGGATAAATTGGGGGCTATATTACGCAAAAATGAAAATAACAGTGACATCCAATTTTAACACATATTGTAACTAAAATTACAGAAAAATATCTTGACATAGTAAAGAGTGAATTCTTTCAATAAAATCGCCATTTGTTTCAACAACAGCCTGCAGAAGAATTCGGAATCTTCTGCAACACTCCTGGACGGTCTCCTTGTTTACGTTGGGCAATGCTGCCATAATCCTTGGCTTCAGTTCATCTTTGGTGTTATAAGGATTTTTTGGTCCCTCACTCAACTGCGTCCTACATATAATAATCAAGCGTTTAATTGGCAAGATGTACGAAGTGATCAGGCAGCAACGATTGGTATCGCCTGATTTTGTGGCATGTGCAGAGTCCTGTTACCAGATATAGGTCTTCCAGTAGACACACACATGACCCACGGAAGCATTAACTCGCCAAGGCACCTGTCATAGGACTCCGTGTTGAGCCTTGAGGTCTCGTTAAAATATGAATGGATGCATATCGTCGCCAGTACTAGTAATCACTCCAAACATATTCATAATCACAATTAGACTAATACAGCACCTTTAGAATCCTCTACACTGACATCGAAGTGACACTAATATACGACGTAGTCAACACAATGAAAAACAGACAACGCACATGCACGAAATTAAAAAAATATTAATAGCGTCAATTTATCCATCGCATCTTATATATGCGTGTGTGTCTGTGCGTGTGTGTTTAATGGCGAAATCACTTCGCTAATAAGAATTAATGAGACATTAACTTACTATGAATTTCTTATATTTCTAAGCCGAATAATATTAATAGCCCTAAGCATAATATTACAATTTACAGGCAAACACCAAGATAGAATAAATGTAGTGTAGACCGAAAGATGTTTTAATTATTATTGCTATTTATTGACAGTTATAACATAAATATAATATAACTGTCAATAAATAGCCTATTTATTGTCGAAATTACTCGTACCAAAATCAGGATCGCGTTATTGAATGAACGGAGAGTAAGTGAATTTCTCATTAAGTCTTATTCGCGAAGTGATTTTGCCATTATTCGCATAAACATTATTAATTAATTCTTTGTCTAAATACTTCTTTATGATATTACATACAGCAGAATTTTATATATATAAATATATATATATATATATATATATATATATATATATATATATATATAAGTATGAATATATGAAAAATAGCTGGACAATCGTATTCGAGGATAACTCTCTACTAGGGAGGCTACCCAATGCTTACTGTAGAAGATCCTCAGGCACATTTGTGTTTGCTCACAACAAACAGAGCCAACTGTGACTAAGGTCTGAGCAGACCTTAGTCACAGTTTCTGCGAGAGAGCGTGTAATCTAGCGTGATCAACAATTTGAACAGGGCCAGCACATTGAAGACCTCGGCCACGATGATATGTGATTTGGTGCTAGCAGCGCCGTCAATGGCCCACAAGACTTTCGTCCACCCAGTTTCACTCACAAGTCTTGTATGATCCCGTGTTATGCTTTTCAGGTCCTCCCCAATCCAGTCTGATAACATCAGGAAAATTCCACCTGAAAAATTTACTATGCTGAGATTCGAACCCGGGTTTCATGATCAGAAAGCCAAAGTACTAACCGCTCTATATATATATATATTAAAAGAGTGCTCAAGAAGGAGTAGAGCAAATATAATTTATTCGAAAATTATAACATAAATGTGTTATAAACCCACTACAAAAATAGCCAATTTCTAAAAATTATAAATAATATTTACTTTAATCTGTATTGAACACTCTTTTAAGAATAGTATTTTTGGGTTATTGGAATTTATAAACAAATCGTCTACTTAGAAATACATATATATATATATATATATATATATATATATATATATATATATATATATATATATATATATATATAACATATTTATGTTATAGTTTTCGAATAAATTATATATATATATATATATATATATATATATATATATATATATATATATATATATGAGTTATTCAGTGAGGATTTAACTCTCTTACTGATGATTGTTCAACTATAAACCCGTGCACACGCACAGAGACACACACACACATGAATACCTCATTCATATCTTTTCGTGTAATCATTAACACCAGAGGTAAGAAATAAAATGTTCATATAAATTATTTTTTTTAGATTCAAAAGTTTCTGACATAGAATTATATCATTGAAATATTTAATAAATATGATCATTAAACAACATACAAAATCGAGGATTGAATAGAAAAAAAAATTCTTAAATTCGATTTGCATTTGGCATGGCGTTATTTTTTCTTATGAATTATTTGAAAAGTCGACTTCACATGCGTTTTCTCTTTTCTAATGCGAGTCAAGTTTCACTGCGATCAAAGACCTAAGTACATTATATTCATTTGCGATTTCTTCTCTTATTAACTGGAATACAATCTGCTAAAAAAAACTCCTAGATGATGCACTGGAAATGATTCCAAAGGAATGAATGATGTTAACCGATTTAATGCTCATATTAATAATTAATAACCAAGGATGTTACAAGACAGTAGTGTTCAAAAATATCTGTATGTCGATGTGTATTTAATATAATGGATAGTGATAATACCGATTGAAAGTCCTAAATACATATCTTTGTCTCCTCCATTCTATGGGTTAATTAGAATGGAAGACAGGGCTACTTAGCTTTCCTTGTTAAGGAGTAGTAGAAAGGCGACGCTGAATTCAAAATGTAAGGAGGGCCGTTTGAAGATATTATAGCACGTTAGGGAACCAGTTTTGTGTATTCTTCTAATTTTTTGGTTGGTTTTACACAATCATCAAATATATAATCAAATCATATGTCCGTGTAGTTTGGTTGTTCGAACGTAAGAACTGAGCTTCTAGACACTGAAACCTTTAACACGACATGAGTGTCCATCTTCACCGTAATAAATATCAGGTCATCCCGTAAGTTCCTCGACGAATTTTAACTTTTTGTTAAAATGAACGAAATTTAAAGAGTATTTTATAATGTCTAATGGAGCTGAACATTATATTTATGTTTAGATGCATTTAAACTGATCAAATTTTATTTCAGAGAACAATAAAATAAAATTTTGTTTGATTAAAACCCTGCTAACATGGAAGTATCCAAGAATCATTTGAGGCACATAATGCTTTATGAGTTCAAGAAAGGAAACTCAGCAGCCGAAGCGGCTAGAAACATTCAATCAGTTTATGAAGAGGGATATGTGAATGAAAGAACTTGAAGAAAATGGTTTGCAAAATTCAGAGGTGGAGATTTCACCGTTGAAGATGAAGATCGAACTGGACGTCCAGTTGAGTTTGATGAAAAGCTTCTTGAAGCAGCGCTTGAAGATAATCGTTCTTTATCAGTCGAGGAATTGGCAGTGGTTCTTAGCTCAAACCATACAACTGTTCATCGTCATCTTCAACAACTTGGAAAAATTCTTAAACTTAGAAAATGAGTGCCTCATGAATTGTCTGAAAACAACCTCAAATCCCGACTTGACATCTGCTCTTCTCTTCATTCTCGACAACTTGTTTCACCCTTTTTGGATAGACTTGTGACTGGCGACGAAAAATGGATCATTTATCGAAATGTTAATCATCGTAGACAATGGCTTGGTAAAGGGGAAATACCCCAGCCACAGCCGAGAAGGGAACTTCATGGGCAAAAAGTTCTTCTTTCAATCTGGTGAGATCGCCAAGGAATAATCCAATTTGAATTCTTACCACCTAATGCAACAATTAATGCTCAAATATACTGTCAACAATTAGAGTGTTTGAACCAAGCTTTGAGGAAAAAAGACCTGCTCTAATGAATTGAAAAGAGGTGATGTTTCATCTGGACAATGCGCAAGCCCACACAGCAAGAATCAAGTCACAAAAGATCGAAGAACATGGTTGAGAGAAAATTCCTCATCGACCTTATTCTTCTGATCTTGCTCCTTCAGACTACCATTTGTTGCGTAGCTTACAGAATCATTTGGAAGAAACAGCTTTTCTAACACAGGAAGATGTTAAAACTGACATTTGTGAGTTCTTCGAATCAAAGCCAAAAGAATTTTACAGTAATAGAATTAGTAAGTTTGTTAATAGATGGAAGGAAGTCATAGATAATCAGGGAAAATACATTGTTGATTGAATCTGTAATTAAATGTAACATTTGGTCAATTGTTTTCTATATTCAAAATTCGGACAGAACTTATGGGATGACCTGATATATATATATATATATATATATATATATATATATATATATATATATATAGAGAGAGAGAGAGAGAGAGAGAGAGAGAGATAGATAGATAGATAGATAGATAGATAGATAGATAGATAGATATATCGGGTGCAAGAGTGAAATTGTTCAAGTGGTATAAAAGCAAAATTATCCATTCCTTACATTAAGATCTGATACTATGTATCTTAGAAATGATTAAAGATATCCTACTTGAATTCTCTGAGGTTTTTATTTCACTATTGGACTCTTGTATATTCAGTAAGTATGTATAATTACTCTCCAAGCTTAACAGAAGAATCTTGATGAATTCGATCATAAACGAAAATTGCATGTTTATCAATAATTAATAATAGCTAAGGATCATGAAGGACTGAAATTATATTCAATTATATATATCTTATTCTAGGATAATTTTCCAACTTATTGAATATGATTTGTAGCCCTTTTTAGCCCTTTCTAAGCTTCAAACTTTATGTCCTGATGTAACAAGTTACCTCAAAAGTTTCACGTGCTGTTTCATTTTCAAGTCTTATTTCATTGTACTTTGGACTCACATGGCTGAAAATCCTCTCTCAAGTGCCAAACGTCTCATGTGTTGATTTTTTTCTAATAGATCTCTTTAGCTCTAAGTTGAAATGAAGACCCCTCTTCCTGTTGAAACCTCCTGATCCAGTTGCCCTCTGTAATGATGCCTCTTTTTTAAACTTGTTCATGTATTTATATACTTATGTTGGTACCATTACTAAAGGCCCGGGTGATATTTTTTCTCTTACTATTGCTAGTTTCGGTAGAACGTGGGTCTGACACAAAACGATATAGACGGGTTCTCATTCTAGCTTAATAACTCAAAGTGTTTTTCAGTTATCCTTACGACAAATGGTGTCAAGATGGCTGAACGTCTTATCTGAAAACTGGTAAAAAAAAAACTTAATTAGTGTAGTGTTTTCTTAGATATTTAAATTTTTTTCGGATGGACAATTATGCTGTTACACCCGGTATATATATATATATATATATATATATATATATATATATATATATATATGTGTATGTATATATATATATATATATATATATATATATATATATATATATATATATATATATATATATATATATGATAAAAAATAAAAAGTTTTACGCTATGTAATATTTATGTGTTAAAGTACTCGATGTAAAGGAAACAGTGGGACACCTCGATGTGGTGTTATGGTTAACAAGATTATCTAGCTAGGACAATTACTACTGAGTAGTGAGTTCAACCTTCACTGGGTGCCCTATAATGTCCTCCTTGTGCCACATTTCAGCTACCCTTGGAAAATCGCTATAAAGTATAAAACATACATGAATTTAAAATTGAACATTGATGTTGACACCAACCAGCGATATATAAGTAAAACCTACGTATATATGATCGTTTAGCCTCTCTCGATTTGTTGATTGAAATGCAAATTTTCGCAAAATGTAATGTATCCCATTTCAAAACATATTTTTCAGATGGTAGATGTACGTGTAATGTTTTGTTGCGTTAATTTGATTGTGCTTAATAGAAGTATATATATGTGTGTCTGCTCGAAATATATATGAAATGTGTGTGTGTGTGTGTGTGTGTGTGTGTGTGTGTGTGTGTGTGTGTGTGCAGATATGTAGAAAAATAGGAAAGAACACGTTAGTTAAATAATCCGGAGTTCTTTATAACCCACACAGAAGTAGAACTTAAATTATAATTATATATTCCTAAATTTTCGCTTGAGGATGAAACAGGGCTTGATACTTTAATTCAATTTAATAATTATATTGAGGTTTTCGTCTCTCGTTTTTGAAACATGAGAACTCTTATGTAGCGAAGGAATCAATTTTTTTTAAAAAATGCACCATGACGCAAATCACACCGCCAGAAATTTGAGAAAGGGATGCTGTACTGATTGACATTCTATAAACCTGTAATACTAACATTTCAGGGTGATCACCTGAGGTCAGTACAGGGAATTCGGTAAGAGTTGCATGAGTCTAACGGTGATTGCAAAGCAGAAAACAAACGCTGATTGTTTTGATAAGGAAAGAACTCCCGAATTTATTGGCGAGGATCGCAAAATCAACATGCTGTTCCATATCAAGTGCCTTTAGGAGGTAAGTACTGCCCTAGTTCAAGAGGATACCTACTGGAAACCCCTATATCTAGCAATAGATCTCTGCATAATTGCTGGAAAGCAGAACCACGTCATGGCTGTCAAATAAGTTATGAGGTCACATCTTGTCTTACATCTGGTCTTCTAAGTCTCCAGACGTCAATCCCCTTGATTATTATATGTAGGGCACCGTTTGAGTGAGAGACCAACAAAACTTCTTGGAAACGAAAGGTTAACAGAATGCAAAGTTGATGGCAGCATTCACCAACTTAAGCAAGGAAACCAGAAGACTTGCAAGAGATTCCGAATACATCTGGAGGCAGTGGTTGAAGCCAGTAGGGATTTTATTGAATAAATTTACTCTTTAGTATTTCAAGTTATTTTTGTGTTATTTTGGTAAATATATCCGGTAAAATATAATATCAGTATTATTTAAATTT
>OZ010586.1:109354922-109389922 GCA_963932145.1 Acanthosepion lycidas
ATATTATAACCACACATTCTATACACAGAATAAAATAATACAATGACAAAATCTTTAGCCGAAGCACTTCGAGACTATCTCTAAATTATATAGATGGAACAAAATACCCTCCCATTTCATAACAATATACCTTTGAAAAGTCAGAAATAAAGCAATAGAGAAGAAAGGACGTGGTCGGAATAAACACTTGGAGACATATTCCAACTGTGACTTCACTAATCTAAATATATATATATATATATATATATATATATATATATATATATATATATATATATATATATATATATATATATATATATATATATATATGTATATATATATATACACCCTTTTGCAAATGAATTGAAAACAAACCGAATAATTCTGGTATTGTTTACATTTTTTTCGTGTTTTCCAAAGAAACACCACCTAGTGCACATATTATAACATCGTATGTTCACTCCACGAAGTCGTTCCCTTGCAGATTGACTACAGATTCTCGATTGAATTTAAATCAGGAGATTTCCCTGGCCAATCTATTGTACGTTGATTTGCTCACTGATAAATCATGCCAGTGTATTCGTGCAGTGTTACAATTTTCGTACGTTTCCTTGGAGTAACGTCCATCACAAAAAATGGTCGTAGGACAATTAATAGTGTGTGGGCGTGATGAAAATCGGATCCAATCAGGGATGATGCAATATTTTTCAAGGCCAAACAATTTTCATCACACACCCCGAAAAAATATTCATATTACAGCCTGTCACACCAGTGGGTCTAAAACTGAACGTATGTTGAAAGAAAGGAAAGTAAAGCAGTTGTTTCAATTAATTTGCACAAGAGTGTACTCCAAATACAGAATTATGAAACATGTCTCTACGCGAAAGTGTTGGTTTAGTATATTCTATGTAATATACAGTCCAGTTATTTTCATAAATAAAATCTCGAATGTGTCAAGGGAATTTGTTAAATTTAGATATGTATACAATATCTGATTTAAAGACGATTTTTTTTTCATTAGTGTTAAAATTTTCATATTATTATTATAGATAAAGAATCACAGAGGCTTAGTGCTATATATTGTGTCTCTGGATATACGCATTGTTCTTTCTGTAACTCTTTCAGTTCTTTTCTGTAACTGTGCCTCATTACAATTTTATGAAAGATTACTTTATTAGTAATACTTTACTGTGGTACTTTATATGTGTTCGTAATCTTCCTTTAATAAAATTTTATTGATTCATCAAAAATTTAAAAAAAATATTATTGATTATCATTTGTATATTAGGTTGGTGCAAAAATAATGTCGTTTTCTCACATATGTTACTATGTGAGAAAACGACATTATTTTTGCATCAAACTAATAATATAACATTATTTTTTAGAAGTAGAGATTAAATTTCCTTAATGCGCTAAAATATTCACTGTCAATCTTTCTAGATCGGTGAATAATATTTAACAATGGCGTCTAAATACTGACATAAATAGAGATTATGATGAATATTTGTCGTACAAAACAAATTTTTTCAGCATGAGAGTAAAGACTCATTGATTTTGAAAATCAAATTCACGACATTCTCACTCCTACTGGAAGGACCCCTCCTCAATTGACCATGTCTCCAGTGATGAAGCCGTATACACCACGCTTGACCCATTGCGGGTTGGTGAGACTATTTAATATTGGATTCTTTTTTCTTTCTCATAGATCAGTTGCCAACCAAGTGTATAGGATCCAGTCTACTCTGCTATTTACCCATAGCTGCGGGAATAGATGTATTTATGTCTTTCTCATGGGTATTTTGAACTTAAGTGAACGTAATAAACCCGACTGGAATTCGAACTTGGCTCTCGGATTCTTTTGTTCAATCCACTTTCCATTACTCCAACATCATTGATTTATCCATTGCCCCTCATCGTTTGTTACATGAGTAATATAATCACTAATAAATATATACACAAACTGCTCAACTTAAGTACAATGAAAGAAGGTATTTTCTAATGTAAATTAATAATCAGCTATAGACGTTGCAACAGTTAATGTATGTAGGCAGTTGAACTTTAGGAAAAAAAATTGCTTAGTTGAGCTGCGACATCCTTAAGATAGGGTTAGAATTTGACGAAAAGATCATAAATCTATGGATCTATTCTGTCTTGTATCAAAGGTGCACACTGTGAGAAATGCCTTCTTCAATTCTACTATTAGATTGGTGAAAAAATAATGACGTAATAATGTCGTTTTTTGACGTTGAAAACACGTCAAAAACGACATCATTCCGTCATTATTTTTGTACCAACCTAATACTATTATATACAGAGCAAATTAGGACGATCATACTCTCTACAAGTTCCTGTCTTTTGTTTTTTCTTAGTAAATTTTGTCTCTTCGGTATTTTTACAAATCCCAGTACTAGAAACCGTTTGTGTGAGCTTGTTAAGAAGTTTATTCACTGCTTCCCTTTGAGCGACTTGCCGTCAGGGACTTTCCTGTGGGTAATTCCCTAAATCATTATTTACCCTAGAAATTCCAACAGTCTTTTTCTGATGTTAAGTATAAGCGTATAATTTTGTTTCTGTTATTTCTAAAAATTCGTCGGTTCTTGCTTGATAGATCTATGGCTTTCGTAAATCCAAATTTCTTTTACCTCACATCCGTTCTATTAGGTTGGTGCAAAAATAATGTCGTAATAATGTCGTTTTTTGACGTTAACAAATACGTCAAAAAACGACATTATTACGTCATTATTTTTGCACCAACCTAATACATGTATGTTAACATTGTTGAGTATCCACTGCCATATATGGGTTAATTTTATTATATAACATTTACGAACTCTTTTCTTTGTTTTGAAATATCTATTCCTATCTCATTTAATTAGAAATTCTAAGGCATCTTTTACGATCTTAATGCGCCTTCGGATTTTCGTGTCGCATTCTCTGTTAAAAGAAATGCCTATATATTTAAATGTTTGTATTTTCTTGCTTTTGGTATCTCCACTTTGTTATTCGGATGTTGGGCTTTTCGTTACGCGGAATACCGTGCCTTAAGTCTTCACGCTCTTACCTGGGTATTGCAGGTGAACATGTGCCTTGACTTACAACTACGAGTCGTACATTCTCTGGTGGCCACATCTAATTGTACGCCGCAAAGTGTCACAAATCTAAAATAGTTGCAGTTTGCTTCAAGGTATAATGCTCTGACAGGTTTGTGTTCATCTGATCTCAATAGTCACAGCATGTCAATCGCAAAGTGCACAGTTTGCAGGTAATGATATTAATTCGATTCTTGTATGTTCAGTTAAAAAAACAGAATTGCAGAGAAGCATAATAAAATAAAACAAAATATCGAATAGCAGCTTCCAGAAAGTCGTTGAAACACTGACAAGAAGAAGGTCGGCAGTTCTAAAGAAAAACATGGGTTCAACACAGTATTAGAAGAGTATAGCTAATATAGAGAGCTCTGAGTATATACCGTGTGCGGCATATACATTTAGCCAGTATTCATTTTATCAAACATTAATAATAATGTGTCTATTGTTATAGTCATTGACAATATTTTACATATATTTACAATTCAAAATAGCAGCTCTTTGTGTCTACTATAGTCCATAATCTTTTTTCAACTGAAGTGCATTTCTTCACCAGCCAATCACTCAGATTGTACCACGACGTCAGAAGAGATCCAAGTTCGAGACATTTGAGTATTAGATGCGTGAAACACCACTCTCCAATATGCACCATATTGCAAGACTGTATGTATGATGGAAGCGAAGATGATATGTCAAAATAATCAACGGAAACCTCTCTTGCACCAGTGAACATTGAAAGTTATTGCGGAACCATCTACTTGAGTGAAGATATACCCACATCGAAATGTTGTTAATAACGAGAGTAACATTTCCTGATAAACTATAATCTTCCTCATTCAATCATTCAATGAACTCTAAAGTTGATTTTAAACCATCAGAAGCATCAGCAACCCAAACCTTGTCGACAGTTGGTTTCTGTCGCTTGAAAACTTTCTGGTGAAGACATGTAAAACCTGTCCATTTTGTCGGTGATCACAACCTTCGCAGGGAAAAACTTCACGTCCTTCAAAACGAATATATTGTCTGTCTTGGACTACTACTCCTCCAAGGTTTTCTACCCTCTTTCAAGCCGTTTTTCAGAGAAGCTTTCTTCGCAGGAACTCTCAGGTTGTAACCCGAAATCCTCTTTCGCAACCCCCCTTATCGACCACTCATTAATATCCAGTTATTTTGCCACCTGATCCCTGCTTCCTCGTGGATTTTTCTTATTCCTCTTCTTTACGGCGTCAGGATGCCCCATTGTACAATTTCTCCCCGGTTTAATTCTGGAATTAGATTGAATGAGATTGCTTTTTCTTTTGAATTTTTTTCAACACGTTACAATTTCAATTGTTTTACCCACTTGAAATTTTTCATAAGAGCCACTTACTAGGCGACAATTTGATCAAGTTTTTTTTGAGGTGTTATATTTAATTAACCTGTGAAAACGAAGGGAAAATAATGCTGCAGAAACTATGGTCACTACTGGAACCTGTTACGCGGTGAGACGACCATAATCTACACATTTTTCCTCTAAGTACTGCTATAAAAAACACAAGTTAGTTAGAACGTTAGAACTTAGTGTGTATACGCGAGAGAGTTCAAGGTCAAGCTGTATCAAGCAGCTTCACTCTGCATAATTTAGCTTTATTACCATAGCATCAGTTCCCAAAATATGAAACATTAAGACAATCATAGATAGATAAATAGATAGACATACAGGCATATGGGAAAATAGATAGATAGATAAATAGATAGGAACAGATTAACATAGATAGATATATAGATAGATAGATAGATAGATATGAACAGATTATCATAGAGAGATAGATGTGCTTGTTAGGAAAGAGGAGCGTCAAAACTGTTGCAATATAAATTTTTCTCACTTTACCTTTGTGCAAAAATTGAGTTTCAACAGAATTTGTCATAAGTAAAATATATATTAAATAAGTGTTTGTTTTCGCATTGTTTTTCTTTCTTATCGACTTAATTTGAAAACGCAACCTGAAGTCCCAATGCAATAAATTAATAATTCGTTTATGAAACAGAATTATAACACAATTCGTTTCCTCTGGTTATCGTTACTCAGAGAACGATGATTAGAAAACAAATTCTTTGGGCCGAGACTCAGAACAACAATATTTTGACTGTTTCATACTTAAAAACGAAGCCTCTTCATTATATTGGCTTCCGCATTCTTTAAGTGCCACGAAAACTACAAGTATTTGTAATTTCCGAATACGACAAAAATCGAATTTAATATCCTGTTTACGTAATTATATTAATGTATACTTTCTCCCTTTCTCGTCTCCCGTGTTCTCTGGGAAACCTGCATTCACTGTATTTCATACAGAGAAGTCTACGCTCACACTAAAGTACAACTCGAAATGATAGAATATACAATATTGGTGGCTCCAATATGAGTAACTAAAGATTGACGTAAATTCTAATAAAATAGCTAGGATTTATGACGTGGTTAATCATGTGTTTCATTAGATTTGGTCAATTCTCACTATTTCCATTATTAGGACAATTGTCCTCATCTTTGTCAGCATATTTATTACAACGTTTGTACGCTCTGGCCTTCTTCAGATGATTGGAATGTCGAACTTAACCCTTTATTTCGATCACTGGGGTAGACTGTTCTAGTTCCACGTGCCATGTTTTAATGGATGTCAGTTATCAGTTATCTCCTGTTAATTAACCTCTACAAGTTCTCCACTATCTTAACCTGGTATTGAACACACTCTTTGGGTCCTATCACTGGACCAATACCCGGCTTTTGAGGCTTAAAATGTGTAAAATGAATAGGTCAAAATACCACAGAATGACGCCCAAATCCGCGATTTTTTTTTCATTTTTTAATAGTTAGTTTTACTTAGTTTAATTTGTAATACATACATATATATATATATATATATATATATATACAGACAAAAGCAAATCTTTGGAAGATAGTGGGGGTCACAAAGCACTGTTTGAGGCCCCGATTCAGGACTGGATCCAACCGGGTCGTGATAGGGATGATACTCACTGGCCCTGCTTGGCAGGACATCATTTATAAGAGGTTGCTAAAACACAAAATTTATTTAGAGCTATAAAGGTCGGGGAATTTTGAAGTGTCATGCACATAACTCTTCCTCCTCCTCCTTCTTCTTCTTCTTCTTCTTTTAGGCACCGTGTCCCTTCAAGTCATGGACGATACCGGCTCTCTATAATTTGCTATCTTTTGAAGCTGTCTATGACGTTTGCATTGTGACCATCGCATTTCCGACATTCATTCAAACAATATACCTCTCTTCTGTCTTTTTATTCGATATTTCCCATGAGTTTGATATTTTCCAAACCACCTTCCTTACTATACACCCAAAATATTTCAGCTGTCCCTTTCTGATTGTAGTCAAATGTACCCGTTTTGTTTTTGTTTCCGTTAAGATATAATCAATGTTTACGCGCTGGGTAAATGGTTACCCTAGCGTTCTTTTTGCGATCTCTATTATCTAGAGATCTCCACACTGCTAATAAAAAAGTTATCAAAGAGAAGGGTAATTTAGTTTTAGTATTCATTTTGGGTGTGGGAGGCATATCGACGCGCCAGAATACTTTTGACTCTCTGGTGAATTCGCGCCCTCTTGGACTTTTATTCAAAATCGAGGCAAAGGTACCTCTTCACAGTCAGAATGCCCTGCGTGATAGTCACAATGGACATTTGTTGATTATTCTCGCCGTCATTCAAATTCACGTCTTTCAAAACGAATATATTGTCTGTCTTAGACTACATCTCCTCCAAGGTTTTCTACTCTCTTTCAAGACGTTTTTCAGAGAAGCTTTCTTCGCAGATTAGCTCCCTTTTTTCTATTTTATAAAACATAATAATATGTATTTTCAATACTTGCTAAGTGTGACATGTAGCTTATTTGTCGATATCTCGCTATGCCCCCACAACCAACGCCATGTAGACGAATCAAAAGAAATATTATACAACTTAATAACAGATACATTCAAACACTAAAACAGCAATAATCTTTCGCAGAATTGTACATCAATATAAAACATGACATTCCATCAAAGCTTGCATAAATGGTAAATGCAATAAAGTGTAAACACCACCTTCGGATTCTACCTGGTGTTGGCATTCTCAGTATCCAACAAAGTTGAGTTCTCGAGTTAGGTCATTTCATGGAAGTTTTTCTAATGAAGTATCATTCATTATGACACCTGCTGCAGGAATCCAAAATGCAATTGTTTAAAGATGCACATGTGGCTGTCATATTTTTCTTTTCTTTTTTTTTTTGTTTCTCCGTCTGCGCAAAGGTCCATGCTTATTTGGAAATATCTACATTATTTGAACCTCCATGAAAAGAAAATCTTATCTTGCGATGTTACTATCAGATCCCCACTGTTTGCTCTCCCCTAAGCTCTCTATACTAATAACCTGTCCACATAAGATTGAATATCTTCTCTTCTAGCCGGTCTAATGATAGACAGCTGTCTCAAATACATATGAGGGCTTACAGTTTCTTCATAGTATTCTGCAAGCGCCGGCTTTAGTACCTCCCAATTTTTAGCCTTCGCATTCTGTAACGCCCTTCTTTAATGCTCTATTGAATAAGTTTCCTGTTGTCTTTTCATCTGTGTGGAAATTGTCCAGCATCCACTGAAATAAAGATGAATTGATATTATATAATCATTCAGTACACTTTTCTTTGTCTCGAATGAAAACAGATTGGTCCTGAGTACTTTGTCCACCTTTTGGAATAAATATCTTTCTGCTCCAAGGCCGCTATCGTTTTCTTTGTTTTATTTTCCATACCCTGTTAAAATATTTCCAACTACCTACACTTGTTTTTGTGTCTGGCATCTCTAATTCCAAATTGTTTCTTGAGTTCCATTTCGCATCCTTGACTTTTTCACACGATGATAATCATGATTTCTGTCTTTTTGAAACAAATGTGTTTTCCTTTCATCTCGCTAGACTTTATTATAAATATTATTTTTGAAATCTTTGGCAATGAATTTGTTTGTGGCGTATTAAAAATGAGAATAATTTATTGCTAGTGGTTAGGAAATAATAAACAACATAGGGTTTCCGTTATATTTATTCTCGATTCTAGTAAATGGTTTTATAGAGGTATACATAGTTATAAACAGCATAGCAGATTAACAATAACAAGAATGCTTGAATAAATGATAAATAAAAAAAGAAAACGTCTCATGTAATTAAAAAAAGAATACTTATTTATATATCCTTTGAATCATTCATTACTATGTGGAATAAAAGCTGAAAGCCAGTATTTATCCGGTCCTTCCATGAAGCAGGATGTGGCACAAGGTTGGTTTTATGTGGGATAAATCCGAGCCTTGTAGACCCCACATACATGGCGTCGGATTTGTATACCACTCTAGATGAGGCTATGCCCTTCAGCATAGCCTCATCTAGAATCCTCCCTGCCCGGAGGAAGACAGTTAACAAGAAGATCTCTTCCGGAAGAGCCCTAACGCCAAAAGCCAATAATTTAAGGTCAGTCTGCCTTTATATAAGAGAGCTATCCTTGGAAGGAAATATGTATTTCCCGTGGAAATGTGGCTGGTGTAACGAATAGTGGTTGTGTAACGAAAGTGGGATATGGTAGAAAGGTTTATTCTTCCCTTCATATTTCCCCCATTATCGGCATTATCATATCCGTGATATAATGACACAGTATTTCACCGGACGGAACGGAATAGCCGAAAGGAAAATGAATGACAAACAGATTGGTTCTCAGAGTGATTTCTATACGACTAAAACATACGAAAAACTATATAGGCATGTGTTATACGAGGAGAATACTATATCAAATATATATATATATATATATATATATATATATATATATATATATATAGAGAGAGAGAGAGAGAGAGAGAGAGAGAGAAAGAGAGAGAGAGAGCATAGAATAAAAAGAAATAAAAAGTGGGGTCTTACATATCATATGGAGATACTACTGCGTCTGAAGAAGCCATGTTTATGACTCCAGATTCAAATGACTCGGATTTATCTACTATGTCCCAGGTGAGGACATAATTCACGAAGGGTAAACGGCGAGTCTTGGGTCTTCCCAAATTGAGGACCGAACCGGAGCTTCTTTCTATACCTGAGGATCATATATTCCCAAAAGGAAACGACACTATGTACTTGTAAGCTGTAGCAATTGGCAGCTGACAGCCCCGTGTAGAAGCCTGTACAGGACGGAAAAAATATTTATCTTGACACCAACAATCTTGCTAACTGAATGACTGGCCATTTTGACACTGTATGAAGTGAAATCACTAAGCGTCCGTCATGTGACCCACGTGACTTATCTCCACCTTGTGTATCTCTACAGGTTGAATGATTAATAGGAAAACCAATTTGAATTCTAATTGTGTTCTTTACATACACTTATAAATAGCCAAAGCAAACATATGCATCCTTCCCTCTCTACATCTATGGATTAAATAATAAGAATTGTATCTCGACCATTATTGTTATTCTCAAATACCTGTTAATCCTATAGTTTTAGGATTTAGAATGCAGATTATCTGCCATACTGCCTATTACTCTATCGAAGATGACGTAATACAAATTTTAAATTAATATTCTTGTTTCTGAAATAATTATCTAGTAAGGCTGTGTAGTTTACGTAATGTGGCAATATGGCTGTATTAAGTTTCTTAGCAAATATTTCACCTACTTCTTTTTTTAATGTCCGTGTCTCTTCATGACGTATACGGTCATGGCTCTCCATTTCCTCCTGTCCCTTGTAGCTCTCAACAAGATTTGACTTTTTATTAGTTCTGCCATTTTCATCAAGCCCGTTAAGTATGCCACGCGTTGTTTCCCTTTTTCCTCTTCCCCTCTATCTACTCTGTGAGTATCATGTTTTCCAAGCCCTCATTTCGCATTACGTCTCCCAGAAATTTCAGCTGACTCTTCCTGATGTTAAATATTTTAATTTCAACCTCTCTATAACCTAATCGTTTCTCACATGTTCCCTACATCTTGTCATTAGCATCCTTCTTAAAACCATATCTCCATTGCCTCGAGTCTCTTCTTCATCTTTGAGGAGACCGTCCAACTTTCGCTGCCGTAAAAGAGGACAGATATCACGTAGCAGTTCAGCACACTTTTTTTTTTCGTTACCAACGTAACCCTCCCGTCTCGTAATACTCTGCCTAGCTTTTGGAATGTATCTTTGGCCATCCCTATACGCCTTCGGATCTCAGTCTCCCACTTACCGTCCACTGTCAGAACACTTCCCAGATACTTAAATTTCCGCAGATACTTGATTTTAGTGTTACCAACATGTAAATCGCATTCCCGGTTCATTTTTTTTTTTTTATTGATAACCATGAATTCTGTGTTCTTGTAGTTTATGCTTAGTCACTTCTCATTCTTTTTCGTTACCTTCTGTAGGAGATCTTTTAATATGCTTTCCGTTTCTACTATCAGCATCTGCGTATCTTATGTTGTTAAGAGTGTGTCCGACAATGATTGATCCTTGTAGCATTACAGTTCTCACCGAAATTGCCTCGTGGTACGGGTTGAATAGGTCCGATAAGAAGATACATCTTTACCTTAACCCTCTTTCTATTTTTGTGTATCTGCTGCACTCAAGTGTTAACTTCAGGCAAGCAGTTTGTAGCTTTGTTTTTGATTATCCTAATGACTTTCCTGAATACGTTAAGTTTGCTGAGCATCTCTAAACGATTTTTGTGGCATATTTTGTTGAACGCCTTTACTTAGTCTATAAAACATAAGCGCACGTTCTTCTGCATTTTTACTAATCTTTCTGCTAAAATTCTGAGTATGAATATCCCGTCCATTTTTCAGGTGTCTTTAAAGAACCTGTCTTGTTTTTGTCCTATCTCTGGCCTGATTATGCTACGCGTGCTATTCTTCAGAAGACGGCGGGTTAGTTTTTTTATGTGGCTCATTAGGCTGATTGTTCAGTGGTATTCACATTCGTTTACGCCTGGTTTCTTAGTCAGTGCTATGAAAATAGGTTTGCTTAGATCTTCCAGTATATCCCCACTGTTGTAGATTTCTTTTATTATTTCCGTAATCTTGTCTATCATATAAGGCTATCTGCATCTCTGGTACTATTCCGTCTGGCCCAGCCGCCTTGTTTCTATTCAATTTGGCCATTGTCGCTTCTACTTCGTTTTTTTTTTTTTTTAGTATTTCATGCCTGTCGGTAATTCTATGTATTGTTGGTTGTTCTCTTTCGTTGTGGAAAACTTCTCCACTATATTCGTTTCAGCACTGAATGTTTATTCCTTCTCTAATATGAGCGTTCCATCATTGGTTTTGTTTATGCGTCCTTTTGATGAGCAAGTTTACGTCCTGTTAGTTCCCTTATTCTTTATGCATATCTCCTTTGTTCGTGGTTCTCAATGTCTCTATTTCTGCGCAATTTTGTTTAGCCACGCTTATTTAGCCTGCATGCATTTGGTCATTATTTTGTTCTATGTTTTTCTGCATTCTGTTCGGTATCATGGCAGATTTTTCTGCTTCCTTTGCATTATTTCCAGAATCTAATCAGGGATCGATTCGTTGCCTCTTTTTCGTCGATTCTCTTTTCGTGGGGATATCGTTTGCTGATATCATTTGGCTAAATGAAACGATTAGTAACTATAGTGAACCCTGCTGTCGATTTAAATATTTAAATAGCCACGTAGCAAACAAAAACCGATATACTTGTGTACAGACAATGGAACATTTATATAAAATAAGACTTTTCAGAAAGAAAAGAGGGTCACAATGCAATACAAAGATACCTTAGGGTGCCACGTCGAACGCTAGTGTCATATGCACCGCAGAGTCTTGGAAATACTGTAGCACCAATAAAGGGATTATGTGAACATTGTTCGAAATCAATTATTCGAATTGTAATTTGTTTCAACGAAAATATATCATAGGAAATTATACTAATTGAAAATTATTTGAAATGCAAAATTCTTTATTAGAATAAAAATTTTTAAAATATAAAAATCCCTGTTTTTTTTTTAAGAGCGTATAATAATTTTGATATTATGGGATAATGGGATTAGACTTATTCAAAAAGTTCTATGTTAAACTTCAAGAGCGTTATTATTTCTAGGTAAATAAGCAAGACCTTATACGTTTTTCAAACATAGATATTTCGAATAATTATCATTAAATATTAGTGTCCTTTTAATTAATTTCCATTTAAACAATTAACATTTCGAATATTTTTCGAAGTATTGTTCTCGAATGAATGTTTTCGACCAATTATTTTCGAACATTTTTTTTTTCGAAACGCAATAAAGTTTGGCTCTTTTATTATCAAAGCGTGACTACTGTTATCTTTGGGCCGTCCGAGTCAACCATTCCCCAACTTAATCCCTTTGTGAGCGTATCCTGACCGTAGTTCCGTCCAACACCTAGAAGCCATCTTCTTAAAAACAATAAACCCCAGATAGGGATCGATTTCTTGTTCAACAAATGTGCCGTACCCAAGAGAAGTGGTCACAGTATAAGCAATTATGGGCTCAAAATTTGGAATTCGTCAACGAAGTCAAATACGTAACCGTTGTCATGGCTTTCATACTAATAATTTTGCAAAACTTATGACTTCATCTTTCCACTCCTATTTTTCTTTTAATCTGTAGGGAAGATTAGGTGTTATTACATAGGCACTTTAATATAAAAAATAAATGAATTAAAAACCGTTAAAAATACAACGTAAAGCCACTACAATATATATCAAAACCGACATAGCAACTCATAGATAATAATAGATGAGGAACATGTGGAGAGCCGTAATCGCATTCGTCCTGTAGCGACATGGCATTTAATGAAAAATAAATAAAACATCTTTTATAACGAATAAATATAACAAAGCTCTTGCATCCTCCTCGGTTTATGCTTATACAGACGCCATTATCCAGTGAAAATGTTGAGAAAAATATAATAGACATTACCTGGAGCAATTTTAAACATTTTTGTCCCACAGACAATTAATAGTGTCGGTGGAGATGGAATTCATTTCATTTTAGCAATAACGATCTACGAGATTAGCTCTCTGTCACCCTCTTCACGACCATGAGGTTTTTATTATCAAGAATTGATTCGTTATTTTCGGGTTCAATTCATTTTTAGCCTTTAGTAGCTGAAATCTTACAGCTTAACTTTTTTCTCACTTTCATTTCAAGCTGGATTTTTTTAGTTCATTCTCGATCAGATCTGTTTCCACTTCTATATGATATTTTCTAGACTCGGCTATTTTATTATACCCCTCATATTTCTTCTAGTTTTCATCATCTTTTTCTTCGTCGTCGTTTTCGACGTCATCTTCTAATTTGTAGCTGTCGCCGTCTTTTTCTAATTCTTCTTGTTTGTTGTCATCTTCGTTTTCTTCTTTTCTTCTTCCTCTTCTCCTTTTTCGTCGCCTTCTTCTTCTTTGTTTTCGTCTTTGTTTTGTTTGTTGTCGTCATCACCTTTTTCTTCCATTCTTCTTCAAACTCTTCTACTACTTCGTCGCCTTCTTCTTTGTTTTGTTTGTTGTCGTCATCTTTTTCTACTTTTCTTCTTTTTACTCTTCTTCTTCTTCGTCGTCACCGTATTCTTCTTCTTTGTTCTCGTCTACTTCTTGTTGTTGTCTGTTGACATCATCTTCTGTTTCTTCTTTCTTCCTTCTTCATCACCTACTTCTTCTTCTTCATCACCTTCTTCTTCTTCGTCGCTGTCCTCTTCATTTTCTTCGTTTTCTTCTTCGCCGTCGTCTTCTTTTTACTTATATCTTTATCCGTCTTCTTTTTTTTTTTTTTATCTTCGTCTTCTTTTTTCCATTTTTTCTCAACGCCTTTTCATTATTTATTTTTCTTTCTTTCTCTATTTCGCTTGTTCTTTCCCTCACTTTTCATTTTCCCTTATTTATTCTTTTCTTTTTTTCCCCATTTTCTTCACGTCACTTTTTTTTTATTTTCTCTTATTTTCTTTTATTTCTTTACATTGATCTCGCTACTTCTTTTCTCTATCCCTTCCAATCTTCATGATTTCCTTCACTCCTTCTTCTGTTTATCTCCCGACATTCCTTTGTTTTCTATTTTGCATCGACTCCTACAATTCCTCTTCTCCAACCTCCCCTTTATCAATATAACCGAAAATCATTACTGATTGCAGAAACCATTTTATCCTGTAGCGTATCTTCAGGAATTTATTCACTCTCACTCTCTTTCTTTTCAATCTTCCCCTTCTTCTCTTTATATCTTCACTCCGAGAGCAATGTTTTCCCATGATATCTTTAACAAGAAAACATTTCGTAATTATTTCATAGCTAGTTATTGAAAATAGGCTGTTTTAAAAATATTTTTCGACTCGTTGGCCTTCACTTCGATCGTTTCGTGATTGCCTGAAAGATCAAGAAGGTTTGAATTTATTTTGTTCCTTTACCAAGTACAATTTACCGTTCCTCTTTAATCTCTGAAGTGATTTGCCATCTTTTGAAATCTTCCCAGGAATCACCTGCTACAGCATTTGCAGGAATAACAAACGCGAAAAGATCTGTCTTGTATTCTTTAATTTGTTTACGACGAAAATTCGAGGCGTCTCTGATTAACGTTTACAGTATGAGATGTTTTACCCGTAACTAAAATAGTTACATGTTCTGTCTGTCTGTCTGTCTGTCTGTCTGTCTATCTATCTATCTATCTATCTATCTATTCAGTTGATATGTGTCTATCTATTTATCTATGTATTCAGTTGACATCTATCTATCTATCTATCTATCTATCTATCTATTCAGTTGATATGTGTCTATCTATTTATCTATGTATTCAGTTGACATCTATCTATCTATCTATCTATCTATCTATCTTATGTGTGTCCAACGTTGAGCTGTTAAATCGTTCGATTCCAAACTTGAGACTCGTGTGACAACGTTAGAAAGAGCCTGAGAACCAACCAGATGGATATATTATGCATGGAACTGTTCGTAAACAATTGATTGTCCTGCTTACCCTAAGTTAGAAATCAAAGGATGTGTATGGACTGTCCTCGTTCAAAATACTGATCATACCAGATTGTCTGTTCTCTTCCAGAAACTGCAAGAAAGTTCGGCTCAGTTTAGCTGTGTAATATAGTGGTCGTTGAACAAAGACAAATGTGCCTGACTAAGCGTCGACAATATGGTTCGTTTAACCATAGGAGGCTTTTATACTCGGAAAATAAGTATCCGGCCAGTAACTAAGTGAGATATATATAGTTACATAAAGATAGATTAATATATATTAACAGACGGATATATATATATATATATATATATATATATATATATATATATATATATATATATATATATATATATATATATATATATGTTCCTAAGAGGATAGAATCCAGGTAGAAATCAATGTTCAGGACAGAGAAAGAATATAATAAAAAGGCTTAAACACTAATATTCCATGGTTATAATTTATTACATTTGAATAGTAATTACGATCCAATTCATCAGACCTACAAATTCAAATATATATGTAGAAAGAAATGAACAGACTTATAGATAGATAGATAGATAGATAGATAGATAGATATGATTGGATTGAGATAGATAGCTATGAGCCGACTTAGATAGATATGATTGGATTGAGATAGATAGCTATGAGCCGACTTAGATAGAGAGATCGTTATGAATGGACTGAATCAGATAGATACTTATGAACTGACTTAGATAGATAGATAGATATATAGATATATAGATAGATAGATAGATAGATAGATAGATAGATAGATGTGATATGATATACATAGATAGCTATGAATGGCCCGAGTTAGATGTTTAGATAGAAAGAAAGAATTTTATCAAATTGTGAAACAGTTAAACACACAGACACACATATACGACACACTTTGATATTTCTCCTTCAAAATTTCCTTTATTATGGATTCAGTGTCCCTTATTGTAGTGTAGTGTTATGTTTTCATCGCAAGCAGTATGACCTCAACGGCCACATTAGTAATTACCATAGATATTTATAGTTCTTATGTATATATATATATATATATATATATATATATATATATATATATGTATGTATATATGTCGACAAACTTATTCATCGATGTTCCTAAGAAATACATCAATAAAGAAAAATATAATCAGGCTATGACATTCACAATTTTTTCCCTAACGTGGTGCAGTGGATAAAAGTGACGGATGAAGTAATCCACTGAATTCACACAAAGATATGTGAGTTCAATAACTGGCAACAGCATAGGGGATTAAAACATGGTAATTTGACTTAAAGGAAAATAACTGATAGTGAGGAATAAATTTGGAACCTGGAACTAGGACAATTTGCAACGAGGGAAAATGAAGTTTTCTTTTCGAAACTTCAAACAACTTGAGATGGACGGAGAGTACAAAGACCGAAACGTGAAATGTGACATGAAATTCCCTTATAGAAATATATTCATCTTTATTGTTCTCTCCATTTCATGAATTTAAACGTAATTTTCTCGCATTTATTGCCTGTGGGACTCACTTCCGATTTCTTCCTTCCATGCTATATTCAAAAATTTAAACGCATGTCGATCACCATTATCTGTCGTCCTGAGCACATTTCCTTTATTTTCCTTACTATATATATATATATATATATATATATATATATATATATATATATATATATATATATATATATCAAATGAGGCAGAGCGAGATCCCCTAAAGCTCAAACTGATCTGCACGGAATCTAAAATGAAATACTTGTCTTAATTATTCACGAATAATCATATAAACTTATTTCGTGCTCCTTCGCGGCCTCGTTGATCGAGTGGGCAGATATTGCTTGTTAACCGGTACACTACATCGAGGTACCATTTCTGTGTGTTATATGATTCGATTCTAAATTCATAATTAGCTAAATAATAATCCTACGATAATTGAAGTTGACTTTGATCTTCCAATGTGTCATTTTATATGCATTGTCAGGCCGGACCCGCTTGCACAAACTAGTGCAGATCGTGAATTCAAAGAACGTCATTATGAAATCGTCATATGCAATTGACTGTTGATGTCGGTGTGATTACTGCTGACTGACCAAACCTGTCCTGGAGAGACATGTCCGAATGCATTGGGCATATGGTCAGGTTTCCTCCTCATGGCAATTCAGGGATCCCTTTCCCCTTTCTGATTTTTGTTATTGCTGATGGCGTCAAGATGTTCCACGAGGCATCACAATATATATATATATATATATATATATATATATATATATATATATATATATATATATATATATATATGTGTGTGTGTGTGTGTGTGTGTGTAGAAGTTTAGAACTTTAGACTTCACCTCATATGAGATGAAGTCTAAAGTCCTAAATATCTTGTCACGCTAAATCACTTTTTAATTTTGCACACACACACACACACACACACACACACACACACACACACATATATATATATATATATATATATATATATATATTAAGAAAATGAAATGAAAAAAGAATTCGTGTGACAAAATATTTAGAACTTTAGACTTCATTATTTTAAGATTGTCTCTTTCTTAGCTGAAAATGCATTCCTTAATCTCGGTTATATTACTCTGATGGTATGTGTAACCTTTCGGTGTATCTCTTGTATTGTATAATATTTCTTAAGTAAATCATTATTTTATTTATATGTGTTCTTTTTAATGATTGCAGAATTATGGAAAAGTTTGAAGTTGCGAAGATTTGAAAAAGCATTTCCTTAAACTAGGTAGGTATTCACTTTAAATAGCATGCCTTCCTGCACAGTTGCAATGATAGAGATTCTGATATCTTATATGTAATAGAGCACAAATATATTATCCCAAACATTAGAGGAACATAACCACGGTTCTTGGTTTTTATTACATCATTTCCAACGATTCGTTCTTCTGTCTGCCGTACAACTCATATATCTATTGCTGTATTTTAAAATGACGCAACAGAAAAATATGGAGGGAGCATATCATGTGATCCGCTGCATAGTGACCCTTCGATAACATCCAGTTCTGGAGTTGTGATGATGATAATGATTATTGACATACATATATATTTATATATATATATATGTCGGATATATAATACATTAAAGATGTAACCGGAAAGGATTTTGTGGTGACATGCACACACAATATAGACTATCTAATCTTAAAGGTCAGAAGAAGAAGGAGGTGGGGAGAAAGAAAAGAAAACGTGGTCGGGGAGAGATGGGGCGGGGGAAACTTAAACTGAAATATAAAAACATAAAAAATAAATATAACGTGTATCTAATCTAGTAAGGACCTATAATTTTTTGTTCAAAAACAGAAGCGTATACGCACATACACAATAACATATACCCGTACATACATACATATAGGCGTGTACCCACATGCAAACATATATATATATATATATATATATATATATATACCAATGTACACACATACACATATATCCATATATATCCATATATATATATATATATATATATATACACACACATGCACACATATATATACACACACACATACATACGTACATACACACATACATCCACACACATTCACTCATACCTATTTATACACATTTACACTGACATTTTTTTATTCTTGAACAACTTCTTTGAATCTTTCTAAACAAATAAACAATGTATACCTATATCTATCTATAGATGTATGTACATGTAGGTAGATGTATATGTAGATGTGTTTATGTTTTGGTATGTATGTACATATATATATATATATATATCTGTATATGGGTGTATATGTATGTATATATGTACATATGTATATTTCGACGGATAGATATAGGAATACTTTGTTTATTTTTAGATGGCTGTATGTAATTGTATGAAGATGTAAGGTTTATGTATATATGTTTATGTGCACGTGTGTGTATGTCCGTACATATATATATATATATATATATATATATATATATATATATATATATATATATATATATATGTTGGAGTGGATGTGTATGCATGTATGTGTATATGTATGTATGCGCGTGCATTTATGTATGTATATGTATACATGTATGTGTATGTGTGCATGTGTATGTGTATGTATATGAGAATATATATATGCGTGCATGTGTATATATATATATATATATATATATGTGTGTGTGTGTGTGTGTGTGTGTGTATGTGGGTACACGCCTATATTGTGTGTGTATATCACCACAAAATATAACCTTTTTGGTATATCTTTAATGTATTAGACATCCGACAACATTCATATTTTTTCTCTTAAACCGTCTTCAACTCAACTCTAAAACTTCTCTCTGTTAAGTTTTAATCTCCCACCTTCTCTCGTCTGTTACCCCTCTCTTTAGCTCTAACATTCGTCCCACACTCTCATACTTACATTCTCTATATATTCTATTTTTATTTTCGGAGTAGTTTTTTCAGTTTTATTTTGAAAATGTGGGTCTGATGAATTGGATCGTATTTACGATTCCAATGGAATAAATTATGACCATGGAATATTAGTGTTTAATCATTTTTATTATATCCTTAATCTGTTCTGGACATTGAGTTCTATCTGGATTCTATCCTCTTGGAATTTTTTATTCAAAAATTATATATGTATGTGTATGCACCTATGTATATATATTTTTATATTTTGCATATGTATGCGTATATATACTACTAATATTATATATATATATATATATATATATATATATATATATATATAGTTTATGCAAACTTAGGTAATCCGTATGGGTAGACCCGAGGAGGATGATATCCGGAGAGCTCAATGTAAAATTCAGAGCAGATATGTTTGAATAAAAACAGATCACGTTAAGGTTCCATGTAATAAATTATTTCACTATAACCCCTTTAACAGGGCTCTGGACCATCAGACTTTACTTTCAAAATTGAAATGAAAAATGAAAAATGAAAAGAAATTCACACATTTTTGACGGACCTCATCAAGTATACGTAAAATTAACGAAGTGAGGAAGTGAGGTGGGAAAGAGGATATGAAAGTGTCATATGTATCATTTCAAATTCTTATTTTTAATTTTTAACTCCAATGTGTCGGCTAGATGTTGTTCGAATTTGTTGTGTCTAGTCTCAAGATACACTACTTTCACGAGGACAGTTTTTCTTTCAATTTTTTTAGACGCTGTTAATTCGCGTTACTTTAACGGGCATGTTTGGGAGGTTAAAGTTTTTTCTGTATCTAAATGTTTAAACAATCTACGAAGAAATTAATTTGAAATTCGGTGGAGTTTTTCGTTATTTTCTATGAAACAGACGATTAGAAAAATTCACAGATAGTACATTGAAAGAGTAATCTATTTTATATTTAGTAATCTTATTAATTAATTTATTTTTATTAATTAGTAAAAAAAACAAAAAAACAAAAAAAAACGTTTGTATATTCCCATATTTACACATATACATCTGCAGAGAAAACGCATATTCATATATCTTCATACATATCTCCACATACACTTATACTTACATATATAAAACATATACATTTAAAGACACCTGTATATCCATATACATCTACATATATACATATATATGCATTTTTCACACATATACGTATATACACATACACATATACACACACACATATGCATACATACATACACACATGCATATATATACAAACACATACATCCATATATACATAATATGCAGCATATCCATATACACACATAAACGTTAATTTGCACTTACACATATCTACACACGTACATGTCTCTATCCTCATATTCACCCATGCACCCACTTATGCCTGCGTTCAAATACTCTCTCAGTATTTTATTACATAATCCATATCTATACACATATAATATTACCCGTTCTTTCATATTTATGGCAAAATATATAGGTACCTATCTTAATGTACACTCTAAAAAAAAAAATTCCTGCTTCTTATTCCATATAAAAATATATACATGTACATATCAACAGGTGCCTCAGTGTTCAAGTACATTACCATAGTTGTATACATATAGTTATGTGTTGGTGTTCATGTGTGCATAGTAATATTTCTAAAAACAAAGGGAATAAAAAACACTCAAAATTGCTCTTATTATATGATTATTTTTCAATGTATCTGGTTAGGTTGAGATTGTTTTTGTGCCGGCATTTAAAAATTAGTTCACTGTGTTTAGTCAGTAGTATGTCTGGATCTTTATGTTTGATTATGAAGATTTTCTCCTTTAAACATAAGTTGCATCTGTCTCTGAAGTTTTGGGGAGTTCTGGCTCTTGATATTATTTTCCACTTTATTTGTGGGGTTAGGCCACTCTCCAACAGATTCCAATAATGAATAGATAGTGCCGTTTGGTTCTTTTTGCACTTATTTTTGAAGGATTGGCGATGGTTGTATAGTCGGTGCTACCAATTTCCCGCCAATATTCCTAAATATATCTTTTTCTCCACAACTTTTTCTTTGGGGAAAATTGTCGCTTCATATATTGTGTTCTCTGACATGCTTCTTCCTTCAACTGGGCACTCTGTTCCTGTTCTGCAGTTGCATGTTGATTTTTCTATTCTGGTTGTATCCTGATTTTGTTTTGGATTATTATGAAGCTCTCTCAAAATTTTACAATTGTGTGAGCTAATAATTCTCTCCATATTAGCCATGCAAGAATAGCTAATCTTTAGATTCATCTTGTTGAATATTTTTTTCAGAGATGTATTTTTGCTAAAATGTTTATCTATCAGTTTTATGAAATATTTGCCTATATTAATATTGGAGATGCTACAAAAAGGTGGGTTGAACAATAAAATTTTCTTATATATATATATATATATATATATAAGGAGGGACGTTGACCCGAACGATTAGTGCAAATATAAGTAATTCAATTATACTAGGGATGAGAATGAAAATATTTCTTCTAGTCAGCTGAACAATAATTACAATAAATTATATCCAGTATTTTGTCAACACTGTGTATACACCAACACATACATACATATAGAGCAGACACACATTTAAAAGACAGGCATAACCACAGAGGAGCTGATAAATACATAGAGAGCAACGGTAGGCACACACAAGTCAGTGCAGACACACAGGGACAGAGCTGCAAGCGACACATATGCCTGTGAGACAAACAAATAAATATAGAAACACACAGCATATTTCATTTAAATTATCATATCATTTTAACTCACTTTATTTCGTTTTGATATCGTCAATTGAAAATTAAAAACCC
Source organism: Acanthosepion lycidas (assembly GCA_963932145.1). Classification (NCBI taxonomy): domain Eukaryota; kingdom Metazoa; phylum Mollusca; class Cephalopoda; order Sepiida; family Sepiidae; genus Acanthosepion; species Acanthosepion lycidas. The sequence continues at coordinate 109,377,176 of OZ010586.1, forward strand.
TCTTATCGTTCTTATCGTTTGCAAACACATTTTAAATTCCTTTTTTTACGATCGTGATTAAAATGAAAGAAAAGAAAATATAACACCTAATGTGGAACTATTTATTTTCCTCACAATTTTTTTCGGGGTTGCATTTTTAATTTTGTCGTCGTTATCACATTATTAAACTTCGTTTAAAGTTGTAGTTCAAAGTTGTAGTTCAAAGCTGTCTGATGATATTTCAAATAGCTTTGAAGACCTGCAAGAATCGCCCGCAGTTCTTCCTACATGGCCGACATGTCTGTCTTCCTGCAGCAGCTTGCCATTCTGCATGCTTTAAAAAGCACGTCTCCTTAGCCACACGCAGAGTCATCGTGATATCAACTACCAATGATATCCCCGATGATCATACATGTACCATAAAGTGTTTTGATCAGCCAAACTTACACTATAATAAATCGCACACTCTTATACATACGTGCAGCCAATATACACACATACGTACACACGATCAAACGAAACTGATATTTTCACTGTTTACATGTTAAGCAACGAACAAGATTAATCTAATAACGTTCCACTTTACGACGTTTTTTTTCTCATTTTTTTCTTGAACAATTTCTTTGAATCTTTCTTTTCAGTGATTCCCTCTGCATGATTCTCACTGTCCTTTTCATCTCCTTTCATATGTCAGCGATGCAAAAATCGACACTAAATGGTAAATTATAATCAATTCACTAATTAAAATCTAATTCACTCTGACGATTGGTTGGTTGATTGATTTTATTCAACGGCATATAATCTTCTATGAGTTATTCAATATCGAAATCTAAATATTTTTAAGATAATGCTATGTTTTCATCTAAATATTTTCTACATATATTTTATTCTTTCACTGTAAAGGTATTTTTTTTATATATCTGGTTTTTTGATCATAAAATATATTGTTGGAAATTCTAATATAAAATGTATTCTGATAATTTTTAGTGTCATTTGGTATAAAATGTATTGTTGCTCATTTTATTATAACAAATGTATTGTTGATTTTTATTTTGGGTTTCAATACTTTCCCATAGTTGGGGTCCTAACAGCTGCTACCACCCCGGGTCAGGGTCGACCTGGGAAAAAGAGCAGTTAACATTTGCCCTCACGCCCCTCAAAAACTTACTGGCGAATTTAGTTTATCGCCATAGCCAAGACGATCGCTATGAAAAGAAAGAACCACTATTAGGTTGGTGCCAAAATAATGACGTAATAATGTCGTTTTTTGACGTAACGTCAAAAAACGACATTATTACGTCATTATTTTTGCACCAACCTAATAAAATAATCATTTTTTAAACTCATCTATAATAAAAAAAAATTAAAATTACGCGAATGAACTGTGAATTTTTTCTTTCACTTTGAAAGTAAATCAAACTATAAAACAAATTTTGTAAAGTAGTTGTAACCTGAAACACTTCAGAATATGCCAAATAAAGCGTTTTGGGTAAGACTGTGGCACCGCGCAAATATTCAACCTACGTTTACGTGCCCGCGTGTAGTGCACCCCTTCCTTTCATGTCCGACTAGTATAGTAGTAAGCAGCCGTCTGCTGCCGACGTGTGGAAGTTGCTGGGTGCTGATGATTCCAGGTAGAACAGTATTTGAAGTTTTCCCGCGCATTCTCTGACGTCACTGACGAACGGTGTTTTTCAAATCAGTCGCTGCCTGGTCTCTGAGCTAAAAGGTCGACTCATTTATTTCGCGCCCCTTACCCATACGCGGGCCGAAATATCTTATCTACAAAAACTTCCTAGTAAACGCCTTGGTTTATCATGCCGAATCTCTTCATGTAATTACAACTTTCTACGAACAACTTATTCGAACTTTCCTCCGTTTTCTACCAGAGAACGTAGAGTTTACGACACCGTCGCCATCACACTTTTACAATGACTAATTCCTTGACCTGACGCGAACAACTTGTTCGAACTTTCCTCCGTTCACTACCAGGGAACGTAGATATTTTTCGACACTGATGAATGATAAACTTCACATACACCTTTTGAACTCTAACCTTACGAACCAGTTCTAAAAAAAAAAATAAAGTTAACATTACGCATACATTACAAAAATCTCGCAGTGAGTATTTTCCTTGTTGTGTATGCATATACTTTTAGTATAAGAAGACTCTGTTCCAGAACTTTCTTTCTGAGGAAACCTTTCCCGCCTTAGCCATTTTGATTTTCGTTTTGGCGCGGAACATTAACATTCTTGTACTGACTACTTGTCATTACCTTATACAACTTGCCTACTTGCTAAGAACTAGCTTTACTTTTCTGATAGTCTCCACTCTTTGAGACAAAATACTTTTTTATTAAATAAAGTTTTATATTTGTTCTTCCACCAGACTCGTTTTCGTCGTTCCTTCTGGCTACCTATTTTTACCTTTTTATGCACGTGTTGAATGACCCTTTTTCCTCACTGAGGAGACTATAATAATTCTACGTTTGAAAGATCACATTTTTAATATATATTTATTTTTTTTTTACTTTGCTAGTGGATTCGGTAGTCGTGAGTAGTTTCTGGCACAAGGCTACATTTTCGTAGGCCAGAACTGTATTCTACTGGGTCTTCTACAAGACGATAAAGTACATCCGCGTCAAGGGTAAGACGCTAAACTACATTCGATAGAAAGGGCTCCGATTAGGAGGTTCCGAGGAGCGTGGAAGCAGCTTTTTAATTGATGGTGTTCCCAGATTAAACCTGACTCTGGGTGTTAGCACCTTTTAGTGTCTCAGTTATGGGCAAATGGTTAAACCCAAAGTAGGGTCAAAACGATATGAAATTTTAAAAATACCTTTTAATACCTGCAATAGATTTTTGTAAAACATTATGATCTGCAATGGATTTTTGAGAAAAAGATTATTACTAAGAATTCATTATTACCAGAATACATCTTTGAAAAAAATAAACAGCAATACATTTTTTGGGGAAAAAAAAACTATTTTCAGCAATGAAAATCTTTGCGACATCAAATAACACATTGAGGTCGATATGCTTCAAAACAAAACAAACAAAACCAAAAAACAAATAAATACTATATGGAGGATTATTATAAAGAAATCATTATATAATGGAAAATGAAATATGTACAAACAATAATTTATCTCATTTGCATGCTTCTGACAATAAGAATACAAGCTGGAAAAAGTTACTCCGTTACTGATTTAGTTGTTCGATGAAAGCGTGCAAGAAAATGTTGATTTTCAAGATAGTGAAACACTTTATATTTGGACAAGAGAAACAAAACAGACATCATCGCTAATCAGGATACCTCAGGGCCAGATTAATATAAGCTATATTACCAATATTTCCGACGCGTTTTCTCATATCTAAGAATTATTCTACTTAAATAGAAAAATCGATGTTCTTATGAATGAATGAGTGGTAAAATCGCTCAAAGCGAAATTGTCCTGTAATTTACAATTGGGGTTGGGCGAAGTAATCGAAAATAAATTATAGTATAAGTACATAACTAAGATGCACAAAAATGAGATTTAAAAAAAAAATAATTCTACAAAGAAACAATTTAGTAAAAAGGGAAATATTATTCAATAAACCAACCTCAGCAACCAAAGCGGACATTATGCAGACCAAAAAATCCTGTTCTCGCTCACGTTGGCTATAACGCCAAAAATGGTTTTCTTCTATTCGTTCGTATTGTGGGGCCGCAGGTTGTCTTCTAGACTTCCACGTAAAACTAGTAGTCGACCATTTTTATTATTTCTATTTTATCCTCTAACCATTTTTTAAGAATTTGTCATATTATTTATTGGTGCACTTTTGTTTTTAAATATTCCCTGTGAACTTTTGTGATTTTGAGCTATTTTATATATTTTGAGAGTTCGTTTTATTTCAATGTGTGTCGTTGTAAAATATGTTTTGCGTAAATATTTTCTCAGTCGGCAAAATTTACAAGTTCTCCTTTATATATATATATATATATATATATATATATATATATATAAAAGTGAACATAGACGTCTTTAATAGAGACGAAAGTCTGTTTCATGCTAGATGCAATCGTCAGGCCACGAGTCGTGGACGATTGCCTCTAGCGTGAATCAGACTGTCGCCTCTAAGTTTTGACTTTTATGTTCACTTTTATATTTACACACGCTTTATCTCTGATATTGAGCACTTTAACCCATAAATATATCACATCTTAAGACTATATTTCTTTATATATATATATATATATATATATATATATATATATATATATATATATATATATATATATATACATATATATATATATATATATATTTCTATGTGTACTTTGGCTCTCACGGTAGCTTAGTATGTTTCGTTTGTTTGTAGGTATTTAACAATCTCATTCTTTATTCGTCAGATACAGATGGATCGCCTGTGATCTGTAGTGTACTTGTAATTTTGTGCTTTTGTAAGATTTGCAACATTTTTTTTTTCATTGAAGCTCTAGCTAAATTTTAAATTATGAATGATTAATATTTAGTTTGTCAATGAATTTGAATGACAAATTCCTAGATGTGTCTAATTCTTCTGAATTATTTGTTCGGAAGTATATATTTTTACAATATGTAATATTTTTATATAAAACAAAAGTTTTTAGTCTCATTTTCTAAACAGTTCATACACATATTGTGGAAGATGAAGTTTACATATATGAATCCTTAAGCTTTAAGATATAATTTAATCTTGCCCTTTGTTTTCTTGTTTTAAGTCTATCTCTGATATTGAGCACTTTATCCCATAAATATAGCGCACTTTAAGACTATATTTCTTATATATATATATATATATATATATATATATATATATATATATATATATATATATATATTTGTGTGCGTAGTGTGTGTGTGTGCGTGTACGTCAGAAGACGTACTGAGATTAAGCGATTTATTTAATTTTTCTTGTCTTCGAACAAGTGTTTCCTTTATAGACAGATTGGGTAGAAACTGTCCAAGTGTTCTATAATTCCGAATGTTTTCGGTTATACTTTTAGTCATTATCAAGGACGATTTTTTTTTTAACTTTAATCGAGTGCCTGTGTTGTGTGAATCTTTTCAGTGTTATAGAGAGGTTTTATTTTCCGAACACGGTTAGCATATTGTCACCGCGTTCGTAGTTAATATTATTAAGTGTTGGCTTTTTCTTTTTTATTATTAAGTCTTCCATTATTTTTTAATCTTTTTCATATGTGCATGAGTTTATTATGTTTGTACTTTCTACTAGTATGTTTCGAATGGAGTCAGGAAGGTTTGTATGTAAGTTTAAATGGATTTTAATAGAACTGAGGGCAGATAATCATGTAGTCGTGGGACCGATGTAATTAGTTATGAATTCACTTTGATCAAGAACACATTTTTTTAATCGGCATTTGAACTTATAATGTTCGTTCGCTTTGTTTTTGACTTTGCTGGTGTGTTGTTATATATGAGGATAAGGTTTGCTGTTTTAAATTTTTGTAGTAGATAATTAATTTGACTTTAAGTTCGTGTTTATTGCGGTAGTGTATTTATTCATGGTATTTCTAAGTGAAGGCTCATCATCTTTGTAGTTAATGTGCATTTGGTCTTACAACCAAAAATAATATAAATATTTTCTATAAAAAGCCGGCGGCTTACGTTACAGGGCAGATGATGAGAAATAAGAACCTTGAAATTATAATACAGATTGAAAGCAAAAGAGACGGAGGAAAACAACGCATAACCTACCTGGCCAGTTTGAGTAAAACGATAGCGAAGCACAGATTAGGAGAGATGACCAAAAGACAAAAAAGAAAAAGCTGCAAAGGATAAGAAATAGTGAGAAGCTTGTATCACCAACGTCCTGAGGGAAAAAACACATAGAAAAAGATGAATGAGCTCAAGCAAATGGATGGCAGAACAAGCTTCATCAGAGATAGTGTTGTGGTAGGATCCACCTAATTTGCATAGTGGAGTACCGAACATATACATATGGTTGGTACCGGGAAGAGAGTGAAAGGAATCAAGAGATTCAACCAGAGACTCTGCCCGACTGCGACTCAGTCAACACATTCTCCAGGAACGGTCTTCCCAGGAGTATACAAAAGACTATATGTAAATATTGTGTACACTTTCTTGTTTAAACACATTTTGTTCTAAGTACATTTTGTGTTGCATTATTATTCCATGCATTAGTCAAGTTTTAACAGATATCATAAAGACAAAATTTATTAAGGGCTTTAAAGGACAGGACATTTTTGCGACACAGGATCGCCTTCGTTCTGAAGAGACACAGAAAATAGAGAGAAAAGATTTCTAAATTTGAAAAAGAAAATATTCTTATGTTTTGAAAATCTTTACTTTTAATTACGCCCTAAAATATTACATTTAAGTAAATGTAAGCTATGGAGGATACTAAATTATGTATTTTAATGAACTAAAGTAAGTAAATATCCATGATGCGGTATTTTTAGTTTCGTATTTGTCCATTTACATGTAATTTGTATGTATTTATTGATTTTTTAAAAGTAACTATTGTTGTAATACTATCTTTTTACTTATGTATTTTATTATCTGTCTATATTTCTGAGATGAGGTATTATGTACACTATTTACATTATTCGAACTATCTTTGTTACAACGTTTCGGCCGTTGTACACTCCGGCCTTCTTCGGGTGATTGGAATGTCGAACTGACTCCTTTATTTCGCTCAGTGGTGTAAACTGTTCTAGATTCACGTGCCATCTCTAATGGATGTCAGTTATCAGTTGTCTCCTGTTAATTCCCCTCTCCAAGTTCTAAACGAGGTAATGAACTCAAACTCTCTGGGTCCTATCACTGGATCTAACTAACGCCTTTATCCACTGTTCCTTTTGTGCTTGTAAATAGTGTAAGATATTTATTCATATCAATTTTACACACACAAACAGATATATATATATATATATATATATATATATAATTACCAGTTAGTAATAATTCAAACAAGAATAATATGATAATAATAAGCAAAGACAATCCTTAAAATCATTTCGGTTACAATTTATTTCATGAATCTAATCTCTTCTAATCAAATTATAACCGAAATATATCTTTAAGGTTTGCCTTTACTTTACTCTCTCTCTCTATATATATATATATATATATATATATATATATATATATGTGTGTGTGTGTGTGTGTGTGTGTGTGTGTGTGTGTGTGTGTGTGTGTGTGAGTGAGAGAGCTCCCGAAAAAAAAATTCGGTTTATCTCTCAGGGAGCAAAAGTGAGTTTGTAATCAGTTAGTATTACTGCCGCAAACGCAAGTCTCTTCAACAAATGAATGGAATTCTATACCCGTGTATTGAGTTTTACGATAGTTTATTGCATATTATTATAGCTATTTAAACTGTATATTTTAAAGATAAATAGTCAAAAGGTAATGTAATCTTCTACATTAATGTTAATATTTTTCAAAAGCCCCTTACCAAAGAAAATAAACGTTACAAATTTTGAAAAAAAATCATATAACGATTTGGACTTGTATGATTTCACACATGACGAAAACTATTACAAATTTTTCAGTGTTCAATTTTACAAAATTTACACAAAATGAATGGAACAGGATCGTGACGGATAGATACAAAGGTTAACTTAATTTTTTTTTCAACGTGCAGTAGTTTTTGACATTAATTTAATCATATGTCAATCTCGATAAAATTCAGTGATACATTCAGAACCAATTTATATACACTGCATTTTAAGTACAAGGAATTGATAGATGTCCAAACATATAACCTACTTGTTCTTGTTCTTGTTGTTCTTCTTCTCCTTCTTCGTCTTGCTGTTGTTCTTGTTCTTTTTCTTCTTGCTGTTGTTCTTGTTCTTTTTCTTCTTCTTCTTCTTCTTCTTCTTCTTCTTCTTCTTCTTCTTCTTTCACTCTCCACAACAGTCTATCCTTCGTAGCTCTTAGTAAATTTCATTTTGTTGATTACCCCTCCTTATAAGATAGATTAGACTTTCAAGCATATCCTATGAGACTTCATCGTGCGTACCAGATATTCCAACTTTCTCTTTCTGATTTTATATATATTTATCAATTTCTAGTCCTAGTTTCCTTAAAACGTACTCGTTGTTTACATGCAACCTCCATGGTATTCTCAGCATTCTTTTGTAGAATCACATCTGTGAAATCCCGTTAAATTGCAAAATCAATTCAACAGATTTAAGTAATAGAACTAAAATCTGAATTTTGTGCAAAAATCGATTCATAGAGTCAGTTAAGTGACGTGCGTGATACATGCTTAGGTGATCACATAACTTTTGATACTTGACTGACGAGGCAGTTTTTTCTCCTGCTGTAAGTCGCTATCTGTTTCTGCAGTAGACCAGTTGCCATCCAAGACTACAGAACCCAGTTGTCCTGCTATATACCCATAGCTGGGGTGGGGAGAAGAAGAGGATTCATACCTTTCCCCAGGGTATAGTACGTAAGTGAATGTAATGGATTCGACTAGAATTCGAACTCGGCTCTCTGATTTCTCAATCCGAGCCGCTATCCATTACAAATTTAGTGATGTAAAAACGCAATGAACCAAAAGTTTGTTTATATCAATTAACAACAACAAATTTTCACATTAACAGTTATAAACAAATCATTGATGTTATCTCAAACGTCATGCAGTCTTTTAAAAAGCAGTTTACCATTTTTACTAAAACATAGCAGGCTACAATTTTTGCTAGAAATTGCTCCAAAAAATTATTACCACTATTTCCCCTCCTAAAAATAGAAATTCAAAAATGGGAAATATATTTATTAACCAATAAACTTTTGAGTTCAGTAAATCTAATTTCTAACTTCCTGAGATCCGGGTTTTTTTTTTCATAATAATTAATAATTTCAGTCTTCACTTTGAAACAAACACAAAATCTAAATACTGATTACTCAGCCTGTCATAAAATTTATTAAATCTTGAGTGTCATCTTGCAAATATCTTCTCGCTTGTAATTAAATCGTACAATACAAAAAAAAAACATACGCGCCTGATATATAAATAAAGAGAATTGTAGCAGCTGTACAAATAAGGTCAACTGAGAGCTTTTAACACGCATGCATGAATTAATGTAAATACGTGAATTTAGCATTAAGCATTCATATACATTTTTCAACCGTACAAACGCTTTTGTTGTAAAAGGAAAAATGGATATTTTTCGTTATTTGTTTTCATGGAACTTTGTAACATGTTTCTTTCAAATTTAATCCTATACTAAGTAATAACATTATTTACATTTTTAGAGCTGTATAATGTTTATATTCTTCGCTTTTGGCAAACATCTTTCTCTATAAAAATCTGTTCCTTACATCCCCTCATCTTCTGTAATTAACTGCCGTATTAAAGGATGCATATTGCAGTTCAGAATTCTTTTTTTGTTTCCTTTTGATTTAGATGATAATTATTTGTTTTTTAAAGCTATTTTTATTAGTTATTTGACAGAACTTTGCACCTACTAAAAAACTAGAAATAGTGAAAAATATTATCAGTAGTATTCGTATTGATCTGACGATTTCGACTCGTCCTAACAATATGTGTATAAGAACAATGACATCAATCAGTAATTCATTTACACTCACAGATAATCAGTTTATATATATATATATATATATATATATATATATATATATATATATATATATTAGGAAATCAATTTATCTCGCTACATTGGTTTCAACCTTACAGTATCCTCAGGCGATTTTTTACAGTTGACCTCTTAACGGTTTATTAAAGCAAAAATCAATGAATGCTACATTATTTTAAAAGGATAAACAAAGAAACGGACGTCGTTGGTTCTGATAGAAAGAGAGGGGAGATGCAAAGAAGGAAAAGATAGGAAGAAAGGGGAGGATGTAAAAACTAATGGTATTATAAATTTAATTGGTGGGCTAATAGAAATATACATACTTTTTTAACCAGCCTCATATGAGCTTAAGAGAATTTTTCTTGAATGAATGCAACATCTAATGAGTTTCAGACGCTGCTTCACAAGGTTTCGGTGATGCGGAAATATTATTATTGCTAATTTTTCCTATTGGCTAATGTTACGAATTTTATTGTGGTAGTTGTAAGTCTTTCCTTATTTTTAAAAAAAATACATCCATCTTATAATAGGATCCCTGTTCATTTCTTCTTTTAAATTCCACACATAGTTAACTAGTTTGGTAAAGCTCCTAAGATATACAGGCTTGAATGACGACCTATGATTGTTCGTTTGAAAGAATCTTCACAACTTTTTATTCTGATCATTATCATCAGTGATTTTTTAAATTTTGTTTTTAATTAAAGCATTGGAAGGTCAATTGATACAAATCACCTGAGGATACCGTAAGGTTGAAACCAAGATAGCGAAATCAATGGATATCTTAATTTTTAAGGTTAAAAACGCTACATCTTTTTCTTTGTTTTTATTTTCTTCACACGTATATATTGCACTCTTAATAATAATGTTCCCGTGTCTGATTTAACACTGAATATTAAATATGTATATAGACATCTAGATAGGCGTGTAGTAGTGTGATGATTGTACCTATATATGAGCTTGGTTTGATCAGGAACACAGTTCCTTAAGGGGCATTTGACCCCATCAGACTCCATCCGAAACATATTAGTAACTGTGTATGTGTATAAGCGGATACATTATAATAAATATTTTTGCATATATATGCGTGTGTTTATATATATATATATATATATATATATATATATATATATATATATATATATATATATATATTGATGACAATTGTAAGTAAAGGTTCATGAATAATGATATAATGTATAACTATTTTATGTCTCTCGGCATCATTTACTCAAATTTATGACATATATACTTACACACGAACCCCCCCATATATATATATATATATATATATATATATATATATATATATATATATATATATATATATATATATATATACTCACCTGTAAGAACAATAGTGTTTACCAAATCGTTATGAGGACTCCTGAGAATCCAATACCTGTCGACACCCATTATATTATTTTTATATAATTTTTGTGAAGAACCATTCTTAATGTGGAGAGGAAGACATTTTATGTTTATAGATTCTTTTTATAGATACAAATATTTAAGTAAATGCTGCTTATAATAAACAGCATTAAATAATATTTACCGGCCTGAATCTCCGAGAAATTTTCATAGAAAATATTCGTCCTCCGAGAGGATTCTAACCTGTATCATATACGGAACTGTTATATACCCTGCGTTAATTTTAACCGGTTCGGACACAGAGGATCGTTTGGTCAGCGAGGTCGAATTTATTGCTTTTAAAATTCAATCCTCCATGAATCTCTCACGTACATTCATATCTGCTCATGGCGTATCAAATGTAAACAAATGACGTCGCACTTTAAAAGGCGTGTCCTGTTCATAATATATATATATATATATATATATATATATATATATATATATATATATATATATATATATATAAATTTACAAAAATTTAAAGCAATTTTCGGAAGAAATAATTTTCTCTTTATCAATCTTAGATATTTTAATCACAAAAAATATTTTTTGCGGATACTCGTATCTGAGTAGATGCTCCATTTACTTTTTGAACATTCATTTATTTCGGGAAATTCCATATCATTATAGGAATATATACGCTCTTGGGCAAGATTTCAACCACGGGGCAACGGGAGCGACCTTTACAACTGAGCTACGAAGAAGTTAGACGTTTCATTTTCATATTTGGCTATATTAGAGAAAAATATGTGCTCTTTATAGGTAAACTTGCTCAATATCAAAGATTAGACGTATGTAAATATGAAAATATAAACGAAATATTAAGTTCAACACCAAACGGTGCCAGTCTGTTTCATGCTGGAAGGCAGTCTTCATCAGTATGAAGGCTACTTTCATATTTTATATAATTTTCCTTCGTTCAAAGATAGCGTGTCATAAATGGAAAAGAAGAAAACAATTTTAAATTTGAGATTAGGAATCCTGGGAAAATTTATTTAAATTCAATATTTCGTGCACAGTGTACGTTTTTATACTTTTCACTGCCTTTAGTGACTTATCACCATTTACAAAACTTTTCTGTAGAATTGTTTTCCAATCTAACAGGATGAATTCTTATATACTTGCCTTCCACGATCGTCTTTCTTCTCCATTTCAAAATTGTGTAATTGGCTGTAAGACAATCGATCACATTTACCATTGACTCATTCACAAATCGCTTTATCATTATCAGTGTATTATCGATCATTTTCATATAGAAGCATAGTTGTTGTTCGCAAGCATTAACACAAACTATTGTTCTAGCAATAAATGGCGCTATCAATATTGATGATTACTTCGTAGGCTGCATCTCACTAATGCAGTTGTAGTTCAAAGTATCGTAGCCTCTGAAAATTTACAATACCATTCTTAACATTTGAAATGTCTTTCACATGCCCGCAGCCATATTGATACTGATATATTTGGGTGTCATCAGATGCCAAGGACGCATTGCAAAACCTGGGCAGAGTATTGCGAGACATGAGGATTTCTTTGATAAGAAAGAAAAGAATACTATGCTGTTACGTGACATCTGTCTTTCTTTACGGCAGCGAATGTTAGACGATTTCCTCAAGAATGAAGAAGAGACTCGAGGTGATAGAAAGATGATGAGGATATCATGGACCGAGCGTGTGGCAAACGACGATGTCTGAGAGAGGATGCAAACAAGGAGGGAATACATACGTAATATCAGGAAGGGGAAGCTG
>OZ010586.1:109397422-109537422 GCA_963932145.1 Acanthosepion lycidas
TATATATATATATATATATATATTGTCTCTTTCGGTGTACAACAATGATGCGCATTTTACTTTTGTCAATATAAAGTGGTGAAATTTGTTCCATATTTACTGAGAACTTTATACTGACATTAATGTCGTCACGCTATATATGCTCAGTAATAAGTGCTTATTTCCTCTCTAAATATACTTCTTTTCACACTAGGTTTTTTGTTTTCACCTCTCTAACCCGTACCAAGCTATAGTTTACCTTTCAGTTCATTGTTCTGTTACATTCGTCTTTGTATTTTTTTCTGTTTCATTTTATTTTGTTTGTATAAAATTTACTTCAGAGTAAAAGCTATTATACCTTCAACGTAGGTACGATCAACACACACATTCACCATTTTCAACATTTTTAATTTTATGCTTATTCTTGACCATTTTTTTCATATTATTATATTATTTATCTCGCTTTTAAAGATCCCTTGCTAGTTCTTTTGAGTTTTTATCAAAATCGAAACGGGCAACGTTTTTAAGATTCCCAGAAGAAATCAATCTTGTTCATTTATTAAGATAACGATACTTTTTTTATGCTGCGTCATTATATTAGAATTTACTTTCATCTTTTTATAGATTTCTATCTCATTTTTAATATATTTTATTCTTCTTTTCCTTCATTTTGTTCTTCATTTTGTTCTCTTTTTTTCTTCGTTTTCTTTTTTCTTTGTCTTCTTTTTTCTTCTTCTTCTTCATCATCATTATTACGTAGATCTTGAAATCATCATTTTAGGTATCGTAGTAGTCATTTGCTGTCGTGTCTTTCAATGGAAAGGAGTTCTGATCAGAACCATTCTCCTAGGCTCCTCACATAGTTCATAGTGTCCCCTCAATTATCGGCACGACTTTTATTAATAGTAATTTTTTCATCGTTATTATTAGGTTGGTGCAAAAATAATGACGTAATAATGTCGTTTTTGACGTTGAAAAAGACGTCAAAAAACGACATTATTACGTCATTATTTTTGCACCAACCAAATAATATTTTCATGCATCTACTTTTTGGTATAAAATATTTGATGGCTACCGCTGAGGTTCGCGTAACATCAAAATGCCTAATTTCAAATATTTTTCATTATTATTTATAACATTAATTATGATGTCTTATTTTTTTATTTTTATCGTCTCTCTCTCTCTCTCACACACACACACACAGACACACTCACACACAGGCACACTCACACACAGTCACACACTCTATCTATTGCTTAGCTGCCATAATTCAAAATTGTAAGAAACGTATTTAGTTATACTAATTTAAGAGAATTTACACTAATATTCCATATCAACTGTATGAAATGTATTAAGTTACACTAATGAATGAATTTGCACTAATAACCCAAATCTTTTCTTAAGAGATAGCGTTTGATTTCTGTTATATTCTGTGCCAATAAGAATATCGACTGGACAAAGACGGTGGATAAATAGTAACAGGTTTATTGTAGAAACCCGTACAAAAAGCAAGGAAGTAATAGTTATGCGCACGGTCGTCGCAATTCTGTACAGTTGTGTGCGTGCTGCTATCGGAAAGCCGCTAGTTCTCGCAAATCCAAGCTCAACGTCATTTTGCAACGGATGAAATCGCGGAGCTCTTGCAACGGTCCCTTTTCTTCTGGTTTTACTTTCTTGTATTGCTTTCAGATGGCTTTTAATTCCACTCTGCATTGTTTGATTTTACTTGCCCTTCGATTTTCTAGTTTTTAGTCTTTTTATCTTTTTCTCATATCCGAAGTGCTCTGAAGCGTAGTTGAGTATGATTTTCGACATAGATCTTAAACTTGTATCCACCGAGCTCTTTGAATCTAACTTCAGTATCTCACTGATGTCTGAGTCAAAACCGTGCCAAGATTTTTCTGTCGACGGCCGAAGGCTATTTGATCTTTTTTCGGAAATGTTCCAGATGATAATTCGGGGGACACTTGGAAGAACTGGGCTCTGTGGTGAGATTCCCGGTTCTGAATTTCCTGCGTCTCATCATCTTGCTAGTTTCTATTTGACATTTATATATTTATATGTATATATATATATATTTAGGCCGCGTATATTCTTGCATTTTTTCCCGCATGAGCAAGACATAATCATTGTCCGTGGGTGTGAGGCTTGGTTTGTCTCCGGTTGGTCCGTCCTAATAGGGGTCTTATCCCCACCCTCTCGGGATGCCTTGGGGGTATTTATTCTTATGCGTGTCTGTAGCATAACGTTGATCTGCATACCGGGTAGCTAGACCAAGAATGCTTTAATTTGTGATCCCTCTTCACCGTTAATTAACCTGCTAAACTGTTTCCTTCCGAATATATGCATTTCGGGTAATATTTTGTAAATGTATTGCTGGTAATATTTTTCTTAAAAATGTATTGCTGGGAATATATAAATTTTTGAATGTATTGTTGGTAATATTTTTTTAAATGGATTGCTGGTAATATTAAATATTTTTTTAAATATATATTGCTGGTAATATTTTTTTTAAATATATTGCTGGTAATATTTTGTTTTCAAGAATATATTGCTGGTAATAATTTTCTTCAAATATTTATTGCTGGTAATAACTTGTTACAAAGTATTTCCGATATTAAAATTGCATACCATGTTGTTTGGGGGTTAACTATTTTTCTATAGCTGGGACACTAACAGGTGCTGCAACCCCGGGTCAGGGCGAATCTGGGAACATGCGAAATTAAGAGGTGGTTGCACGCTGTTCAAAATCTCTTGATCGGAAGCTTTCCTGCATAATCTAGTGCATCATCTTACCCAGGACCCGGATGTAGTTTATCGTCATAACCAGGATGGGTTGATTCTTTTTAGTCAAACCTGTTTGGATGGATACCTGTAACTAAAATATACCTTATTCTAATAGATAGATTCATAGATATCAAATGAATAGATATGTACATATACATATATATTGAATAGATAGATGGATAGATATATATCCACTGAATAGATAGATAATAAAGTGACTTGATAGAGAGATATTCACTGAATAGATAAATAGATATCAACTGGATAGATAGATAGATAGATAGATAGATTGAGTAATTGATTGATTGATTAGATATAATCTGAATAGATATATATATATCTACTAAATAGATAATCAACTTACTAAATAGATAGATAGATAAATAGATAGATAGATAGATAGATAGATAGATAGATAGATAGATACATAGATAGATAGATAGATATCAAATGAATAGATAGATAGATATCAAATGAATGGATAGATATATATCAAATGAATATATATATATATATCAAATGAATAGATAGAGGGATAAATATATATCCACTGAATAGATTGATTATCAAGTAACTAGATAGATAGATAGATAGATAGATAGATAGATAGATAGATAGATAGATAGATATCAAATGATATATATATATATATATATATATATATAGATATCAACTGAATAGATAGAGGGATAAATATATATCCACTGAATAGATAGATAATCAAGTGACTAGATAGATAGATAGATAGATAGAGAGATAGATAGATAGAAAGCTGGATGGATTGATAGATAGATAGATAGATAGATAGATATCAAGTGAAATGAAAGAGAGATAGAAAGATAGATAGATATCAAGTGAAATGATAGATAGATAGATAGATATCAACTGAATAGATATATAGATATCAAGTGATAAGATGGATAGATAGATAGATAGATATATACATAAATAGATAGATATCACCTGAATAGATATATAGATATCAAGTGAAAAGATAGATAGATAGATATTAGTGCGAGAGAGATAAAAAGTAATTTTTTGTCATAGATAGATATGTTGTCATAGATAGATATCTTGTCATAAATAGATATCAAGTGGATAGATAGATAGATAGATATTAAGTGAAATGATATATAGATAGATAGATAAATAGATAGATAGATATCAAGTGAAATTATAGATAGATAGATAGATAGATAGATAGATAGATAGATAGATAGATATCAACTGAATAGATGTATAGATATTAAGTGAAAAGATAGATAGATAGATAGATAGATAGATAGATAGATAGATATTAGGTCGAGAGAGATAAAAAGTAAATTTGTTGTCATAGATAAAAAATTAATGTGCTAAACAGGTTCCGAAAGAGTATTACAGAGAATTCTATTTGACAAAATCTCTAAAATGTTTCAAATAAATCTCTTAAAGCCAACTTGACGCACGTGAAGAGAAAAAGACAACGTGAATTTCTTTCTTAGAAATCTTAGTGGGATGTAAACGGTTTGATGTTTGTTGGTGCGTGAGTCTGCGGTTTACTGCAATGATCTGTTTTTTTCTTCTTTTTTTTTTCGCTTTATTTGTCACCTGCCTATTAGTCCATTTGTAATTATTCGCATTGAATATTCTCTATATCTTGTTTACTGACACCAAAACTGATTACAGCCGTCCTGCGAATCTGCCGTTTGCGTGATGAGGTTACTTCATCAATTAATGTTTTCAGTGCCGTGTATCGAATATGTATGAGAAAGGTGCGTGATTGTGAAAGCCAATCTCGCAGATGAAAAGAGAAAACACCTCCTTTTTCACTTTGAAGATTATTAATACTGGAATAATGATTGTTTGATAGTTTAAAGAAATATAGAAATATTTCTTTTTGAAGAAAATATCCTAAAGCAGATAGAAAGGCTGAAGATGTAGAAATAGATGAGGACCTCTAAATAAAATAAACTGAGACAACCGACCGCGGAAAATTATCTAAAAATTTTAATATTAATTAATTGATTCGTTTTCCACCAGCTTATCAAATCTTTTCAAAGCATTTAAAACCAGACATTATTTTTAGATAACAATGATTTAGCGATGCAAGTATTATGAAGTATCCTAAACCTAGCTTAAAAGAGTGAATTCATAACTTTCCCAAGGGTTTTCGTGTGTAAGTGAATAAAACGAACCTAACGGAAATCGGAACTTTGATCTCCAATTAACAATTTCGAGCCATTATCCATTAAACCAACCGTGACTGCATCTGACCATTACAAATGGTCACCCATCTACGTACTGACAAGTAGGGAATTTGCTTAACTCAAATTACCGGTTTTTCAACGCCATATGACCATAAATCTCCATGCAAATCAATGTTGAGGAGGTAAAGTGATGGATAGCGACTCGGATTGGAGAGGCGAGATCGAATTCCTGGCATTCTCTTACGTGAAAATGCACTTGGACCGTAAGCTAAGGATTAGGATAAAGTATATATAATGTAAGAAAAATTATTTCTGTTAGTAGTTTTCTAAGAGTAGCTTAGATGTTGCACAAGCTCAAGATTATTCAGTCTTAACTGATCTAGCGCGACAAACTTAGTAACCAAACTGACAATTATCATATTCTATTGTGTTTGAAATAAAGTCCCTCAGAACATTTATTAACAACGATATACACCGATACAATGCAATTAAAGTCATATATCGAACATCAGTATAATCACCGTTATATTCGATCATCTGATACCAGTAGCAGGGTAAGTCATGACAAAGCATGTAAAGTCGGACAGACATTTTATAGAAATAGTCACGACCTGCACTTTTCAGTTTCTTATCAATTGCAAAAATGTTGCTCTTCACGAACTTCTGTTTTGACTAGAATAGCTCGAATTCTGTTGGAGACAGGTCGGGAGAATACGGGGAGTGAGGGAAGACTTCGCATTCAGTAATTTGTTCATGGTTAAGCTTAGCAACATGTGTTGCTGTTTAAAGTAGGGTTGAGTGTTAATGGACTGATTGAGATTCAGCATTTCCCAGTGCATCACGCCCTTCACATACCGTCAGTCACAAAACATTTCAATGCGTGAGGGTCGAAAACATTCAATTGGTCACGCTGCAATTTGCTGAACCAATGCAACGACGGATTTCTTTCTTCTACAAATGCGATTGGGTAGCGTTTCGGACGGATCAGAAATTACAGCAACAATGGAGTATTTACGATAGAGGTTGATGTGCTGGACAATTTTTGAAATAATAACAAATCTGAAAATAATCAATCAAAAGCTATACATTTACTTATAGATAAATAAATATATAACTCAACAAACAAATGTAGAGATATATAAAAAGTTGTACGGAATAATAATTCAATAAGATGTTTTTAATAGAGTAGATCCTCAGTGGAAACTAGTATACAGTCTAGTGGTTGATGCAGTTTTTAGGATATTGTTATATATATATATATATATATATATATATATATACATATATATATATATGTGTGTGTGTGTGTGTGTGTGTGTGTGTGTGTGTGTAATATATATATATATATATATATATATATATATATATATATAATATGTACTTGCACACACAAAAACAGGGTGCGAAGGTTAATTCTTCGCCATTTTATAGTTTTAATTTCAGGCATGCGCGTTGTACAGTATTGTAGTGTCAATTGTGCACCGTCTGTGAGATAAAGAGCGCAATGACGCAATTTTCGCAGCCATAAATTTGGAAACGGCATGCTGCACTGCTTGGCATTCGTGCCAGAGGCTCTAATAGGAACATTACAGAGTGATTCATTCTCAATTTTACGACAGTGCAGAGGATTCTTCAATAAGTTTTATGAGTATCATATTCTCCAGAAACACTTTTCTCATCATGAGTCCGAATAATGCTGATCATCTCTTTGACTTTGTAAGTATATTGGTGTTCTTTAAGACTTGCTTCGTTTTCAGTTGATCTGTATATGTTAATCTCAACATTCGTCAGTAAATTTATATTTTTCTCCTTTCAAATCCTTCAAGTTTGAGATGATTAGCCAGTATAGCAACTATCGTGATTTGGTAGAAATAAACACTTTACAAGCTTATAAAGTTCCGATTTAACACATATCATTTCTTTGAAATTCATGTCCCAGTGAGTGGGTAAAGGTAATGATATACATTTCTAAATTTCTGTTATTGAATAAAGCGACTACAATAAATATTTAAACTCCTAAATAAGAGAGACTACTTTATCCAATGTAATAGCAAATACAAGTATATTAAATAGAGCAAAATGGCAATGCGAGTTGGAGCTGATCAAGAGATGGAAATGATTAGGTTTCCAGATGTGAACTTCAGAAGAAAGTAACTTTATTATTTTCAGAAAACTAAATTTAAACATGTGCATATATATATATGAAGAAATATAGTTTTAACGTGTGCTACATTTATGGGATAAAGTGCTCAATATCAGTGACATAGCGTATGCAAACATAAATATAAAAGTGAACATTGAAGTCAACACTCAATGGTGACAGACTCAAATTCTTGAACACATAAAAAATATATATAGGTTGCACTAGCGATGAGTTCAAAATAGATTCAACCAACATCAAAGTTCATTTATGACCAATAAATATAAAAATCAAACAACTGTCTCGAAACACTTCTGGCACCTAAAAGAATAAAATAAAACACCTATAGTAAAATGGAAGTTAATAAGAAAAGCTAGAATATGTAGGTCATTAAACGGCACATTTTCTTTGTGCATACATGAGAAACTATATATTACTAAGTTTATAAAAATAAAAATGCCATAAATTTTCCCCCAAAAATATTTAAATATAAAATTTTAAAACTAGTAATATACATATACTTGATACGGAAAAATAATTTTACTTACTGTAATTCTAATACATTTATGCCTATTAAAAAGAAATATAGTCTATTAAAACTAACAATGAAAATATTTTAAAGTTGTAATTAAAATTGTAGTTAAATAAAATGAATTCTAACCTAAACTTCTTTTAAATTGTAATTAAATAAAACGTTTTCTAACTTAAATACCTCCCTCTTAGTAGTACACGCACTTAAAAGAATCCAATAAAACACCTACAGTAAAATGAAATTAATATGAAATGCTAGATGTAAGCTTTTGAATGACCCATGTCCTTTGTATTACATGAGAAACAATATATTACTAGGTTTATATAAAAAATAAAAGTTTACTAAATCAGTGAAGTTAAGTAGCTAAATTTGCCGTCATTGTCATGAATAATATTATAATAATATTGAATTAATAATGAATTAATATTAAATAATATTTAAATATTAAAAAAAAAAGTAACCTAATAATATACATACTTATATTTGATGTGAAAATAATTCGGCATACACAATTAAACAAGAACCATTAAATTTATTAGAATCCCTTACAGATTCCAATAAATTTAATTGTTCTTAAAAGAAATATAATATATTAAGAATTAAAAATTAAAAGTGAAACTATTTAAAATCGTGTTAAATAAAACGTATTCCAACCTAACCCCCCCAAAAATCTTTAAATATGCAAATAGTAAAAAATTCCGTAAGAATTTTTGCCGTTAACAATAAAATTTAAAAAAATCCAGACGACATGCATTAACGGATGTTAGATTTCATTGAAAAATACATCCCTCCCCCACTATCAAAACGTAACTAATAACTGATACATAGAAATACAGACATAATGAACACGCAGAAACCCCTTGTCTGGTGGAAGTGGATTTTTCTTTAACCTTGGAAACGTGAATTATGATTTTACCTGTGTCTGTAAAACCCAGTAATTTTAAAAGTTCCTCCCAAATTCGCTTGAGGATGAAATTGAACTAATGTCTTTAATTTAATTACCAAATTAAATTCGGAGATTTTAGCTTCCATTTTTGAAACATGGTTAGAACTGTGTAGCGAAAAAACATATTTTAAATCAATTAATTTATTATATATATATATATATATATATATATATATATATATATATATATATATATATATAACGGAATGGATCCAGGCAGAACCCAGCGTGTGTCACCCTTAGAAAGTGCCTGGAAACAGTACCACGGGTCGATTCAATCTTTGTGAGTGAAATTAGTTAGATGGAACTCTTGACGGACGTCGATACCTTTGCTAGCACGAAGCGAGAATTAATCGTGCCTGATGGTTTGAGCGTGCTGGCTTTGTTCAAATTGTTGATTGCGTTAGATATCACGCTATTTCCCAGAAACTGTAACTAAGGTCTGCTCAGCGTAGTTGCCGTATAAACAACAGGTGAGCCCTGTCGGTCTTGAACAAACACAAATGTGCCTGACCAAACGTCTGCAATCGAGATTGGCTAGCAAGACTAGTAGACCGGTATCCTCGAATTCGAGTGGCCAGCTATTATATCATTTTAAAACTCGTAATATACATATACTTGATATCGAAAAATAATTTTACTTACATATATATATTGAACAATAAAAAATATTAAAATTTAAAATTTTCAGAAAGACTGGGCTGTATATTAATATTCTTTTGCTTTTATTATAATTTCATTTAGATTCCTCGACTAGTTTCTGCCATCATCAGGAGAAAAATGCTTTTGCTTGCTTGTAGCAGTCAACTACGGAATTGAATGTCTTTATGGAGAAAATGAACATTTGTCTGTAGATTTCGTTTTTTTTTTTTTAAAGCGAATTTTGTTCAGCCTTTGTTTTGGTCAAACAGTCTCTTTTAAGTTGTTATTTGAGATAAGAGCTGGATGGATTCATGCTTCTCTGAATTCCCTTGGTCATTTTGACAGTTTTATTAGTTCCTGGAAAGGAAATCTGTCTCTGTTAAGTATGTGTGTGTTATTTGGTTCTTAGGGTGTGAGTGATTATGATATGTGTAAGCGTGTATATTACTATGGGTGGGTGTTATCATTTGGCTCATTAGGGAATAAGTGAATATGATGTATGTAAATTAGTATATTCGTGTGGTTATGCGTATAGGTTTGAGGCTTCAACACTTCCGTATGCATGTCTGCCTTGTGTGGGTGAGAAATGAGAGGAGGAAGAGAGAGCGAGAGAGAGAGAGAGATAGAGTTTTAAGGTAGAGTATAATTATGGATTGAACGCAATCGTCAGAACAATGTCTGACGATTAGGTTTAGCATGAAACAGATTGTCACCTCTAGATATTGAGTTCAAAATACGCACACACACATACACACACGCACAGCCAAACAGACACATACACACAGGTACGCACAGACAGAAAGACACACATATACACACACAAACACACACATATATATATATATATATATATATATATATATATATAGCATCGAAAGTAACAGGAATAAAATAAATATGCATCAACTTGGTAATGTTCTTTCTTCCTTTAATGAGGATGCTAAGAAAATTGTCTGTAATTATGATAGGAACCTATTAAAATAAGTAGCTATAAACTTGTCTAAATTATCTAATTATATATATATATATATATATATATATATATATATATATATATATATATATAGAGAGAGAGAGAGAGAGAGAGTGAGATAGAGAAATAAGTAGTAATAGAAAGAGAGAGTGAGAGAGAGAAATAGTTAGTAATAGAGAGAGAGAGATTGAGAGAAATAAGGGAGAAAATTTATTTCTGAACAATGATAGCTGAAAATGAGGTAAAATATTATAGAAATTGCTCTTTGTAAATGTACGTGCGTGTGTGACGTACACGGGGTTTGTTTAAAGTAAAATTTTCTGGGCGAGTCGTATGTCTCCCCGGAGTTGATTTTAGCTGTTTTGTAGAAATGGAAGAGTGTTTTATTGCTCAGTCCTTTCATAATCTTGAAACAATGCCACTTAACGGGCGTCATGTCAGACAAAGAAGAGATAATTCCCATCGAAGATACTTATGAGATTTCTCCATTCATCTGTGTTTAAAAGACGCGATAGGTAAATTTATGCCATAATACTGTGGGAAAATCTTATTTCTTTTGTTATGTTACCTTTCACCTCTCCATAGCAATGAAATCTTTTTCAAAGACACTGGTCCTTTGGAGCGGCACATCGTAAACTGAACTGAAGTTAAGGTTCAAGCAACTAAAAGTTATTTTCCACTTGGTGAAATCTATAACTCTTATGGAAATGTTCTCATATTTTTTTCATTTTATTTATTATTTTTCCCATTGTTATGTCTTTTTCCATTTTCACTCTTTTTCTGATTTTACTTGGTCTATTGGCAATGACTGATTTTACTGTGGCAAGTATATATTCCAACCGCCACTGAAAGAGAACTAACAATATGAAGAAATAAATATCTAGATATACATACACACTTGTATGCAGATATACATTTCTGTAATAATATATGAAGGGTTTTTTTTATATGTACGTTGGTTTCTGTTGACAGTTTATGCTATAATCCAATTACTAGCTTTAAAATATTCTGGACGATATAAAAGCCTAACCATAAACATGGCTGACAATAAATACGTCACCAGTCTGAATGAAATCTTCAGAATAATCTATTCTAAACAAATCCACTATTTACACAAAAACTGAGGCAGCGACGGTATCCGCTCGATCCATATATGAATGGTATTGAAATGAATAATTTCACACAAGATAAATATTTGTCATAATTGCCAATCACCTACCCCAGAGTGAGAATTTTATGATCAAACCGGGATTGGAAACAAGGGCATTATTGATAAACTTAAAGACAATATCCAGAACTTCCCTTCTTGCTTTTTAACTGCGTTGTGTCGTTTGAGAATGACAGCGAGAGCTTTGCAACAGTAATTATAATTTTATTAACCAACGTTAATTCAATGTACTTCTTACATCAAAATGGAAAAGATTATTTTCACCAAAGAAAACCGACCACCTAAAACTTTGAAGACTATATCCCAAGATATATATATATATATATGTGTGTATGTGTGTGTGTGTGTGTGTGAAACATAAAAATGTCTTTAATATATATTAAGATGTTTTTTATGTTTAACATTGTTTTTATATATACAAGTATTTAAGTAAATGCCCTGTTTATACTAAACAGTATTAAATAACATTAACCTGCCTGAATGTCCGGGAAATTTTCATAGAAAATATTTGCCCTTTTACAGGATTCGAACCTGTATCCTATACGAAACTGTCACATAGCCTGACGTGCTTTTACCGATTTCGCAACAGAGGATCGATTTTGCATCTATAAAAAGAATATTAAACATACAAAAATGTCTTAAAATAATTGTCGGACTTTGTCTATTTCATTTTATATATATATATATATATATATATATATATATATATATATATATATATATATAAAAAGAGGTAATCCGACAAATTTATTACTTAGCTCTAATGCCTAAATTCCGTACCTTGTTTTTCTATCTCGCTTAAGCAAGTGTTAATCTGATAAACAAGTGGTAAAAAAGAGGTAATCTGATAAACGAGTGGTAAACTGATTAAGATGTGGTAAACAATTGGAAACCGGATAACCAATGGTTAACTGAGAAACAGATGGTAATCTAATAAACAAGTGGTAATCTAATAAACAACTGGCAAACAAGGATCAATGTGATAAACAACCTGATAAAAAAGTGGTAAACAAGTGGTAATCTGATAAACGGATGGTAAACATTTAAAATCATTAAGTAAGTTTTTGAATAGCAACACGGCGAAACGGCTATAGTAAAATATATATTTTACTCAATACCTTTATGTATTGTAAACATTACATTTTCAAATATTGTTATTTTCTCCATATATATATATATATATATATATATATATATATATATATATATATATATATATATATAAAGAGAGGGAGAGAAGGAGTGAAAAACGTATTTTTTAACATTTCACACAAGAGTCAAATTATCTATGCAATTTGGCTAGGAGAAAGGTGTATTATCTTCTCGCTACCGTATGGTTTATCTATTTGGTATTTCAACACTCCCTTTCAGCGACCTAATGTTACTGCTGGTCATGCGAATCGGGCACTATTTCATATCTACAAACGTGTACTCAAATTAAAACTACGTGCGTAATTTATGTTTCTGGTGAAATTGTGCAGTATTTTTGGAATGTGCCAAGGATGAGAATAAAACATGAACACATTTTGATAGTTTGACTAGATTTAATTATTAGTTATATGCTAACAGTTTCTTCTGTCGTACTCCTCAATCATGGAACACTCGTCCGGCTTCGATCTTCCAAATTTAAATGCAAGATCAATAGTTATTTTCTCCCTTAATTGCGCTTCTTTTCGTGTTGTTTTCCCTTAATAGTGTTTTCTTTTTTTCTCGTACACTTCGAACATTCAGGGTCATTGTATCTTACTGGCTTTATTGACATGCTGCGAATGATATAGCCATTTTCAAGATGGGTGTTTTTAAGTTTTCAAGATTTTTTTTTTCAGATAAAGATTTTCCTCTGTTTAAATCGTAGTAGCCTTTATTCCAAGATTCGTGAGTTGAGCCTGGCTGGAATTTGAGTTGTCGTCTTTCTATTTGAACAAACCTTTAAGTCATTGATTTCGCTGCTAAGGGGACCTATATAGAATGCAAGTGTTATCTACCACTTTTGTTTTATATATTTCATGGCATCGGTGATCATAGATTTTTTCAGATCACGAGATGTCTCCCCTACATATACATTTTCGCACTCTACCCAATTTAGTTTGTAATACAAACAATTGAATTAGTGCTGAATTTATTGTTTTGTTTTTTTTTCTAATTCTATCCCCGTCCTTCTCGAACGTCGTTCTAAAGATCTTATTATTAGGGATAACTAAATTATTTTCAAGTTTTGTGGAGAGAGTATAAGAGGGTAGGTTTAATGTTCTTGTGTTTTTTTCTTACAAGTACTATCAATGGTGCCTAGTTTTTTGGCTTTGTTGATTTTGTAAGCTTGTTTTTTCCTGTTTTGAAAGAAATGATGTGGGTAGTGAAGAATTGTAAATGTTTTCTCAATGGGTAAAATATATCATTTTTATATATCGATTTACAATTTCATGCAAATCTATGAAAGAAGATCGTAAAAAGAAAACATTAATTGACCACAACAGGGATTTTTTACAAAACCAACATAAATGCAATTCACCGTAATGAATCTGACCGTAATTTTGATTTTAAAAATGTTTACTCTAAATATAATGGGAATCAATTTACTGAGGCGAAAATGTATACAAACAACGCTTGAATCACGAGATCATCCACAGTAAATTTACATCCGGGTTTTTATAATATTATACCTTTCCAAGCAGATTTGCTATTATCACAAAATAGAACATTAATTTTCTATTATTACAATATGGCACATTTAATTTCTATTATGACAGTATGGAACATTTAATAACAAAAGTCATGGAAACAAAGGAAGGAAACTAAATGTAAATAGCTTGACTAAATTAAAAGTTTCTTGGCCCCTCTCCTTCATGTCTTTGTAATCACATCAACGTAGATATCACTGTAGATAGAGCAAGTTCTAAAGAACAAAACGCATCACATGTAAATATATATATATATATATATATATATATATATATATATATATATATATATATATATTTATATGTGTGTGTGTGTGTGTGTGTATTAGGTTGGTGCAAAAAATGACGTAATAATGTCGTTTTTGACGTCAAGAAATACGTCAAAAACGACATTATTACGTCATTATTTTTGCACCAACCTAATATATATATATATATATATATATATATATATATATATATATATATATATATATATATATATATATATTTATATATATATATATATGGACCTGGAACATCAGCAATTAAGAGGTGGTACCATGCTCCTCAAAACCTCCTGACTAGAGAACTTGCTGTTGGATGTAATTCATCATCTTCTCCAGAACGCGAATTTTCTCGAGACGTGACTTGATCAACAAAACTGTGGTTCTACAGAGGAATGCTGAGAAAACCAGCGAGTGAACATGTATATAACGATGAAGTTTTAAGGAAAATCGATATAAGAAGGAAGCTTATAATTAATATCAGAAATAGGCAGTGAAAATTCTAGGACACATAATGAGGAAACATGGCTTTCGGAATTTTACTCAACCAGAATATATTGAAAACAAGAGGTACACGCTGAAACAGCCATTAATATAAATAACAATCTTGTTTAAATACATAATAGACGGAGTATTATAGTAAAAAGACAAACATTGCTAAGAACTATCAAAGATAGGAAGTTTAGTGGGGCACGGTTGTTCACATCCTGAAAAGATACGGTATATAGAATAATAATTGATTGATTTGCATTTTACCGGTTGTCAACACAGGTTATGTAATTCTAGAAAACATATTTAGAATGTAAGATAATTCTGGTGATAATAATGATTTTACTTAAAGAATGACATACTAATTAATCCATATCAGGTGGAAAGAAATGATTTCATGCCTTTCCAAAGAATATTTGTCTGTAAATTGAATATAACGAACTCAATTGCAAATCGGCTCTTCGAACGCTTTTCTGTTACACCACTCGCATATTCAATCTTACTACACCTGGCATTCCTAGGCTAGACTTTAGTGATGATACTAGTACCGGTGTTTGAATGTTATATGGCCGTAAACTAAATAAATGGTTCAGATCTAACTTGACTAACATACAGGATCATAAATCTTATGCTTTAATCTACTGTATAAAAAGTAAACATAATTATATTGTTCCATTTCCTCGCTGATTATAAACGATTTTCTAAATGTTTTCATATTTTATTGCGTAGACCAGTAACAGAAAACTGATGCGAAGGAAATCCCTAGACCTATAGGAATAAAAAAAAAAACTATGTTATTCAGAAATGCATATAGATGTAGAAAAAGTAAGACTACGGAAAAAAGAAAAAATGTGTACTGGACTGCTAAATGAGATGGCTAAATTATCCTGTTGGACAATGAAGAAAAATGAAGAAAAATGAAGAAACGTATCAATGTGAATTTACTTTTAGATAGGGGGTATACCAATTGATAGCGTATATAAATATGAAGACCAATTTATAAGTTTTTACCGGAGTGTTCTTTCAGACACGATCGAATAAACACGGCAGAAACATAACATTAAAAAAACAGCTACAGACGTGTTTATACGTCGACCTTGATTCTTTGTTTTGCACTTCTGAGCTTGAATCGAGGGCAGTTGTCAAGCCATAGTTCTGGTACTGGCATTAGCCCGCGCTCGAATACTTGAAGGCGTCCGAGTGTCTTAGTTACTATATTAAAAACAAACAAAAAAATCTTCTGAAATTGAAACGTTTTCCTAAAAGAAATTTGCAGGGAAGGGAAGAAGAAGAATAGAAATTAAAAAGAAAACTCTTGCCAAAAGACAAAAATTAAGGTTTGATATAAATTATGGTGGCTTCACGAATTTAACACTTAGAGGGTAAAATTAGAAATGTTCTCAGCGCCATCTACTTCCCAAAGTACAAACAGGATATTGGTATGCCTGAAAAATAAATTGATATGAAACGGGAAAACAACAAGTCAATTTACATGACATACTCTGCAAATGAGGGGAGAAAATATTCCAGTATTACGACTAGACGTTGCAAAGCAAAAATAGTGAAAGAAAGGTTTGAAGAAACATGATCAATCATGTCTTCAAGGGATACTGTCACATAGAGAGCTGGAAGGAGAGTTATTTTATTAAGAATAAAAGAAGCAGCAATTACTTTCAATATCACGTTATTTTTCTTGGTACAATGGTTACAAAAATGTTATGCCTGTTAAAAATATACCTTTGGCTTAAGTAAATTTTACTCGGTTTTAAATGAAATATAATTGTATTTTATGCCATTTAAAAATTCTTTCAATGTAATTTAATTTGGACTGTAATGAAAGAATACATATTTTCCCAAAGGTATTAACATGTAAGTAAATGTAATGGATTTGAATTCAAGTCGAATCCATTACATTCACTGACGTGCTAATACCATTGGAAAAGTTATGAGTCATCTTCTTCTCCCACCAACTATGGGTAAAAAGCGGGGCAGAACGGATTCTATAGCCTTGGATGCCAACTGGTCTATCGAAGAAAGAAGTGGCAACTTACTACGGGGAAAAAATGCCTCGTCGGTCATGTGTCGATAGATACATGATCGCCTACGCGTGTAAAACGCATTGCAAATAACTGGACTGAATGAAATTTAAACCAGTATAATACAGTAAATTTCTGTTTGTCTGTCTCTATTTTTCTCTCTCTCTCACCCACATTCTCTCTCACTCACACTCTCTTTATATATATATATATAATGATGTTTATCAGAAGAGTTAACCAATATTTGCAAAATTACTCAGACACAAATTCAAAAATAGAACGTGCGGACCAGATGACGAACGTGTGGAGCAGATGTTCTCTCTCTCTCTCTCTCTCTCTCTCTCTATATATATATATATATATATATATATATATATATATATATATATATATATATATATATATAAAGAAAAACAGACCACTTTAACAATGGAGCCTTAAAGTGCTCTGTTTTTCTTTAAATTATTAGCTCTGAATTTACATTGAGATCTCAGGATTTCATCCTCCTTGGGGCTATCCATACGGATTACCAAGTTTTTCGTAACTTATATATATATATATATATATATATATATATATATATATATATATATATATATATATATATTTCGATAAAGGTGCAATTAATTTACAAATTCATGAATTATTCATACATAAAATAAATGTAAAGGTTTATGATTAAATGGCGAGAAATCCATCTTCGCGAACAATTCAATGATATACAAAAAACCCGAATCTGTTTATGAATGAAAAGATCCGGGTTTTATAAATTTCCGTTGCATTAGATCTTTTTTTTTATTTTACAAGCTTTCGTCTGTTCCTACATACATTCTCAGGTATGAAATAGATTGTGTTCTTGTTTTTACTCTCAGTAATAAGTCGGCAAACGAAAACAAGGTTGTAATTCGAAAAATGCTATGAGAAATGTGTGTTATTGTTTTGGAACGTGTAGTCGCAACGCTGAGTTTGAATTTAAATTTTAAGGTTAAGGTTCTGCGTTTATGTATACATTTGTACATAAACGCAGAACCTTAACATTAAAATTGCTATGAGCAGAATCGTTGAAAATTTTTTTTAAAATTATGTTAATTTTCTGACTAATTATAATTCTTAATTTAATTGTTTGGCAACCTCTTACTTTTACGTCTCTAAAATAATAGCAAAACTTCCATTATTGCATCGCTATTTATACATTACATTAACAATCACAAGTTTGAATGGATATCATTATTTACAGAATTACTATAGGGAATGAAATGTTTCGAAAGTAAAAAGGTTTTACATTTCATAGAAGCAGGCATAAAACACAAGATTATTATTGCTTAGGATATATCATTATTTTTTTCTTTATGTTTCTTTTTATTTCTTTATTTTTCTTTCTTACTTTCTTACTTTCTTTCATTCCTTCTTTCTCTTTTTCTTTCTTTCTCTTTTTCTTTCTTTCTTTCTTCCTTTCTTTGAGAACAAACAACGTCACTTGTAAGTTTTTTTCTGTCTTTTATTGCATAGAAAACTGAGTCGTCCATTCGTTATGAATTATTGGCAGGGATCGTGTTAAGGTACCAAGCAATAAGCGTAAATTTTAAAATTAATTCAGAAATTGATTCATTTCATTTATTCAGAAGTGGGAATCCATCGAAAAGTAGTGAATTTCAACTCAAAGCCATCGACTTTGAAACTGTACACTGATCAATATTAATAAATCTATCAGACGTGGCATTTCTTAGCCTGCAGCTATAGCGTATTTTCATATTATTAGCTTCAGGAATCACTGATAAATAACAGAAAATTGGAGTTGTTTGATTTTGCTTCAAACTTAGAGTGTTGGTAGGGCAATAAAACTATCATCTGAAAATGTCCATATAGAACAAGAATGAAAGCTAAAATTTGACTATATTTTGAAAACGAACTTTCTTCAAATAAAACTTTTTGAATCTAATAATTCTTACACAAAAACACTGAATTTTAAAAAAGTACATCCCAAACAAGGGGGTATTGCAACTAAGATTCAATGGGCGACCGAGAATGAAAGAGAATAAGAAAACTTTGGAAAACCCCCGAAACCGAATAATAAACATGAAGCAACAGTTAAAACCTTACCCTTGTCTGTAAACCGGGCGAAAGGTGAACCTGTCATAACATATTACTTAAATATCAAACTCGAATATATTGTTATATATTATATTTAAAATAAGAAATGTTCATTGGATTTATTGTTCAAATAGTACAAATAGTCAGTAAGATATTGTGAAAATAAGCATTTTAAATAGGGAGTAATTTTCTCCAAATTAGGCTAAAATAAGGAATTTTAGATTTGGTATTACTTCTTCTCCCATTAAACTCCAAATACAGGTTCGTGCCCTTCTGAAGAGTCTTCTTTTTATGAATTCTCATTGCAATATGCAGATGGATAGTCGTAATGCATGGTGTTTAATGAATTCAAGGCATTTACTCAAACATATAAATCATCTAAAAATATCGTTAAGAGTAATAAGAAATAATGTTTGATTAAAAATAAAGGAATACAAAACCATAGACCGCTTAGTAATATATATATATATATATATATATATATATATATATATATATATATATATATATATATATATATATATGTGTGTGTATATATATATATATATATATATATATGTGTGTGTGTGAACATTAAAGCCAACACTTAGAGGTGAGAGGCTGTTTCATGCGAGATGCAATTTTCAGGCAACCTGACGATTGCATCTAGCATGAAAATTGGTGGCCTGACGATTGCATCTAGCATAAAACAGCCTGTCGACTGTATGTGTTGACGTCAATGTTCACATTTATATTTAAACACGCTCTATCTCTCAATTTGAGCACTTTATCGCATAAATGTAGCACACCTTAAGAGTAATTTTCTTCATAAATGTATATATATATATATATATATATATATATATACACGCACACACATATATATGTCTGTGTTTGTGTGTATGTCTGTGTGTATGTATGTATGTATGTATATATATATATATATATATATATATATATATATATATATATATATATATATACACACACACAGACACACACACACACACACACACACACACACATATATATATATATATATATATATATATATATATATATAATAAAATATAATTTTATGTAGGTACCTCCAATAATTCGGTATAAACTTTCGATACATAATGTTTGAAAAGAATTTAAAAAAAAATTAAGAGACATTTTTCAAGATTCCTTTTCAGCTTTGATTGAAAGCCAAAGGATTGAAATTATCATTTCCAGTAAGCGAACAGCTCTGGTTTATTCAAAATAGAAATTATATAGATTCGAATGTCAAAAAAGAAATAGTTTACTGGCGACCATTTCTTACAGTTTAGTATGTTTTAAAATAAAATGTTCTTATCGGATGAAGAATGTTATTATAAAATATAAAAAAAAAATATTTATAACAAGGGAAAAACAAGTCAGAACAGTAGCTATAAAGATATTTGTAGAAACATACAGGTAAGTAACAACCCGTCTGTGAGAAACTGACTAAAGTCAGGATGCCAAGTCAGGAAAGATTATATTGCAGATCATTCTTTTGATTTTGTCAAGAACCTTGAGATGAATAGCAGGAGCACCTGACAAATTACGGCAACAATATTCAGTGCACGGACGAATGGTAGATTTGGAAATGTGCATGAAAAACCTTCTGATACGACACTGGCCCAACATTCCTTGCACTAGATGCAGCTATGGCTTCGATGCACTCTTTCCACTTAAAGTCAGTTGAAAATATAAGCCCAAAAAGTTATAGTGTGTTGCTCTCTATCAGTCTATCATCAGCCATTCAGATAGTGGGCAGGAATTTTTCTCTCTGGTGGTTAAATGAGAGAATTTTGGCGGCATTAAATTTTACGAGCCAATTCCTGCCTCAGTTCAACACTGACTGGAAGTCCTTTTCAAGAACGGCGGCCAGACGGATTTGCTATTGAGACAGGTGTAGTTGGTAATGTCATCAGCATAAATTCCTACTTGGTAACTAATGACAATGGGAAATCATTGATGAAGATCCGATGCAGCATAGGATCCAGGATAGAAACTTGGGGACACCCGCGTTCATATGAAAGGATTTGAAAACAAGTCCGATAAAATTAACTTCATTTCACGATTTGCTAGGAACGATTACATTAAATCAAACACACGTCCAGTAATATCTCATCCCTGGAGCTTATGTAAAAGACCAGCGTGCCAAACACTGTCAAAAGACTTCGACATATCTAGAACTACAGCTCGAGCTTTGCTTATTTATCAAGAGCGTGATTAAAATATTCATAGATGGCTGTTAGCCCATCAGCGATAGATCTGATAAAACGGAATCAACATTTTGAATAGATAAGCAATTGATGTTTTTATGTTGTTCAGCACATACTTGTAGAATCACCAATAATCTCTAGAACTGAATTTGTGAGATGTTATACCTTGTTTCATTTTATCAGTAAACAGTAACTTAACTACTTTGAAGACACAGAAATTCTGTTGCAATCCGATGTGTCGCTCTATTACAGCCGGAAGAAGTGATTCCTGTTAGCTAAAGGGGCCGCTCATGCTGGTAAGAACCAAAGAGATGAATGCGGATAACTTGTTATTTTCTTGCTGAGATGAAAGCACCGATGCCGGCTGTCAACTAGAACACATTTATGCAAAGGATGATTAAAACTGCATGGAAGTCGCGGAACGCTGTCCAATCCGACCCTTGATATCAGTAAGTTATTCTGTTGGTAGGGGAGCGGAAAGGGACGTTTAGAGATAGTACAGCATGATCAGAGATGACAAGCGGGAAGAGATGTAAAATACGACAGAAGTCCGGGACAGAGGTAAAAACAAGATCTAAAAGAGAAGCGTGTCCATCACACTTATTGTGGAAACACATGGGGAATTCTACCTCCTGCGTGGGAGTTTGGGTGACTGAGAAATTAAGTATCTGGAGACAGTGGGCCTGTTTAATCCATCTGGCATGGTGGGTATTAAAGTATATATTTGCAGAGGTATGTAGGGAGATGACCTAGTCTGTATTCTCGGAAATACTACCCAGCATGCAACAGTCATGAAAAGAAGGCTAACGGTAGAGAAAGTGCAAGCTGACTGAGTTAAGTAGAGAGAGGCGGGGACATTTAAAAATGGTCCAAAGATTCAAGAAAGACTTCCCTAACCAGCAAGATATGTTCATAAACATAAACTCCTATGTCTTGCAAGTGAACATTAGACACCTTCTTAAGGAGAGGAAGAGAGCCAGAAATCGAGAACTCCGAGGAAAGGATTGAAGCGTTTAGATTATTTTCACTGAGATCAAGATGTTCGTAGATATTTCGAAGAGGAACGATTTCACACTGCAGAAGTTGATAATAATACCACGAATGTTGGAGAAAGAAATTTTGAGAGCATTAAGCGATTTTTGTTGAAATAGTTTAGATTTATATCTGTGGTATCTTATCACCATTGGGTGTTGTTTTCTTAGGGTAGATGTAGCAGCCAGTCAGGAAGGGAACTAGCGCATTCTGCAACGTAATCTTGCCTCGAGGTTTCCCAACGGAGGTGTTTGCAGGGACACCCTTCTATGCGTGACGTGGTTACTTCAAGAATACGATATTATGCAACTGTTGATCAGAGTACCAACTCAAGTCACTAGGTAAGAGATCAAGCTCCTAACGAACAGTCGGGATTATAAACTGTGAACCCTGTACGTTCAGTGTGAAGAGAATTTGCAACCAGCCTCATATATCACAAAGAAATCGACAGAACCGCTATTAAAGCCTGGGAGAAGGAAACAAATCTGGAACTCCTTCCTAAACAGTAAGGTAGGTATGAACCTCTACTTCTTCTCCAAGTCTGAGGATTACGGGACGATAGGAATTACAATCTACTCCTATTAACAATAAAAAGAAACAAAAATAAAAATCCAGCAAAACAAACAAAAAATACAAATAAAAAAAATAAAAAAAGCAAACAAGTACCGAAAATAAACAATCCTGGTTCTGATTCTGATTTCCAGTTAGTATTTATAGTTTATTTATTTCTGATTTACAGACTTATTTCGAGGAATGAACTTTCAGAAAACTAATTTGGAGATTCAATTAGCGGCCATAGAACTTTTGAACATGATATGCATAAATTACATTCTAGTGTATAAAAGGAGTAAGAGAAGGTAATAGAAATGAGGTAACAAAATTAGTAAACAATACAAAGTTCTTGTTAACGTAGCTGGTCAGTGTGTTACTGTTGCAATGATCTTGATACCATCAAGACAGAATGTGCTGACATCATTTCAGTTGTGCTCTGATAACGTTACAGCGATGTTGAGACTAAGTTTTCTGATTTCCATGTCCGAATGTATACGACATTCTCTCTCGCTTAGGAAGAAAGATGATGGCCGAGGAGTGGTGAAGCATTGCTTTACTTAACCTATTTTATAAAAGTAATCCGGGTTCTCCCCGTATAAAAAGACCAACCAGACAACTACAAAGGGTTGGAACTTGAGTTTATATATATATATATATATATATATATATATATATATATATATATATATATATGGACACAGAATTGAATCTGAGATTTGAAGTGAAATTTTTTTACCTTAGAATATGTTCAAGTCAGGGCGGCCTGACGATTGTGTCTAGCATAAAACAGCTTGTCGCCTCTGAGTATTGACGTCAATGCTCACTTATATATATATATATATATATATATATATATATATATATATAATATTAGTAAAAAAATAAGGAAGAAATATGTAAATTGTAAAAACAGTTCCAAGATAACGCCATCTTTAAGCTTATATATGAAATTAATAGTAGTAACAAATTCCCTTTCTCGGTATACTGATTATCACCAATGAAATGAGTTCACTATTTCCCCATATATAAAACCTACCAGCATAAATCCATGTACTCTTAAATAAAAAAGCGAATATCCAAATTACTTTAAAACAGCTATTATGAAAAACCTAATAAACCGTGAAAAAATTAACTCATCCAGAAAAAGAAATCTTCTCCCTAAAAATATAAAACAATCACTCATCAATACCAACTTCCCCAACTACATCATTGACGAGCAAATAATATTCTCCATTAGAGACCTCTACACAAAACATAGAGAATATAATACCCCTTCAAATTTCCGCAAACATATCAACCTGTTATATCGTATCCAGATGCGTTCTAATTATAAATATGACGAAAATATCAAAAAATAATAAAAATATAATGCATCCATAACAAAACCAAGAAAAAAAAATTAATATATACTACACTAAATCCATTTTATCTAATAAAATCATTCGTAATGACTCTTCCCCGTCCACTTGCATGTTGCAGAAAACCAACATCGATTAAAAATTTAAATGTCCTCTGGGAGATTGCATCTCATCTCCATCAATAAAAATAATATGTATGTTGGATACACGACAACAACGCTTTCATGTATGTAAATCATCGCTTGAATAATACATCCAATATTTATAAACACTTGCAACAACATACCTGTCCACACTGGCAATTCAGAAAAATTATTGCCGAAAATACCTCCATAAGTTTCCACGAAAGGAATAAACACAAACTAAAAATTCTCGAATCTATTTTTCTGAAAAATTGAACCTCAACCTCTAAATTAATTACAAATAATACAAAAAAATTAAAATGTGTACAATAAATCGTCTTTAAATGTTAGCGCCTGTAATAAATAGTTTTTCTTTTATCTAGCAACTACTCAAGCCCAGAAGTTTTCAACAACATACCTAGTTAACTTCCCTTAAACAGTGCCAGTCATCCAGCAATGACACAGCGTTCGTGACTCCACATATAAAAATGGTAATCTTCAGTTGACCACAAGAATTTTTGTCATTCTCAACGATGAACACTAAATACTTACTCTACATATAACAATACTCTGATGATGACAGTACGGTATGTCGAAAGTACGCGGAATAGATACAATATGAGATATCACGGTGTTTTCCCATCGTCCGCGCACAAAATACCTTATTCACGAATATGAAAGGATCTTATCAAAAATGGGTAGACAGAGCGTGCCTAAATTATTTAACGAAACCTGTCTGCATATATATATATATATATATATATATATATATATATATATATATATATATATGAATTCATTCTAAGAAGTTTCAAAAGACGTTCTCATTAGATAAATTGGTTATGTAATTCCCACTGTTAATTTTCATTGTTGTTTTCTTTTTTTTTAACTCAGATTAAAAACAGTTTATCTAATGAGGATTTTCTAGGCAGGTATACCTAAACTGCTTTTCTCACTACCGTAACACAATACTGTTTCTTACTAAACCCATTAGAATCAATGTCGCCGCAGTTTCGTTCGACACAGAGTAAAATATGGAAAATTTATGGAAGATAGTTTTGCGTCATATAAATCGATATGTGTTTTATTTTCTTTATTGACATTGTACGAGTGTTGTTGGAAACAGGTAACTTGTTGCTAAATGACGCGTGCTCAGGTCGTCTAAACTTATTCCCCACGATGTACTTTGTTGAAGAGAGTCGCTAAACACCGAGCAGTGTTTATAAAAAGACTAATCAAAAGTCAAGTGAACATTCTTTTGGGGTCAACGGCCTATAGAACAACGGTGTAGATTAGGCTTCATAGCAATGTATGAAACTAGTGTGTCGATGAAAATGTAGGAATCAGTCAATAAACATATTTTTTGAGTTGCAAGCTGAACTTTTCAGGGATTGTATCTGTCTATATTTCTGAGATGAGGCATTATGTACACTATTTACATTATTCGGACTATTGTATTCATCTTTGTCGCCATATCTATTACAACGTTTTGTCCCTTGTACGCTCCGGGTTTCTTCAGGGGGTTGGAATGTCGAACTGAACCCTTTATTTCGCTCACTGGGGTAGACTGTTCTAGTTCCCCGTGCCATATTTAATGGATGTCAGTTATCAGTTATATCCTGTTAATTCCCCCCGTCCAAGTTCTCCACTGCCTTAACTGGGTATTGAACTCACACTGGATCTAACCAACGCCTTTATCAACTGTGCCATGTGTCTTTGAGGGCTCAATTCGACATCTCAACCAGCTGAAGAAAGCCGAAGCGTATAACGGCCGAAACTTTGTAATAAATATGGCGACAAAGATGAGGACAATAATCCGAATAATGTAAATAGTTTTCAGGGATTGTTTCTATAATTGTATGAAAAACTTGCAAAGATTTTTATGCCATTTCATTCCCACGTCCTCTGTCAAATCGAGAACGACTTTTGTCAACTTTTACTGTGCACTAAAAAATAGGAGTCATTTATTTTTTGCCAGGAAAATAATATGTGGTACATAAGTGTCATCAATGGGTTACATAAGGGTGCATCTTTATACAGAAATACAATGGAACATTGAAATTTATAATTGTAATGACGATTTATTTCAGCCCAAGGATTCTACTGCATAAAGTATTCCACTTTGAAATGCATCATTTCTTTATGAATCTCATGGAGGTATTTTGGATCCCATGTCAGATCATTCTCTAATTCTTAATTCAGGACAGAGAAATCAGTGAAACTGAAGGCACCTTGATCTGCTTTTCAATGGGACCACGCCAATGCTCCGGACCATTTGGTTTACCATCATGCGGAAACGCAGGTCATTTCCGTGAAGATGACAAATGATGTAATGCATCGGGTGACCAAGTAATATTTCAAGATGGTGAATGCCTTCATTTTCTGATCTTACGTTTATATTCCTCCCGTCACAACCAATATATACTTTGGTCTGCTGTGTTAATTTATTCTTTTCACCGGAAACTCGAGATTATTTTTGGCAATCTGCTTTCCGTGTCCAGTCATGGGAATCACGTGAGTGACATATTAACTGCCAAACACCGTCATGATCATATAATGATCTTGCATCATCGACCTCGACTTCTATTTTTTGGTCTTCTCATTCTTTATCATCAGACGAGTGACGATTATCTTATCATCAAAATAAAGTGAATATTTTCAGGCTATTTCATGCCTTCTTTCCCTGAGACATCACGATCCACTTTTGTCAACATTTATTGTACACTAAAAATAAACTGACAAAAATAAGTTTAAGAGTGGTGGTTAAAGTTTTATTCATTTCAGAATATCTTCCTAAGACAATATAAATTAGTTGTATTTTGTACGATTTTTGCAGACTTTATATCTCTTTCAAAAATTGTAAAAATTGTATATTTTTCTACAACTTCTAAAACATGAGATTTATGGAAATTATTTGCTGAATGCGTGGTCACATGGCTGGTTATTAATGCATTACATAGTGCAGTAATTGAGCATTGTTTTACAATTACTTCACTTAGAGAAAACGTCGTACTCGTAGCCCAGTGACTAGATCAAAAATAGTGTCACTTCATCACAAAACGTTTCCTTTATGGACATAATCAAGCAATTAAAGTGCAGCAAACCGGCTTGTGTTCAGGCTTTTGAAGCTTTAAAAGGATACTGGACATATAAGGAGAGACAAAGATCAGGAGCCCCAAGAAAAACAATAGTGCAAGTGGACAGACGAATTCTTAGGCTTTCCCAAGCTAACCGAATGCTGA
Organism: Acanthosepion lycidas; assembly: GCA_963932145.1. Classification (NCBI taxonomy): domain Eukaryota; kingdom Metazoa; phylum Mollusca; class Cephalopoda; order Sepiida; family Sepiidae; genus Acanthosepion; species Acanthosepion lycidas. The sequence continues at coordinate 109,424,855 of OZ010586.1, forward strand.
TACTTGCGGGCATTTGCAGCTAATTATCTGGTAAAACTGACATTAGTTTTGCGCCGCAAACAGTCCGAAACCCACTAAGAGAATTTGGATTTTTCGAGCGGCTTGCTAGAAAAAAGACAATTGTTTCAGAGAGGAATCGTCTCAAGAGGCTGAGTTTCGGAAAAAGTCACATTCAATGGACGGCCGACGAATGGTGTAGAGTTTTTTGAGTTATGAGTCAACGCATTTTCATCTTTGGATCGGATGGTCTTAAACTTATTTTCGCCAGTGCATGTCTCCTTTTTTGTTTGCTATTATAATAATAAATTCTGCATCAGTAACATCAATTTAACTTCAATATTATTTAAGAGGTATATAATATTAAAATATTACAAGTTAATAGTGAAATCATGTTTATGCATAAACTAGGCGTCATTTTTCGAGAATATACATTTTGCCTAATACATTCATCTTCCGGTTTCTATCCCATCACTTCAGCGAAAGCTTCGGTCATTAATTTTATCCCTCTTCCGGCTGCCTAAATACTGTTTCTGGTTGCCATACCCTTCACCTTCTGATAATCCTCCTATGTTATGCTATGGTGTTAGGTTTATAAAACGATGAAATGAATCGCAAAAAACAAAACAAAATATTTTGCTACAACCAGCTGAAGAAATCTTATGTTTGAAACCTTGTTTGTGAAACCAGTAAATAACTCCATTTGAAATTTCCTCTGCTCCACACGTCCTTTTTTTAATTTGCGTACTGATCAATTTTAAAAATATTCGTTCACTGGTCTGACATCGTCCTGTCCCAAAACTTTATTATATATATATATATATATATATATATATATATATATATATATATATATATATATATATATATATATATGTATATATATATATATATATATATATATATATATATATATATATATATATATATATATATATATATATATATATATATATATATATAATATGTATATATATATATATATATATATATATATATATATATATATATATATATATATATAATCATTTATTCGAAAATAATAACAAAATTTTAAAAATATTTTTGTAGTGATTTTATAACGTTTTTATAGTATAATTTTCGAATAAATGATTATATCTGCTCTACTCTGTATTGAGCAATCTTTTAAGAATAGTATTTGTTGGTTATTGGAATTTATCCCCTATACACCAATCCTATACTCGTGTATATATATATATATATATATATATATATATATATATAGATATAGATATATATATATATATATATATATATATATATATATATATATATATATATATATATATATATATATATATATATATATATATATATATATATATATAACGAGAGAGAGAGAGATGAATAAAGAAAAAAGGAAGACTTATTATAGTCGGCGCGTTTCGTCCTCTGAGGAACTTTATCAACCCAAATGCAAGGAATTTTTAAACGAGTATTTATATACAAGAACACCATGATATTGGTTTTTCGTAATTGCTAAGTAGAGGATCGCTCAGAAATATTATATCAGGTTAGCTGAAAAACCAGGCTAGCTATGATGTTACACAATTTAATGTTTAATAAATAATATTCAGTAGGTATTGATTTTTATTATTTTTTCAAGCAAGGTAATATTTAAGTATTTTATTCTGAAATTAATTTATGTTTTATATATACCTGCGATATTTTCTTTCAAATTTTAAATTTTTTGTAGTCATGTATTTGTGCTTAGAGCATCAAGAACATTTGTCTACAAAGATTTTGTCTCTAAACTAGTCTTATATTTGTTTTTGTTGCCTATGATTTTTTTATAGTTTTTTTTATGTAAAAGATCACTAGATTTTTTTTATATTCGAGGACCTAATTTTACCAAGAAGCGGGGTTAAAATTTTGGTTACATTCAAGTCTATTTCATGTTGGCAAACGGCTATTCCATTGATAAACCAACTGTCACAGTAAAGCTAAGTTTTACCCCCCCCCCACCAATTTTTCTGTAAATAAATATGTATACTTACTGAAAACAAACTGAACTAAAACAAAAATAACTATAAAATCCAAACAAAGTGTCGTATAATCGACAATCAAGGTTTTTTTTTTTGTTTGTTTTACCTTCGATATCAATTTTTAGACAGAGATTTGGTTTACCGATTTGCTCGCGCTTTATCTTGTTTATTTTTGGAAGTTCAGGAATGTGATCTTCTAAAAAAGATATTACCACTTAACTCTTCTTATTTCGGATACATAGAAGATTCACTGCTAATATATCCATAACACTTTATTTTAGTCGATAGTGTCAACAAACCTGATAAAATCAGTTCCTTTGAATCTGAGTCTAGCAACCCTTCCTATATATCATGTTGTACAGAAATAACAACGAAATCCATTTTGAAGTTTACAGAAAATCTACCACCAATTATGACCTGATCAATTTATATTCCCACCATTGTAACAAAATCAAATCTGGAATAATTATAGGATTCTATTTAAGTCTCAATACTTACGCAAAGAAGAAATAAACAGAGAAAACACGTCCAAACCTCCGATGTCATTATTATTAAATCTACATTGCTAAAAGAAAGGCATACAGAATATACGATTACAAAAATAAAACATTATTGACCACAATGAACAACATAAAAACAAACACATGGTATTAACTACTAACTCCAGAAAATCTAGTAGTAAAAACAAACTAATCAATCTAAACAACATCAAACTAATTAAGCCATATCTAAAATTATTATGGTTATGATCATTACCAAAAATACCAATAGCAAAAATAATTCTGAAGCAGAATATGAATTGACAAAGTTTCCTCACAATACACTTGGTAAACTTGCAGACATTAAAATAAGTTGTCTTTGAAATCATAAGGTGTCTTACACACAACAATCTATCATATCCCTTAGTTATGCATGGAAATAAATTCAAGCACAAATCTTATTGAATGTCTCACTAATTAAAAAAATGTGTTATTCGCTAATCGTGAGAATTAAAAATGGATTTGGGATACAATATTTGTTTTATGTCTGCCAACGAAAGTGAAAATTTGTATTAGAAGAGAGTCTGAAATATAATTGTGGAAATATAAACAACTAGGGAAGACAACACATAATCTCTCACCCGAAGACGAAATTGAAATGAGAAATGCACTAGTAAGGTCTGCATGATTACCCGAGTGCTGTCAAAGCGAGATGAATGGTCGGCGGTGCATTAGACTACACCAGACCAAAGACAGTGAAATAATATTTGCTATGAAAAATCAATTATATGAAAAGATCGTCTCCTCGACCACTCATTGTCAAATTTAATTGTAAAAAAGACAGTCAAATCCTCTACGTATGGATGGTCACAGTATCCACACAATCCCTGAGCCGGACTCAACAAAAGCAGGTTGTGTTTTCGGAGAATTAGAAAGAAACGCGAAGCTTGATCGATCTGCTACCAAAAAACCGCATGATATGTTGTCGGAAGAATTCTCGACTTCGAACCCCGTTCGAAGATTTAGAGGAGCAAAATGTAACTAGAGGAATTTAAAGAGGGAAATGTTTTGTACCAAGAACAATATAATCCAAGTTAAAAATCAATCCAATTCTAGTCCTCCGAATTACCGACGACATTCGACCTCCACTGCTCTCTAAACAAAGAACCCAACAAGGGCAGAGAAGATGTGGATCGAAAATGGCAAGAACCAACAACCAATTAACCGACGATGTTACTGACCAGCGGAGGATAACTCCATCTTGATTTAAGATCGACCAGTGCATACATCTTTTAATAGGTTGCCGGTGAACAGAATCAACACGTAGTATACACACACACACACACACACACACACATATATATATATATATATATATATATATATATATATATATATATATATATATATATATATATATCAGATATTACCCCTGGCGTAACAAGAAAATTGTCTAAATAGTGTATGTATATTATCATATTATCCTAGGATCATTTTCCAACTTATTCAAGATGATCTTCGCCCTCAAACTTTCTGTCCTGGAGTAACGAGGTGCCTCACACATTTCACGAACGATTTCATTTTCAAGTCTTTTCACTGCTCGTTCGACTATCATAGGGAAACTTCCTCTCTCACGTCCTAATGCCTTATGGATTCAGTTGGGTCTTTTTTAATTGACCACTTTAGCTATAAGTTGAATTGATAATCTCTCTTCCTGTTGGTTTCTCCTCATCTAGTTTTCCTTTCTACATTTCCCTCTTTTTTTAAACTTATTTATCTTGATGGTTCATGGATGGGCTTTGAAGATGAAAGTCAGAGCATGAATTTTAGTACCATTACTGAAGGACGGAATGTTCTTTTTCCTCTCACTATTTCTCAGTTGAGAAAACAATGGCGCTGACAGAAAACTATTTTAAACTTTAGAATTTGACGGTGATTTTTACGGCAAATTGTTTCGAAATCTCTAAACGTCTAATCTGAAAACCTGGAAAACAGAAATTCAATTTGTTTAGTGTGAGATGGAAAATTAGGCTGTAATATGATCTAGACAATTTCGCTGTAACAATCAAAAAATAAAAAAAATCCGTCTATTTTAAATGCAATATATATTTTTAAATTAATAACCGTAATCCCCCGTTTAATACATAGACTGCGCCAGCGTTAGATTAACCGGATAATTTACTAAAATCTAAATTATGTAACAATCAGACGCCACCAACACCTGAAGACACCGTTGTGTTTGAAACTCCGAGTCGTGCTATTGGTGAGGGAGGATGGATATATATATATATATATATATATATATATATATATATATATATATATATATATATATATATATATATATATATATATTTCGATAAAGGTGCAATTAATTTACAAATGTGTGTGTGGGTGTGCAATAATTTAGTGGTATATAATCCAAGTGAATCCAATTAATGCAATATAAAATATTAAATATTATAACCTATTCATAAATAGAGCGCAATGTTTTAATTAATCAGGGCAAAGTATTTTTGACAAAAGGCATTAAAATTGCATTGGTTTAATGATCATTTTCACGTTTTAAATTGAAAAAAAAATAGAACAACGATATTTTAAACCAGTCAATGAATGATAAAACTATTGAAAAAAGTTCTACATGAGAAAATTAGAATTATTAAATTTTGAGATCCCAATATACTGACAAACCAAAAGAACGAATTAATTTCTAAATGTTGTCACCGAAGTAGATTTAAACTTATCTGAACTCTTACTGAACTTGTGTGAACTGTTAGCATTGTGTACCTTCCTCTTTTTTAGTAGGTAGGTATATATATATGTATGTATATATATATATATATATATATATATATATATATATATATATATATATATATATATATATATATATATATATATATATATATGTGTGTGTGTGTATTTGTATATATGTGTGAGTGTATATATATATGTGTTTGTATGTATGTGTTTGTATGAATATATATATATATATATTTAAATATATTTAATATAAATAATTAAATTAATTGATAAATCTCTTTTTCAATATTATATGATAGCATTATGTAAATGCGTTAATATATGTGATAATTAATAATTACATAATAATTATTGTAGTTCTACACCAATATTACGTAATAATGATAGACTATAATATAATTTTTATATGATGTTTTGTTGTTTAATAATACATAATTATTGTTTTATATAGGCTCTATATTTTATATATTCATTTTAATCAATTGTTGTGATTATTTTTAAGCATTTAGAATTTTTTTAATATTACAGATCATTTCATCATATTAATATGTGGTACATACTAATATGTAATATTTATATGTACCGTTGAAAATTATTTTACTGATATATATTGTATTACTTGGTTAGATGAAGAAGTATTTGAAAATCTATCTTAGTATAATATTTAAGGATTTTATATATTTTTATTTATTTTTATGTATTTTTTATTATTTTTATTAATATTTATTATTTTTATATAATATTTAATATATTATTTAAAATTATTTTACTATTAATTGATTATTATACTAACAATATTATTTTATAACATAATGTTATCTTAAAATTTCTTCCATAAGCACTTCTCACACTTTCCTTCCAATTTATTTTCAGTTATTCTTCCTTTTATTGCTTCATTATATTAAATATTAGATGATAAATATTAACTGTTTTTTTCTTCTAGATGGGAATTATTTAATATAGGTTTAATTTATAATATGTTGATTTAAATGCCGATGTTAAACGGATACTTCTTCCTAAAATAATGATACCATTCAATATATTAATTGTAATATTTTTTTTATTATTTTTCTCATATATTATTGTTTATTTTTGTATATATGTAATTTTGAATTATTCCACTGTAATATAAATGACTTAATCTAATTATTTAATATATTTTTTTTATTTAAGGTTTTCTTTATGTTTAAACTATTTTCTGATTGTAACTGTGATTAAAATAAATACATGATTTGTTCTCTCTTTTCTCTCCCGCTTTCTCTCTTCCTTTCTCCTCCAACTACACCTCATATCCATACTTACACTACGTCTTTTTTTGCTCTCTTTTCTTTTTTACTTTTTTCTCTTTTTCTTCCTCTTTCTGGCCATTTATATTTCTATAATTTTTAATTCATTCGCTGGTTTAAATTATCCATGAAAATAGTAAATAACCTAATCTAATATTAATTCCTATTGTTTGATATATATATATATATATATATATACATACATATATATATATATATATATATATATATATATATATATATATATATATATATATATATATATAGTATACTTCAAACGATATATATATATAGATATATGTATGTATTCTTCAAACGATATATATATATATGTATATGTGTGTGTGTGTGTGTTATCTTCAAACGATATACATATATATATATATATATATATATATATATATATATATATATATATAGGTATTCTTCAAACGATATATATATATATATATATATATATATATATATATATATATATATATATATATATATATATATATATATATATATATTCTTCAAACTAAACAAGTCGTGTTAATAAATGTTGTCTTATCTAACCAGAATTGTCATTATAAAAAGATCCACGACTAATCCATGTTCTTTTTGCATGAAAATCACAAACCGAAAAATCTTCATTGTGAGTATGTTATGCATGTATATTCTTAATTTGGGAAGTTTGCCTTAAACTTTTACTATCACAGTTTGTTTTCTCCCCAACGAAATGACCGACGTGTTTTGTATTTCAATGGAAGTCAATAAGAAAATTCAGAGGAAGTAACCGGAAACATTAAAATTCTCTTCACGATGGGACAGTGTAGAATTTTCTTTTAATAAATCAACCATGATCGAAATAATATTTAAATAAAAACGAAATAAGCTAGTCAACCAGAAAATAGGAAAGATTTAAATAGTCAACTTCAAAATCCTGCTTCTACATGAAAGCATATCAGTCTCTGTCTAACAATGTTTACTGATTTCTTTAACATTAGAGAAAACCACATGTTTTTCGTTACTCTATCGCTATTCCCAGGGCAAAGCTTTTGACGAGTAGCATTCTTTAGTTAAAACATTTCTAATCTTCACAGCTAGGATCTGCCTTGCCATGACCATTCGCGCGAATCAACCTCATTCTCTTTGTAGTTAAGAGGAAGTTCATTTGGATAGCTTCTTCCTAAAAAAGAATCTCACTTGAGAACGATTCTGCGATTACTTCAATCTTAACCTCTTCAGTAAACAGTAAAATCGAGCTTGATAAACGAGTGCTCCTCTGTGGCGAAATCGGTAAATGCACGTCAGGCTATATGACGGTTCCGTATAGGATACAGGTTCGATTCCTGTCGGAGGACTCATATTTTCTATGACAAAATTTTTTTGGACATTCAGGCCGGTAATTGTTGTTAACACTGTTTATTATAAACAGAGCATTTACTTGAATATGTGTATCTATAAAAAAGAATGTATTTACATAAAAATGAGTTTTAAATAATTGTCGGACTTTGTCAATTTCATAAAGTGTAAACGTTTTATGATGAACAGGGTGACAAGAAAGCAGGCAAATGTTTGTTTGGTCATGAGTAATTCTCCTTATGGGGAATTTGTAATGATGAACATCCTAAATTTTATAGGTGCTTTTTAAGAATTGATTAGATATAAATGTTATCATGTTGCAGTACGCAGCGACTTACACAGTGGATTCAAGAAAAATGGTGTTTATTTTCATAACAACGAAATGCAACATTCAGGAGAACTCATGTGTTTTCTCCAACAACACCCGACATATTTACCTTAACCAGCATTTATTAATTGATTTCTAACTTTTTTTTATCACTACAAACCGTTTTGTTAGAGAAAACATTCACTAATAAAAATATGATTATGTAATTCAGGTTCTCAGCGAAAATTATTATTCACGTCAAAACCTGCGGAATTTTAAACATTTTAGGTTAATTGTCAAGAAGACATTGCAAATAATGGGAAATATATAACTGAATAAAAAGTATGTCTATATTTCTGAGATTAAATATTGTTATTATTCTTGTTCTCATCTGTATTGCTATATTCACGACGTTTCGAGGCATGGTACGTGGAACTAAAACAATTTACTCTGGTGGACTAAATAAAGGTTCACTTTAAAATTTCAATAACCTGGAGAAGGCCGGAACGTACAATGGTCGAAACGTCTTGAATATGGCAATGAAGATGACGACAACAGCTCGAAAAATGTAAAGGATATGAATAAAATGTAATTGAACTTTATTTTTCAAGAATCCATTGAATGAACCGAAAACTGAAATATATAACTCAGATTAATATTTTATTGGTTTTACTCTTTTACACTGCCACACTACATCCTAATAAATACTGAAAATTTTACGCAACCAAGAATCAAGTGAATCGTGTACAAATATTAAACAGCATCATATTTAAAACTAGAGAGTGGATTTTCGACATAAAATCGAAATACTTCGACTCAATTATTACAAAAATATGAAAAAACGGTGGAATAAAGGTTAGCTGTTCTGATCTTGTAATTGGATAGCAGAGTTCGAATGCCATTCGATTAAATTACATTCAGTTACAGCATAACATTGGTAAAGTTATGAATTTATCGCTTCTCCAACCAGCTATGTGTAAAATAGCAGAACACAATGAGTCCTTGGGTGGCAACCTCTCCAGAAGAGAGAAACTCTTAATACAGCCACTGCATTATAAGCCCTCTCTCTTTAGTCAAATCTATAAGATAATTTCAAAAACAGATCTACCACGGTGAGAAGGGGCGGGGAAAGAGGGATATTGTTTTATGAATATGTAGTGGAGTATATAGCAAAATTTGGATAGATAGATACAGATTTTTGAATGCGTAGTGGAATATATATATATATATATATATATATATATATATATATATATATATATATATATATATATATATATAAATTAAGAACAGTAAGATATATAATCCGGTGTTATTATAGATATTTTTTTTATTTTTACAAAATAGTGTTGAATATAAATTTACAGTGCATTAATATTATAAATTAATTGATTTAAAATATGTTTTTTTTGAAAAAAACATATTTTAAATCAATTAATTTATAGCATATATATATATATATATATATATATATGTATATATATATATATATATATATATATATATATGTATATATATATATATGTATGTATGTATGTATGTATGCATGTATTGATAGATAGATAGATAGATAGATAGATAGATAGATAGATAGATAGATAGATAGATATTGCGTCTTGTATGTGATGTGGAATATATAGTAAATTTCGTTTGAATATATATATGCATATATATATATATATATATATATATATATATATATATATATACATATATATATATATATATATATATATAGAGAGAGAGAGAGAGAGCGAGAGAGAGAGAGCGGGGGAGAGAGATGTTTTTCGAATGTGTTTTGAAAGATATAGCAGCAATTGAATTGATAGATATAGTTTTTTTAATGCGTAATGCAATATATAGTAAAATTTGGATATATATATATATATATATATATATATATATATATATATATATATATATATATATAGATAGATAGATAGATAGATAGATAGATAGATTAAACTGACCTCAAACATTAGAAGTTTTGATATTCTTATTACAACTAAGCTGTCTGTTTTCATAGAACTTCAGCCTTTCTTTCTAGATTTTTTCAGAAGAATTAAAGTTGGTCTTGTTTGTTAGAGAAGACAGATTAAAAACAGACACCGGCAGATCATTTTGAAAAAGAATCCATCTTCATATTTATAAATATACAGAAAATTTTCATAGATATTGCTTCTTAAATGTTAATGGATTTAACTCGTCTGAAAAATGTCCTTTCCTCTTCTTTCTCAAGTCATGCGCGTACAGAAGAAAAGAGAGAGTAATACATTTGGTAGAATTACATTCTATTCTAACGAAACTCAACTCTTTGAGCGATTTTTGATTTTATTGTAGACACAGACGAGGTCAATACCTTTACGTTTGCGATGAGCAAAAAGCAAGTTTATTTTATAGTGTCAAAAATATTGATAGCTTCGACGGCAAAGCAAGCTAACATGAGAATGTTATTTGAGATTTTATAAGTGGAAAAGCAAAGAATAATGGAAAGAATAAATAGTTTTCATTTTGAAAATATTCGACATGACGCGTCATTCAAAAGCATTTATCTGTGGATATTTCAATGATATTTATGCATCATATTTTCTATTGATAGACGAACCTTTTCGAGTGAATACCGTGCAACTTGTTCATATGGATTCATGCTGCCTAAATACACTCTCCCTCATTTCTCCCTATATATATATATATATATATATATATATATATATATATATATATATATATATATATATATTCAATAAAGGTGCAATTAATTTACAAATTCATGAATTATTCATACATAAAACAAATACAAAGGTTAATGATTAAATCGCGAGAAATCCATCTTCGCGAACAATTCAATAATATACAAAAACCCCGAATCTGTTTATGAATGAAAAGATCCTGTTTTATAAATTAACCTTAAAATTTAAATTCAAACTCAGCGTTGCGACTGCACGTTCCAAAACAATAACACACATTTCTCATAGCATTTTTCGGATTACAATATTGTTTTCGTTTGTCCACTTATTACTGAGAGTATAAACAAGGACACAATATATTTCATACCTGAGGATGTCTGTAGGAACAGACGAAAGCTTGTAAAATAAAAAGATCTAATGCAACGGAAATTTATAAAACAGGATCTTTTCATTCATAAACAGATTCGGGGTTTTTGTATATTATTGAATTGTTCGCGAAGATGGATTTCTCGCCATTTAATCATTAACCTTTGTATTTGTTTTATGTATGAATAATTCATAAATATATATATATATATATATATATATATATATATATTATGCATGTATATATGTATGTATATATGCACAAAGGAATAATCACAAACATTTAGACGGACGCAGGTACATGCTTATGCATATTAGAATATTATAAGTGTATATGTATATCTACTAACAAATTACTCCTCTTGGCATTTCACACACTGATGGTAATACCTTTGAGACGCCTTCCCTGGAATTCTACGGAGCTTCGCCGTTTCTTTTCTCATAATATCCTCTTGCGACTCAAATCGCTTCCCTTTCAGTGTGGTATTCAGATTGGGGAAGAGACAGAAGTCTCAGGATGCTAATTTGGAGGAGTAAAGAGCTTGTCGGTGAAGTGGTGTTTTGAAATCTTTGATTATCTGATCAGATTGCTTCGGCGCATTGTCGTGATAATGTTGCCATTTCTTCGCCACCGACATACCCGGCCGCTTTCGACGCACAGCGTTATGAATTCGTATACTTACTGAGTTTTTGGTCTTGTGGTGTGTATTCGTGATGCACAACATATGATTCATGTTTTCAGGAGGGTCATCCATGACTATCCGCCGAACCTTCTCAATCGACATCTCGTTGAGCTTTGTACATTTTCTGCCTGATCATGCATTGGTCTCCACTGTGGTGATGCCATGTTTAAATAGTTTGTACAATACGTTGCTGTGAGAGTTTCCCAAGGTAACATCTCCAAAGGCCTGCTAACTCTTCTTGATGGCTTAATCGTGTCTATCACCAAGGATTTTACAAATACTTGATGTAATATCTCGGCTCGATTCGTTCTGCCACCCTGCGTGAAAACGACAATCCGATGGGCACAAATTAGTTGACTGTACTCTAGGCGTAACAGCCAGGAAATGACGCGGCCTAACGACGCGAAAATCATCAAACGTGTATAGGAATCTTAATAATTTGGTAACGTGCCTCATATAATCTTCATCAATTCTTCAGTCGTTGATCTTGTTAACTGTTGTATTCTGTTTACTTTACCGTTACATAATTTTAATTCGGAAGCTCCACGAAATTGCCAAAAGATCACAATGCCAATGATGAAAACATACTCAAAACGTAATGAAAAGATAGTTTTATCGCCAAAATATTTGTTATTATAAAGATGAAGGATGGAAGCTTTTTTGAATATAAAATGAAATTTCTTACTCGTTTTTAAATCATTCGAAATTTTGAGTTAGATCTTGTTTTCCTGCATCAGTGGTTGTACTAGATTTTAGCATAGCAAATTGTAGCCTCATTTTTGCAGGTTGACACGTTAATTTGGAAAGTATTGCAAAAATCTAATCATTGTCCAATTCTAATAGAATTTTCAAGACTGAATGAAATTATTTCTGAAATAGTTACTTTTAGAAAATCTTCTAAGATTCTTTTTCTTTTATTTGCATGGGATTCACCCGCATAATTCATGAAAATTAGAGAACTTCAAGCTGATAATTTTTAGTGGCTATATTAGTTAGATGCAGAAGTCAAGAATTTAAATCACCAAATTATTCTTTGCAAAATCGGCACCCGTCTTATCGAAAATCTGTTCTGAATACAAAAATAAAAAAGCAATAAAACTAAGATTTTATTTAATCCAAGTAGTTTTAAATGCCTTGATTAATAATGTATATTAAAGACAATATTTTCTGAAGATAAAAATTCGATGAAAAATAAATTTTTACAAAATTTGTTTTTATTTTTCTACAATTTTAAATTGAAATTTATAAAGTTTTGAATGTTTCAAAATGAAGTTTCAATAGTCAAACTCTTAGGACATACAGTTATTCAGTAAAACTAGATTTACTAACCGTGTATTGGAAATCTCATTACAATTTGATGCCCTCGAATAATTAAAAAAGTATTTTGATTTTTTGTTTGTTTGTGCACAATCACTAATTTTTTCTAAGTATGCTAGTTCATACAGGATATTAACATTAAAGGTCACGTGTTTTAAGGGTTAGGACAGGTTATTTTTACCTTTACGGAAGAAAAACACTTTTATAAATTTTATCGGCTGCTAGGAGTTCTGCTTCACCATACATAACATGTCAACACGTTAAGCGGTCAATTAATCGATCAATATATCAGGAAAAACAAGACCCCGTGGGTAAGTAATGCTAGTATACAAGATTTTATGATATGTTGGATCATATCAGATTAATTCGACTTTAGGTTTGGTAATTTTCCTCAAATAACTTTTAAGAAAGATATATTTTAATTTTGAATGATTCTTAAAAACGAGAATTAAATTTTGTTTATAAGTGTGACTTAAAGGATGATTTTACTGAAAAAAATCGATTGCTATCAAAATAATTTCTACTTGAAGTACGCAACGGAGTTCTTTGATGATTGGAAATAGTAAATTTCAATCCTCTCCATGTCAACTAAACATAAAATGAAAGTTTCTTGAAAGCATTTTCATTTAAAAAAAATATTTTTAAGCATTGCGTATACCGAATTAGTGGGGTTTTCTAATTTGAATTATTTCCCATATAGGGTTCCCTGTTTTCATATGCATATCTTTTAAACTGAAAAACATATTCACTATCATCAAAACAGTATAGTGGAAATTTAATTAATTTGTTGTCTTCGACGTATTTTTCTCAGGGTGAATCGTCATTGGCTTGCATCTATAAATTTTTAAATTTAAAATTAATTTTATGAAGCTTCCTATTTCATTGGAAAAGTCAACTGTAGGCACTCGGAAATTCGACGCACTTTTCTTCTTATATCATTTTTATGAGTGTGATAATGATTTGGTTATCTGTATTTTCTATTTTAAATTAAACGAAAATTGCAAAGACCCACCTAAAAACAACATTGAGTTTCAAAAATGGTTTCATTAATTAATCTCAAGTCGGGAAAATGATCAGTTGTCAGTTTGGCAATTTCAAAATTTCCTCAGCACCTGTGAGAGCCGACGGCACAAATGAATTCATTATGACTGTTAATATTCCATTAGTTCCGAAGATTTGCAATTTCGATTCTTCGAAATGACCTGACTTGCTGGAGATAGCACTTGCTGATTCTAGAAATGGTAATATTTACTAGGCTTGATTGTGATCGTCACGAGACTACATAGCGTATGGGAATAGAAGATTCTATTACGCGAATGTTAGATGTGGTGAAGTGGTGTTTTGTGCCATAAATTCTAACACATGGAATCGAAGTAATTTATAAACATTCCAAAACTGGCCACAGCCATCACTCGCCTTGATACACACATACACGCACACACACACACACACACACACACACACACACACACACACACACACACATATATATATATATATATATATATATATATATATATATATATATATATATATATATATACATATATATATATATATATATATATATATGTGTGTGTGTATGTTTGTGTGTGTGTTAGTGTGTGTGTCTGTGTTATATATATATATATATATATATATATATATATATATATATATATATATATATTTACAGAGAGAGAGAGAGAGAGATACAAATTTACCTTACGATAAAGCTCATTCTACATTTATTTTTTGCATTAACATACAAAGCACCAATCAATTTCAATATGATGTTGTCATAATCATATATAATAATAATAATAATAATAATAATAATAATAATAATAATAATAATAATAATAATAATCGATATCTCCCTAATATATTATCTTGGTGCAAAAGTAATTTCGTTTTCTCACATAGTAACATATGTTAGAAAACGAAATTATTTTTGCACCAACCTAATATATATATATTAGGGTGATATCAGTGTGAAATGTGGGTGCCTTCATATTCCTTTACATTCTGTGTCTTTTCAGGACGTGGTCGATCATTGTTCTTCTGTAATTTACTCTATAAATAATTGAGGAGTCATTACAGTCTTTTCCTACTGTCCCTTCACTTGAACATGTTAAGAAAGGTACTAGTCTTTATCCCTTCATTCTCTTGCCTTCGATAACCCTCTAATGTATGCATGGCTAATTTTCTCGTTACGTGTGTATTATTACATTCATTTATAAAGGTTGAGATACATTAGAATCAAAAGTATGGAACACTCTACTTTAACGAACAGGCAAACACAAAATACACCTCTAAATCTATATACAAGCATACAATTTGTAAAGTAAAAATAAAACTTGAAACTTATATTTGCCTGATAGTATATTTATATTTTTTTATTTATTTCTTTCGTAGGTAGGTAATCAGGGACACATTTTCTTTATTTGCTATAAATTCTTACGGATTCATGAGGAAACTAATAGCGTGTTTTCCGTCGCCTTCTCCAAGGAGATTTTATGTTCTGTTCCGTGTTTTCTTTCTCTTCAAGTGCTTGTCATCCACCGTTAGAGATGCCAGTCTATCCTGCTTTTCAGATATTTAAGATGACGTAAGTCGAATGTATGTCTTTTACAAGATACTTTGTGGAAAAGAGAACAGACCTCTTCGGAATTTGAACTTTGTTTGATGATTCTGAACTGCTAACCATTACGCTAGCAACACATCCTCTTAGCTGAGATGTATGACAAGGCCGAAAGTATGGAACAAGCTGTGATGATCGAAATCACTACTCAGATGTAACTGATCAAGAAAGACAAGCTTACTTACCATTACACAACGTCGAAGTACCCCAGTTCCATAATAATAGTGGCCTACTAAGGGTACCTTAGATGTAGCCGGATGTACGGAGCACTCTGTGAGGATCGAATTCACAACTGAATTGTAACTGATCTAAAGAGTCAGGAATACTAATATTATACCTCGGTGAAGTAATTTAATCTATAGAAATCGTGTTTACTCAGCGTAGGTTAGCTGTTAAAAGGCCAAATGTATGCAACACCCTGTGAGGATCGAACACACGACTAAATTTTAATTGATCTAGAGAGACAAGATTGTTTACCATTACATCTTGGTAGCGGCTCCAATCCATAGTTTATCTGCTAAGAACACCCCTCCAATATTTATAGACAAATATTACTGATGCATGAAGTTATTTCTCTCGAATCAGTATCAATGAATTATTCTGTCTCAGCCTCCATATTTTTGTGTGTTTGTCTTTCAGTCAGATCGCTATAACCACTTGACTGTACCCCTTTTGCATATGAATACAGGTCCTATTTTGTGAAATATTTGACTTATCAGTGTTGTTATGTCTAGTTTTTACTTGCATATATAACATCTGCTAAGGGGCGTCTCGCCGTGGTGTAATTGTTAACAAACTTAGCTCGCTAGATCAGTTACGACTCAAAGTAAGTTCGATCCTCACTAGTTCCACCATATTTTCGGCCTCGTGCCACATCTAATCTACGTTTAAAAAAATATTTGGGTACCTAGGCATTGTGTAATGGTTAGCAAGTTTAGATCGCTAAAACAGTTACAGCTGAATAGTGAGTTCGATCCTTAAGGGATGTCCCGTACTTTCGGCCTTGTGCCACATCTAAGCTACGCTTAGAAAAATGCAACATATGCTAAGTATTAGGTTGCATTTTTATTTCCTTTCTGTTTCAAATCTTTATTGAAAATTTTATCAATTATGCTCGTTTAGAATTTCTTCAGATACACTTAAAGATAAATAAAAAAAATCAGATATGGTACATATGTAAAAAGACAATCCATGGTTAATTACATCAGTGTGTACTCGATTTAAAAATATGTGATTAGTTCAACATTTTATGCACAAACAGTATAAGCATCATTTGCTCAAATTTAGTTTTTATGCATATTGACAATGCTCGTCTAAATTAAAAAAAAGATGAAAATTTGCCCGTTTAAGAGCAATTAGTTTCCCCATCTCCGAAATGACATGTGATGTGCTCAGAAATCTATGTCATTTTTTATAAACAATGTTTAGAGATATTTTAGAAATCCTAATCTCTTTTTAGGTTGTTTTTTTTATTTTTTTTTGTTCATAGCTTCTGACACTAGGTTTATTTGTTGTTGGAACCCGACTTAATTTTATTAGTTTGGAAAAAATAATTCTTCCTTAGTAAAGATTATGTTCTTGGACTTTTCCCTCCTTTTCAAATTATGTTGCATGATTTCCCCCGGTGCTTCAGGCAGGATAGTAAATGGAAAATTGATGGATGAAAAGACGAAAGATTCAAAAATGGCCAAAAAATATTTTTGACGGCAATCGATTTTTAAGTGTTTACCTCTTTTCCCACAACTCGTTCGTCTCGGTTGAAATTTTTGATATTAACCGAACGCCCTGAAGTACATTCTTGGGCATTGTGTGAAGTTTGCAAGCTGAAAATGAACTTGGTGTCAAACAATAAAAATAGCAAATACTAACTTTGATTTCAGTATTCATAGATTATTTTACATAATCGTAAAAGGGAAAAGTGTGAGTGTCTAAAGAAATCTGTTTGGTTCTTTTCTTTCATCTCAATGTCGTCTTTTAGATTTCTCCACGGTAATAATTTCAGATCTGTCTATCTTAAGTGAATAGCATATTCCGTTCGAATGAAATAAGTTTTGAGAGCGTTATATACAGTCGCAAACAAAAAGTTGTACGTTTTTGTAAAGTTGGGTCTCAGATCAATGGTACAAGGTTGAAATTTGAGATTAAGGTTTTGAAATCTGGTTTAAATTGGAAATAAGTTTATCGTTTCGAAATGAAATTCGTTTTTAATGTATTTCAAACACTAGATATGTCTACAGAGATCTACTAAATCACATATATACCAGTATTTTACACGACCCTTCGAAATAATTCTAACGACTTCATGATTCCATCCTCCCAGAACAAGGAATCTTTCTTGTTGATGAAAGGCCTGATATGATTTACAGGTTTTCACAGAATCAAAGTTTATCTCTTTAAGTGAGTTTTGTTGCGGAGGCGGAAGTGGATAACTTGGAAGACAGAAACTTCTTATTGTTGTGGAAGTTAAATCTTTTTCCATCTTGGCAAACTTAAATTCAAGCGTCAAACAAAAGAGTATATTGAGTAAATGTATAATTTATATATATATATATATATATATATATATATATATATATACAAAACTATTAAAGTTTATCTGTTGCATTTACTAGGGTAACAGGGAGCAGAATGGTTAAAATGGGAGTAAAATGGACATTGCTTAAGTCTGTCGGTGACGTTTCTATGTTAGCGCGTCGGCGTTTCCATCAAACATTGATCTATGCCCCGTCTCTCTCTCTCTCTCTCTCTCTCTCTCTCTCTCTCTCTCTCCCTCTCAGCGTGCCGGTATTGATATCAAAAGATGATCTGTTACGTCATTCGTTCTCAGCGTGTCCGTGTTGACATCAAACGCTGATATATTTCGAGTCCCTTTGAATTTGATAATAAAGCCGTCAATCGGCTTGAAATTAAGGTTTTAGTTTTTGAACGGGATTGCTTCTGACTGGTCATAAAATGTTCATTTTATTTTGGTTAAAGTGGATGTATGCGTGGAGCCGATGCGCAGAAAAACTATTTATGCAGCCTGCTTTGGGTCGTCGACCGATCAACATCCGGTTTGTGTAGAAGATGGTAAAACACATTTTTTATAGATCGAAAAAATCCGTAGAGGCAACGTGTTGTATAATACGACATCCCAGCAAACATTTACTGATATTTGCTAGGTGTGTAAAGAGAAGTGAAGTCTAGCGTTGTCGAGATAGAATACCACATACTACCGATTGGCTAATTTTCGTAGGCTTTACGTCGATTATGCCGGTTATTTGGTTCGAATTGTTTGAATTCAACACCTGAGATGATAAAGGCGCCAGCAGTGTACAAAATCCCTTCCAATCGAATCTTCTACACAGAATCCTATTCTCCAGCTGCAGACAGACTTTCGGAGTTGTTAAAGATTGCTTATGGCTTAGGTCTTTGTTTAGGTTACATGTTATAAATCAGCTACTCCCAGTGCAAATTAATTGAAACAAAACAAATATTTCCATTATTATTAGTTTTTCGTATTTTTACTATGAAACATTACCTAGTACACATGTTAGTACTTCGTAAGGCCCATTTCCCAAAATCATTCCTTGCAAATCGAACACAGATTCTCGACTAGATTTAAATCAGGAGAGTTTCCGAGCCAGTCGGTAGTGCTTTGATTTGCTCACTGGTAACGCTTCCTTGGAGTAACGTCCATCGCAAACAATGACCGAAAGAAAACTAATAGACTATCGAGACTATAGCGTCTGAAGTAGATGGAAATCTGATGCAATCACGGTGGACGCAAAACTTTTCAAGGCCACCCAAATTTCATCACACACCCCAAAAATAGATTCATATTACTGCACACTACGGCAAATGAGTTAACGTGAGGAAAAATAGAAATCAATTACACCCTGTAACTCTAGTCTGTCTAAAATTGACTGTATGCTAAAAGAAAGGAAACTAAAACAGTTGTTTCCATTAATTTTCACAAGTCTGCAGTTATCCTCGAATATAATTCTTTTTAAATAAAATCCTTTTCTTTCATCTTGTTACAGATAATCTCATATGAAAGATAAACTACCTTACTGGTTTTTATTAAGTCATGAAAAACCAAAATAGTTTAAACGTAAGTACGCAAGTGTTTCATAATCACCATATGCGTAGAAAATCTGCCATGCCACGTACAGTAGCACCAGGATTAGTTTTAAGTCAGGTACGTTATTTGTTCATCAGCAACTAGTTTAGGCCCGTTGAAAAGTACTAGGTCATACAGATCAAAATATCCAGTAAATTTAAAATCTGGTAATAAATTCACCCAAGAGACCTTGTCATCGAAATGTATACATATGTGAAATATATATCGCATATAAAATTTTTAATGACAAAATTCAAGTGATATATATGTATGTTAACAAAAAATTAAAATGGGATTACTAACACCCACGCACGCGCGTGCGCGCACACACACACACACACAAACAAGCAAACACACCCGCACACGCATATATATTTAAAAATATATTTTTAAATATAACAGACAATGTATATTATGTTTGATTATGAGCCGTTCTAAACTTCGTATGGTTTTTCGTGTGAAAATAAAGTCAAAAATTGTCCAAAATTTATATATATATATTTTTTTTTTTTATTAAGCTGTTCCTTAATTTAAACTTTCGGCTCACATGAGCCATCTTCAGAATGGTTACATGGACATTTATACAAAGGTATTCACCTTCAAAGATGATATTGGGTTACGCTGACATAAAAGATTGCTATGCAACGATAACTGTCGCGAAATAGCAGATGCAAATTTATGGTGCGGTTCTATGACGTCATACCACGTGAGAGGCCGAAATATTAAAAAGAGAACCATATGTTTAGACGCAATGTAATGTGCTGTGACTAGTTTGAAATATAATTTTGTCGAGTGTCGGTTACTTTGTTTCAATGTAGATGACCTCCAATTTCTGAAGGTTCTTTTTATTAGGTTGTTGTAAAAATGATGTCGTTTTCTCACATATGTTACTATGTGAGAAAACGACATTATTTTTGCACCGACCTAATATTATGTGTCTGTGTGAACGTTATCCTCGTATAACAATCTTCTATTTCAACATAATAGCATATCCTCTTTGATAGTGAATATCTTGGTTTAAGTTCTCAAATATTTGAAGCAGCAAAAGTTTTATACAAAAATACTAAATTTAAATATTACAATTTTAAAATAAATTTCTTTTTTCAAAAACAAAAAAAAAATACAAAAGATACCTCAGGTGTTTAACTGAGAGAAAGAAAATTTATATTTGGAACGCTGTAAACGAACAGTGAAAAGTTATTTTGAATTTACAGAACGTTCGTATACAAATCCAGAGATATTTTAACCCCCTGAAGATGGTCTCAGATGACTGAAAGTAGTTAGGAAAATCAAAAGTTAACCAGACTAGACGATGTCATCTTCCGCTTTAAATTTAGACACCCCAACCTTACCCTGACTTGACATCTGTGAATGTAACTGAGATATTGATACAAATTATTAACACCTTACGGCCCTTTTCTTTAAACAATTGCTCTAGCCGTTAACATAGAAATTTTGATTTCAATAATGAATATGCTTATAAAAAGTGTAAACTTCAGAAATAAGTTATTCAAAAAAAAAAATTCGCTTGAAGATGAACAGAGCTTAGTACTTTAATTCAATTTAATTCAAATAATTATATTGAAGTTTCCGGTTCTTGTTTTGAAACACGAGAACTCTTATGTAGTGTTTTGGAATCATATTTTTAAATAAATAATTATATTTATGCTCTACTTTTGTATCGACCACTATTTTTTAAAAATAATAACAAAAATACTGAAAAAACTTGGATTATTTACCTAACGTGTTCTTTCCTATTTTCTATATATTTTTCACACACACACACATATATATATATATATATGTATATATATATATATATGTATGTATGTATATATATATATATAATTTTTACTTTATTCTAATGCATATATTGCTTTATTATAGAGAGAATAAAGAAAAACTAACATCATCAAAATTGTAAAAAAAATCATTGCTTTCATTTTCGTATTGTATAAATATAATATTATTCTTCCTAATATGTGCCCTCATTACATTATCACATTTAAACACCAGTTATCATACGAACCCCGTCGTTAAGTAACACCGAGCCTGGTCAATATCGAGCTGGGAGACCACGTGGAAATAGTATATGTTATAAGCTCGGAAGTAATAAATAAATATCGGTTAAGGATGAGACCCAAAGAACCAAGTTCTAATTCCTGTTGGCTTCCTTATGTTTATGAACGCACAAAATCTCTTGTGAAATTTACGGATCTACCTTATCTCTGCCAGTTATGGCTTTTATCAGTAAATTAATATTATCTCCCCACCCACCACCAAATTCTTACAATCTAAAACTATTTTCGGTCTTTTAATAACCTGAACAAAGTTAATAAGCTTTAATGAAACAGTCAATCAATCGTCTATGTTGCGTGTCCTTTCAGTTTGCGGAGGATTATGGTCCCCCACAACTTTCATAGCTCTTACAAGTGTTTTGTATTTACACAAGATCATGTGGCTTAATCCTCGTGTCCTTCTGTCCCTCTTGTCTGCAATAATTTCTGTCAGTGTGAAATTCCCAAAGTTTTCTTTCCTCATTATGTGTCCTAGAAATTTCCCTCTCCTATTTCTGATTTTAATTATAAGCTTCCTTTTTTTATCTGCACCACTTGCGAATTCCTCGTTGTTCAAATGTTCAGTCCACTTCATTTTCACTATCCTTCTGTAGACACATATTTTTCTTTTCCAATCACGTCTTCAACTGTGACAAAATTCTTCGCATTGAGTACCATATAGAGGGACTGATATTACATGGTATCTTAGCATTGTTTTCTTTATTTCTAACGGAAGCTTCCTGTCATAGTTACGATGAATGAAATCTTTAGGTATTGTTCCTCCAAACTCTGTCTTTCATTAGAAAGAAGAAATGAGAATTATAAAAAGTTCTAATTATTTTCGATAAATATATAAATTCGGCGACATCTGAATATAGTTTCTATTTAATTAGCGAGAAAAATAAGGAGAAATTCTAATTGTACTTCTGAAATGATGTAATTTAGAAATCAATGGAAATACAATTCATTATTGTAATTTAAGAAAAACTTCCGGACATATGGCATCATATTGGATATCATTTATGAAAACTTTTCCAGAATAAATAACTATAAATATAGCATTATATATTTCCTTAAATGCAAATATCTCCCTGTGCATGAATAAGTTTACATGATTTAAATATATTTCTTTGGAGAATTTGGTTCCGATTAATTTATTTTTTCTAGTTTTGCGTAGAAATTGATCCTTGTTGAAAAATAAATTATAAATTGGAAAAGAAAACAATGATTTATTTCGAATGGCAATATTTTATTATTTGCTGTCAATTACTATTGTATACTGACGTCATGAGAATTATTCACGCTATACTTCATTAAGATTTAAACAAATGCTTTAGTTTTTAAATGCTTTAAAATTATTGTTTTGCCCTTCCTCACATGAACGTGATTTATATGCTGTAAAATAGCACTGATTTATACTCGGGAAATAAACAGTATTATTGTTAATATTTATCATATATGAAGTTTGTCTCAAACTGTTTGCTTTCTCAACATGAGAATTAGAAATTTAAAATATACTATTGAATAATTTAAACTGTTACATTGATAGAGTAGTCAATTATTATTTGGAACAAGCATTCTCTGAATCTGTGACAGCGGAGATACTAACAAATTTATATTAAAATGATAAGGGCAAATATTTGATTAGACAATATTTTTATCGAAATTTCCTAAAAGGCTATTTAAAATGTAATTATATAAACTAAATGTTGATTAAAATTAATCTATATTTAAAATACGTAATTTCATTTATAAAATTTGCTTATCCTTTGAGATGGATACAATACGGATTATCAAAGGGAAGGATAGAAACATTTTGATACGAACTTCATATTTGACAAATAATTACGATAATTAATATGCTCTATTATGGAGACTATTATTAAAGTCTATATATGTATGATAATGGAGAACTAAATCATTAACGTTTGTATCACAATATCTTCGATTAAATACACTTGACATTTCTCAAGGCGCTGCAGGATTCAGTATTCAAGATTTTGACTGAAAACCAATGGCTAAGAGATAAACAATAAAATTAAGGGTGCTGGATGTGTTCCCACTTAACATTATGTTAAAACAATATGGATAATGGTACTAGTTAATACATTAAAAAATTAGCTAAATAATACTTGCAAATTATTTGATACTGCATTTGTTGCAACACCTTGATACGTGTCGAAATTCTCACAGTATTTAATATTGTCAAAATTATCGTTAACATTATTAAACTCTACACTCATTAATGTGTTTATATTTACAGTGCTACTACCGTGAATTATATTTTAGCAGAATCATATCTATCTATCTATCTATCTATCTATCTATCTATCTATCTATATATTTATGTATTTAGTATATATATGTATATATATATATATATATATATATATATATATATATATATGTATACATATATATATATGTGTGTGTGTGTATGTATATATATATTAATCTTATAGAGTTACATTAAAACATGCACATATCCACTGTTACATTAGAACATGCATATATGCACATGTAAGATAGATATTTACGGCTCAACCCTTGCATTGACTACTATTTTTAAATTAATGTTTTGAAGGCTGTAATCCTACTGTTCGTTTGTTCACCTACACTTTGATATATATATATATATATATATATATATATATATATAAACTTAAAGAAAAGATTTCAAAAAGACAATATTGTATTTTTATTGAATAAGCATTTGTTATTTTAACCATTAAATTGTTTTTAATATAGTGGGAGTATTCTGTATGTTAAATAATAATTCCTTAATTTTTTGTACAAAAAAATAATGAAAATGTATAGTACTAAGCTACACACCCACAAAAACCCAACTACATTGTACAACCTTACCTGTTTGAACGCCTTTCGAAAAATTAGTTTCGATCGGTCAATGTATGGCTATTTTAGAAGATTGTGGTGGACAAACTAACACAAGTCACAGAATTTTAGATATAGATTCTTTCAATATATTTTCAATTGGAGGGAGGGAAATATTTCTGTTTAAATAAGAACTATTCCGGTCAGATGATCAGCTTCTTCGCTTGGAAAGGATTATTGAAATTGAAACGCCGGTTCGAAAACAAATTTCCTCCGCGACTTTTCTGAAGACAGAACTTTGTTTTTGCAAATGATTAACCTGTATAATTTAATATCTGTCAAAAGGGGTTGTCTGGCAACTTTTTCTCAGAAACAGAAACGCCCATGATAGCATTAAGGCCATTAAAACCAGGGATGTGATTAAAAACAACTGAATTTAATACATAACAAATCTTTAAATAACAGATACAAATAAAAGGTGATACATCAAAATATAAAAAGGCTTAGAGAATAAATATCAAACAGATTTTAAGCAATTTAATCACTAACGATAATATATCTAGATCAAATAATATGGAAAAATTAAGAAAAGAACCTGCTAGGGATTTATAATACAAGTCATTTATATTTGCCTTTCTGTAATACTTTCTCAGAATTAACCTGTATAAAAGACAATATATATTAATGAAAAAGACAATAGGCAAATTGAACTTTTAGCCAACACGTGAGAAAAATAGCACAATGACGCTTGCCCCCAAATTTGGAAAAATCATGATGTAGTGCTTGGCATTCGTGCCGAAAGCTCCAATACGAATATTTCAAAGTGTTTAGTTGTGATTCTGAGAACAGTGCAGAGCATTTGGAAAGAGTTGGATGAGTCTAATTGTGATTACGAAGGGGTTTGGTGTGATCACTAATGATGGCAATGTTATCGTCTTCCCACAGGGCCTCAGTCTCAACATGGAACCCTATATCAAGTTCCTTGAGGAGGTAGTGCTGCCCTGGTTCAAGAAGGTAATTGTCTTCTTTGTTGAATTTCATCTTAACATCAGGAAACTGGTAAGACAAATGAAAAGATGGAGCAAAAATTTAGTAGAAAATATACGGCTCTCTTATTCATAGAAACACTTTTGAATGAAGATATGCGGCCTATATATATATATATATATATATATATATATATATATATATATATATATATATATATATATATATATATATATATATATATTGTTGTGGGGCTCTCCCCTTTTTACACAAATGGACTCACCCAGTATATACATTACTGCTGCTACGTGAAGACACGAGAGACGAGAGCAACAGACTCTCGGCGACTGTCGAACTCTCTGCATTAGAAGAGAGGAACCCGGGCGAGGCTTTGCCGAAGGGCAGGATTTCGTCCGGGGAGGTTGACAGGGCTGGAACCCGTCTAGGCGGGTTCAAAAAAAGCCATATTTTTGGCCGAGACTACGGGCTCGGGGATACCGACATTAAAACGGCCTTGTGCCACATTCGATCCTCGTGGGTGGATTTATAAATACCGACGAGAGCAACAGACAGACAGACCGAACGAAAGTAGCGATCAAGAGTCACAGTGAGCGAGCACCTAGACTCAGTAAGGAGTCATACAGCGATACTTCGATACCAATGACTGCATAGATATTTTGCTACTAACCCGTATTCCTGGAACAACTAACCTGCATTACCAGTTTGTATTATTGCATTAATACATTATTTTCCTATATTCATTCTTGGCGTTTGTTATTTATTGGTACCGGATTTCATCCCGGAATCCACAACAACTTGGCGACGGGGATATCGATCTCACACAGGAAGAACAAAAAAAGAAAAAAATTTCTCCCTCGTCAACGTAGCGACGTGGAGTTCGAACTCACACAGGAAAAGAACAAAGAAAAAATCTCCCTTGCCGACCACAACTTGGTGACGAGGAATTTGAACCTACACGGAAAGAAAAAAAATTCTCTCTTCTCACCACAACAGCTCGGACGACAAGAATTTGCACTTCTCGAAGACTCAAAAGAGAAAATTGCCGTTTTGCCAGTATCCACAACAACTGGGTAACAAAGAGTTACGAGGATTAAAATACAGGAAATCAAGTTTATTTTAAGACTCTTATCATGGAGGATTTTACAAGCATTTTAGTAGAACTTGTAAAATGCTAAAATGAACAGCAAATTCAACTTCAAGAAAGACAAAATGAACAGCAATTACAATTCCAAGAAAGAATGGAAAAATATTACTACAAGCGCAGAAGGAAAATCATGAAGACAAATGCAAAATGAAGAAAGATAATTACAACTCCAAGAACTAATTGTAAAAGTAGCGAGTAATACACAACAACAAAATATTGAAAAAGAGGCGATTTTTTTCCAAGACGCAGTATGGAACACGATAGAATCATTCAAATACTCCCTAGAATAGGATAAACATTTCAGGGACTTTTTCAGACGTCATGAAAACATCTTCCACATCGATTGTCAAAACTGGACGGAAGCAAAGAAGTTACGACTATTACTCAGGAAATTAGGAACGGATGAATACACAAAATTCGTGGATTACATTTTGCAAAAGAAGACAAATGATTTAACGTTTGATGAAGCAGTTACGTGCCTGACGGAGCTTTTCAGTCTGAAAACGTCCCTTTTTTACGAAAGGTGGATATGAGGACTATTCCACGTTCGCTGGAGTCGTGAATAAACATTGCGACGACTTCATGATGGCAAAATTAACCCCGGACAATTTCAAGTGTCTTATGTTTGTACAGCGGTTAGTCTTAGCAAAGGATAGCGAAATGCGCAAAAGAATGCTTTAAAAACTGCAAAATTAACCTGAATTAACACTACAAAAACTATCGCAAGAATGCCAAAAATGCCTGAGTATAAAGAAAGACTCGAAGGATATTGAGGAGTCAGGAGTATCATATATACGTAAGTTAAATAAAGTTTACGTTTTTCAACCTCCCTGGAAAGAAAACAAAAATTCTATAATAATGAAAAAAGATTCTCACCCTCCCCGGAAAGAAAACGAAAATTCTATAATAATAAGTAAAGTACAACGTATAGGGCAAATAATGACGAAAAGCAAAGCAAATATGTGCCCCCATCTGCATGTTATCGATGTGGAGGACTACACTGGAATAAGGATTGTTTTTCTAAATATAAAACCTACCTTGCGTGTAGAAAAATGAGTCACAAGGTATCCCAATGTAGGAACAGAAAATCTACTAGTAGGATAAGAGCTACTAGAATGCATGACAAAGAAAATACTAATATGTGGAACTGGAAATCATAAATAAAAAGATAAAATAGCAACTAGACTCAGGGTCGGATCTGACGATAATTAACCTACAAACATGGAGAAAGCTTAACAGGCCAACAATGTTACATACACAGAAAATTGCTAAGTCTGTGACAGGAAAGCGTATAAAATTCGAAGGAGAAGTAATCCTAAATGCAAACCTTTACAGGAAAACAAGAAAACTACCGACCACTACGACAAGGACCAGTCTATTTCGGTTACCTGCTAGATTGTGCTAGCCGTTTACAGTAGTGAACAAGCACTTTGCTACTTCGAACTTAGATATCCCTTTCCAGGACATATAATAAACATTATTCAAGTCTAAGTTCACATCGAGAAAGTTGATCACTTAAGCATAGGTGGTGGTACTAATAATATTTAATTCGTGACCTTTGAAAAAAAATTACTAGTTCCGTTCTCAATCGGTCTGTATTTCGTGGGCTTGGTTTGCGAAGGTGAATTACACCATCATCTCGAAAGTGCGGGATCATCTCCGAGTCCGGTGTCCCTAATGTCGAAAATAAATTTAAGTTCTCTCATTAATAATAATCCAACTACTTCGCATGATTCTGTTGAGTCAAATACTCCCATAGTAATATTAAATTCTGCTTTACTTCTTTTTGTCCACAAATAATCCTCATGGAATAATATAGATTTTTTGCGCATGTTTTATGATAGTTACTTCACGATCAGTAATATGGTAGTAAGACACGTAAAAAACAGTAATCCCAGTCTAAACAGATATATTTATTAAAAATTAAATTAAGTGGTATCATTTGCAGGTAATTCGCAACAGTGGTTTTGCTTCCACATACCGATAACATCAAACACACTTCCATGATAAAAACACGTCATTTTGAAGTCTTTTTTTTTTATGGTCTATGGACTTATGGCAGTAAATACCTGTAGAGTAGGCGAAATTAAAGGAGTAAATGACAAAAGTAAACACACCGCGCAACGGCTCCGCGCGGCCCCTGGGATTCAAGCATAATTCAAATGTTTAATTCAGTACAAATAAATAGCCAATAAAATCAGATCCCGCCAGGAAATAAAAACAGGCTTTTGGAACCTACAGAAGACCATAGAAGCTAAACATTAATTCAACTCAGCAGTTAAGAAACATAAGTCAATCTCGGCCACTTATCTTTCTTATTAAAACAACAGTAGACACTTTTTCATCTTGTCTCCCAACTCCACTTTCTAATTTCCTCACTGAAAAACTATACATGTTTAATTGCCTTGCAGTCAAGTAGAAACATTTTCTGAATCATTTTATTTGAAAACACAACAATCTTTTCTCTCATTTTTTTTTTATTCAAAAGACGAATCATTCCCCAACAACCCATATAAACACATACTCTCACATACAGACATATGTAAATATGTATACATTGACGTGATTTAATATTAGGTTGGTGCAAAACTAATGACGTAATAATGTCGTTTTTTGACGTATTTTTAACGTCAAAATACGACATTATTACGTCATTATTTTTAACCAACCTAATATAATCCGTTTTCGTGAAATGCTGCACATCGATATGGTACTTATGGATAGATTATGTCATGTTATCTAGTTAGCTAAATATTGTATGTGAATTGGCTGGTTAACTTTAATGTCTCAAAACCAAAACTGCATTCTATTATTCACCAGACAGAACCATCTCTGGATTCCATTAAAATGTTTGACGCTCAACTACACGCAAGCACCACTTTGCGACTGCTAGGTTTCACCCGATCTGAGATATAACGAATACATTGAGTCAATAGCTTCGTCCACCGATGGGAAAGTCGTCTACCTGTGCCGCGCAAGGAAATTTTTTCTCGACGGAGTCAATCCTTCAAATCTACAAATCAACCATTCGCCCTTGCACGGAGTATTGCTGACATATATAGTCTGGAGCCCCTTCTATTTGTCTCAAAGTCCTTGTTAAAATCAAAAGTCGGATATGCAATGTAATAGGCTCTGATCTGGCATCTCGTCAGCAGCCGCTCTCTCACAGACGTGCTGTTGCCTCCCTCTGTCTTTTTTTACAAATATTTTTACCCTAACTGCTCCGATGAGGTGATTTCTCTGGTTCCCAGACTTCGTGAATTTAAGCGCTCAACTAGGCTGGCATCTCGCTCTCACCTTTTCACTGTCGAAACTGTTAAATGTAGCCGTCTCTTCTACTCCAACAGCTTCATGTCTCGCACTTCTCGTCTGTGTAACTCCCTCCCCATTTCTTGTTTTCCTGAATTCAAAACCAGGAAGGATATTGAGGCTTTGCCCAAGCACTGAAACAAGAAATGCTATCTTTATTATCAGAATTCTATAGGTGAAAGCTCTCTAAATGCAATAAAACGGATTTATATATAAAAATTCAGTAAGATATAACGCAGAATTATTTGGTTGTCACACATATTTCTTCTTTATTCTTAATGGTATTTGAATTATCTGGTAATATGATTTAGTTTGTTATTTAATGTTTTTATAGCTCTATTCTATTTCTACAATTTTTGTTTAGCGTCATTAAAATTTGATTGTCTTGTACGTTTTTTCAGACATAAGTGAATGGAATACCAAATAGAAAAAAATGAACATTTTCGACATTTTCTCTCCGCTTTTAATTAAATTTCCAAATTTACCAAGACTGATCGAGACAGTTGTGATGCGTGCTAAGAAGGTATTACAGCTGAAAGAACTACACAAAAATGTTTTTCACGCTTCAAGAAGGGTGAATTCGACCACGTGATCTATATATATTGAATTGTATAATATAGAAATATTATGTCTGTTTAGTCTTATAATGAATTATATTGTTAAATATAACAGTCAATGATTATCTATTATATTTGACTTCGTATCTTTGCTTTAATTATTTTTATTATTATTATTATTATTATTATTAATTCCTTTGGTTTCTGGTGTATTCTCATTACTTTCTGGGTCCCAACCAGATACGTAAGAAAAGAAATGTCATGATGAGATTTCCCGCTGAGCAGTTTTTAAAAAAATGAATACATATTTTACATAGAAGAATCCCTTCACTAGGCGTGGCCTGTGCTTGTGAGTAAAATGTTTGGTGTTTCTTTTAGGTCTGGGTTACCAGTATTCCTTTTAATTAGTCTCGTTAAATCTTTCCCAATCAACTCAAGGGCTTCAACTGCAACTGGAATGGTTGATGCCACATATATGAGATTTCGATTTCACGGTCATTATATGTTAATATTTTTTGAAGATCTTCAAAGATACATTGCATTCGTCAGTGATTGTCATGTTAATAAGTAGACAATAAGAAGGCGCATTTTGTTTTTGTGTTCGCTGATCACGATGTCTTGCTATTAGATTTTATTATTCTCTCTGTGTGTATTGTAAAGTCCTATAAAATTATTACAGATTGTATCTCCGTAACCCGGCCTGGGTGGTGTTGATACCAATTCCTTGCAGTTTTTTTTTCCCTAAAAGTTGCAAATTTTCCAACACTGCTTTTATATTCAGTGGTTGCCAATACCGTTCAACCTGATACAAAAAGGTCAATTGTTTCTAACTAATTATTACAAATTCTGCATTTTCGTTTAACATATTTTTCAGTATATTTGATTGGTAATATCTTGTTATCAATCATTGGTCCGGTGCAGAAAGAAATAAATACTTCATTGTCAGCTTTTAACCCTGCAATACGTAGTCACTTTTGTGTCACCATTGTCTAAATCAGATTTTTGGTTCAAATATAGTACTTATCGTGAAGCTGTTTATCTTACAATTATTTCAATATCTGGTCTATTGCATTTGCATTTTCTTTCTTTTTAAATATTCAGCTTCAGTCGGTGTACAATGTTTTACTTCATTTCTTCATCTACTTGAAACTCCATTTTGAAATTTTTGGCTTCCGTTATTGCTCAATAAAATTCCTTATTTCTTTCATGTTCTTATCATCCAGTCTTCTGTGGTTTTCAGGTCAGTTATTATAGATTTGTGAGACTGTTCTAATTAAACTAACCCTCTGTCTCTTTCGAATCTGGGCACATACAAATCATCATCTTCGGCCTTTGGATGACGCATGAGGTAGCAATTGAAAAAAGGGTGGAACTCATAACACCCCACTCCTTAGATCCCTGGGCATACGCGGATTTCTCCTGACTTCTTTTTTACATAAACCACCGGCGCTGCCCACTCGCTAAACTCTGTTTTTGATAGAATCCCAGTTTGTTCAAATCATTCCAATTCTTTGTCTATTTTTTCTATAGTAGCGAATGTTACATTTCGCTTCTTTTTAAAATTGGTTGAACGTTTTCTTTTAATTCTATTTTGGCCTTAAATTTATTGCATCGTCCTAACCCGCTTGAAAATACCTCAGGAAATTGATTATATAACTCTTCCTTCAATTATATAGTATCTGATGGCTCAACCTCTAACTTTTTGCAAAAAGAGTTGATAGGTAGGTTGAACGTTGAACTTCTGCATCCAGTCGATACCTACTAGATTTTCAGTATCTTTCATGACGTTATCTTAAGTTTTTGTTTTTTGTTTTGCCGTGAAATTTAACATTCACGATTATTTCTCCCTCAAATTTTATTCGTTTGCCTGTAACCGACTTGGCAATTCTTTGTGTGTGTAATATGGTAGGTCTGTTGAGTTTTTTCCATGTCTGTAAGTTGATTATCGTGAGGTCGGAACCCGAATCCAGTTGTAATTTAACCTTTTTATTTAACATTTCCAGTTCCACATATTCCCTTATGTTGGTGTTGTCATCCTCATTCATCCTTGTAGCTCTTATTCTATTAGTATATTTTCTATTTCTACATTGTCTTGTGGCCCTTTTTTCCACATTCAAGACAGCTTTTATATCTAAAGCGGCAATCCTTGTTCCAATGTAGTCCTCCACATCGATAACATGCTGATGGAGGGGGACTTATATCTGTTTCGATATTCGTCATAATTTGTCCTGTATGTTGTACTTTTCCTCTTATTATAAAATTTTATTTTACTTTCCGGGAAGGGTGAGAATCTTTTATCATTGTCGTTAAATTTTAGTTTTCTTTCCGGGGAGGGTGAAGAACGTAGACTTTTGTTTAACTTACGTATATGAGAAACAGTTGAATCTTCAATGTCCTTTGAGGCTTTCTTTATACTTAAACATCTCTGGCAATCTTCCGATAATTGTTGTAATGTTAGAACCCGTTCATTTTGCAATTTTGCAAGCATTCTTCTGCGCATTTAGCTATCTTTTGTAGAAACTAACCCTTGAACAAAGATGTGACATTTGAAATTGTCCGGGGTTAATTCCGCTATTTTAAAGTCGTCACACTGTTTATTTACGATTGCGGCAATTGTGGAATAATCCTCATTATCGCCCTTTACCAGGTTAAAGCATTTCCACCTCCTATGGAGGAGTGATCTTTTCGGGCTGAAAAGTTGCTTAAGACATGCCACTGCTTCGTCAAATGTTAATTCATTCGTCTTTTTTGACAAGATATAATCCACGAACTTTGTATATTCTTCAGTTCCCTATTTTCTAAGCAATAGACGTAGCTTTTTCCCTTCTGTCCAATTTTGACAGTCTATGTTAAAGATGTCATCATGACTTCTGAAGTAATCTCCAAAATATTTCTCCTCATCTAGAGA
This sequence comes from Acanthosepion lycidas, assembly GCA_963932145.1. NCBI lineage: Eukaryota > Metazoa > Mollusca > Cephalopoda > Sepiida > Sepiidae > Acanthosepion > Acanthosepion lycidas. Next base: position 109,458,633 of record OZ010586.1, read on the forward strand.
ATATTTGAAAATCTCTATGGTATTCCACACTGCGTCTTGCGAAAATCTTGCTTCTTTTTCAATATCTAATTGCTTGTAGCCCGCTACTTTTAATATTAGTTCCTGGAGCTCTGTTTGTCTTTCTTGATTTTTTTTTTTTGCATTTGTAATAATTGTTTTTGTCATTTTTCTTCCACTCGTTCTTGTAGTTGTAATTGTTGATCATTTTGGTATTTAATCAGTTCTACCAAAATGTTTTAAAAATTTTCCATGATAACTCAATTTTACGTATTTTTATTCCTCGTATCTGTTTGTTGCTAATTTGTTGTGGACGAGGGAAGGATTTTTCTGTGTGAGTTCGAAACGCTCGACGCGAATTTGTTGTTTTTTTCTTCCCGTGTGTGTGCTAATTTGCTTGATGGACGACGAGGGAAGATTCTTCATTTGTTGATTTTTTTTTCCACGTGAGTAACTTTTCTTTTCTGCGTGAGTTCGAATCTTCGTCGGCAGTTTGTTGTTGGACGACGAAGGAAAGATTTTCTTTTTTGTTGAATTTTTTTTTCCGCGTGGGTTCCAATATTCGACCCCAGTTTGTTGTGGATTCCGAGATGAAATTCGGTCTTCAATGAATGACAGACGCAAGAATTAAAGATAAGAAATTAAATGTATTTACACAATAATACAATGGGTATATTGTTAGTAAATCCAGGAACGCGGTTAATCGTAATATATATATATATATATATATATATATATATATATATATATATATATATAGTCTCGAAGTACGACTTTCTTGGAGTCTACGTGCTTGTAACTCACTTCTGCAAGCGGTTACCTCACACTATTATTCTACTTCCAACTCAATCACAATCTCTGCTCACTCTCTCAATCTCTCTCTATATTCTGACTGACTCAGTGTATTTAACGGGCAGCAGTCCAGTATCACTCTGGTCGAGTCCACTTATATGAAAAAGGGGTGGACCCCATAGCAATATCATGTAGAGCCGGATACAATCTATGATCGATAGGCACTATAGGAGGATTGTCACTGATAACACTGTTCTTAGTATTTCGGATGTTCCTAGTAGGGCGGTCATCTGAGCAACTTTTATGTTGACGTTACAGAGGACACTGTTAGTAAAATTACACTTTTTTCTTTTCCCACGGCACCTCCGATTACTGTTGGTACAGTCCGATTTTTCATTCGCACATCCTGTTAATCTCTATCTCCTGGTTCTTATTATAATAAGAAGTTTTCTCGATAATTTTCAAGGAGGTGTTTTTTTTTTTGTTTTTTTTTGTTTTGTTTTTTTTTCAGATGGCTATATCAATAAGCATACACTTGCTGAATTTTTAGTCTTTTATGATAATAGCAGTTCTTTTGACATTTTTTGCCTGTCAGTTTGAACTGACATGTCCCAGAGGATACTTACATTGTTATTTTTAGTAGCAGTGTCTGATAAGTCCTCTCAGTTTCTTTTTCGATTTTGTGCTTCTTGCATATTTTTCAATACACATATGTTATATCTTGTTATATCAGTGGATATATTCATTTTTTGCTTGTTACGAATATCCTCAGATAATATTGTCGAGAATTACATCATGTTTTAGTCAACAGTTCCATCTTATTTATATTATATTATTAGTATTATAATTTTAATTATTATATTATATGGTAATAATAATAATAATAATAATAATAATAATTATTATTATTATTAGTAGTAGTAGTAGTAGTAGTAGTAATAGTAGTAGTAGTATTTATCTATCTATTTATTTATTAGTATCATTGCCAAGGTCTAGAGAGACATATCACCTAAAGATGCAATTCACCACGATAATGAAGGAACCGGTCCAAAATTAGTACCTAAAATTTTGGAGAGAATACAAAAGTTGAACGCCCCGAGGAATTTGTTTCCATTAGAAAGTTTGAAGTTTCCTGACAGACGTAGATATTCCGCGTACATTGATCCAGCGAACGTTGGGAATACTGAACTTATTATAGGAAAAAGTGAATATTGGGTTTCACGGACAATTATAAAAACTATTTGACGGGCTCATAAATTTCTATAACTTTCAAACCGCATACAGATATATGTAAAGTCAACTTTCTGCAACGTTACAATAAACTGTATTCTTATCATTCCATTCTTGGGTACAATTCTATAAGACTGCTTAGTGAATCACATGGCATCAGGAATTACCAAAACATTTTTTTAAAGGATACGATTATTGGTCTCATCTTCGTTGATATTATCAGAAAATTTCGGCCGAGATTATGTGACAATATTCCAAGTGTACATATAAAGACGGTATCCCCCGTTTAAAGCACAGAAACATTGAAAACTTTGAAAAACATTGTTTGTCTATATTTCTGAGATGAGGTATTATATACATTATTTACATTATTCGGACTATTGTCCGCATCTTTGACGCCATATTTATTACAAAGTTACTGCCGTTGTAGGCTCCGACCTTCTTCAGGTGGTTGGAATGTCGAACTTTATTTCGCTCCCTGGGGTAGACTGTTCTAGTTCCACGTGCCATATTTGATGAATGCCAGTTATCAGTTATCTCCTGTTAATTTCTCTCTGAAGGTTCTCCACTGCCTTAACTGGGTATTGAAAACACACTCTTTGGGTTCTGTCACTGGAACTCAGTTCCACAAAGCAACATTTCTGTCAGTGGATAGCACTTTATCCCATAAATATAGCACAATTTAAGAGTATATTTATTCACATATATATATATATAAATATGTAATGAAAAACAAATCACTTTAATGTACCATTACGATAATTTATTTCACCTAAATCCTTTTTTAAGGATTCAGGATCATCAGGTAAATCTTCCAACAACGAAATGAGCTTTCTCATTTCGTTGTTGGAAGATTTACCTGATGATCCTGAATCCTTAAAAAAGGATTTAGGTGAAATAAATTATCGTAATGGTACATTAAAGTGATTTGTTTTTCATTACATATTAGCTCTGTCCTAACATTGAGCTCTCAGGATTTCATCCTCTTTGGATTTACCAATTCGGTTTACCAAGTTCCTTATAACTTAAATATATATATATATATATATATATATATATATATATATATGTGTGTGTGTGTGTGTGTGTGTGTGTGTGTAGGTGTGTCTGTCTGTGTGTCTGTGTTATATCCACGTATCAACATTCGTAACATTTAATTGAAAAGTGGGATCAATACAATGTAGAGCAATATTCTTTATTTTAGGATATTACGTAGGAAATCTGCCAAAATGTGTAACGATTTTTACATGTTTTTGGTGTAATATCCATATATATATGTATTCAATGTATCTGAGCTTTAAACGAGGGATACATTCTTTATATGTACACTTGGATATTGTCACATAATCTCGGCCAAAATTTTCTGTTAATATCAACGAAGATGAGACCAATAATCGTATCCTTTAAAAAATGTTTTGGTAATTCCTGATGCCACGTGATTCACTAAGCAGTTTTATAGAAATTTACCGAAGAATGGAATGATTGGAATACAGTTTATTGTAGCGTTGCAGAAACTTGCCTTTATGGGATAAAATGCTATCAGAGATAGAGCGTGTTTATATATAAAAGTGAACATTGAATCAACACTTAGAGGCGACATATTGTTTCATCCTAGGCGCAATCGTCAGGCCATATATATATCGTATCATTGTAGTTTTATATATTGCTGCATTTATTATATGGAGTTAAATATACTCGGCACATTTATTCGTCTATGGATTTCCTTTGAAAACCTTACAAATAAATTTACTTTTGATCTCCAATAGAAATCATTTACTTACCGATAAAATCACTTTTATTGAAACACCTAAAATTTGGTATTCAATGGAATCAGACGGAATGAATTTCAACCGCATTCGTTTAATAATTTTGGATTAAGAAAGTAAGATTACTGTTTCATAAATTTATTATTTGTTCAAAAGAACATATATATATGTTTCTTCCAATTTCTAACATTCATTTTTCATTTCTTTGCTGTCTGTAACTGTCCTATATTGTGGAATTGATTTACATAATTCATTTATTCGATATGGCACAAAGTTATTTCTTGTCATTAAGCAAGGTTGATATCGTTTCAGTTAGAAATAGCGACAAAGCCTCTCAAAGCAAAAATGACAGCCCCGTTCTGATGTGATAGGCCAAGTATTTTCTCCAACGTGAATTTTCATTCCTTCTCCGTCTCGAGATATACATTCACTTCTACATCTTCTATGCTCTCACTGATTGATTGTAAACAACATAACTTTAAGAAATTGTTTCTCATATAAAATCGGCTATAAAAATAATGACGTAATAATGTCGTTTTTGACGTATTTTTTAACGTCAATAAACGACATTATTACGTCATTATTTTTGCACCAACCTAATACTTGCGTTTAGATATTTTATTTGGTCGTGATTCAAAACTGATAAAATGTTTCAATTCATTGCTGATATTTATTTACAATATTCATTGTTCCATTAATATTATCTACAATTCTATGAGATGTCTCTTCATGTCTGTGATCATAATTTCCTACAGCTCACTTTCTTCGTTTTTTTCTCTTTTTCCTATTGTTCATCCAATAGGAATGTGATGTAATAAATAAGCATACTCCTGTGTTCCCTCTCACAGTAATATGATTGGCTGGTGTCAGCCATAAATACAGGCTGATGTAGAGGTACAGGACGACGCCCATTGTACTACGCCATTGACTATCCTATTGGTCTACGCTGTTGCCTAAGCATATTGCCTACGACTACGACGAGTACCAGTCCATTACGGTTACCTGCTTGATTTTTCTACTCGGTTACAGTAGCCAAAACCACTTAGCTACTTCGATCAAATATATCACTTTCCGGGACATATCAAAATGTCGCTAAATTAGAGAGTTATTTCACGAGGCGGTTGTAAAGGCGCACATAGATGGAGCAAGGGACGCATATTAAGAGGATAATATTTGAGACACGACTTGAAGAGTGTAAGATTGTAGGAATCGAGGAATCACCCTAACGGAACTCAGTTCCACAAAGTAACATTTCTGAGTAAGCAGCTGAGTTGAACCTACCACTGGAATATGAAAGGAATGATGATATGCCTTTTTCGTTTAGTTTTAGATTCCATTCTTTAGAGCTTCAAAGCTTCCTGGTTTTAAAGTTCCGGATTTATGGAATCACAGAACGTAGTTCGCACGAAGATCTGTCATGAAAACAACAGTAGAGCAGTTTGAAGTCCGCAATGTTTCATCTGTTTGAAAGAACTTCATGGCTGAAAAACATTCCATCATCCCTAACGACGCACAAACGCTTTTGAATTTGCTCGAGGTTGTAATGTGATGATTGAACACCTCCGGCCCAGACATGTCAGTAATACACCAGGTTTTGTCTGATCTACTTACACCAAAATAATTTTTATGCAATAACTTTTGTCAGTGTGATAATTTTCCATTTATCTATTTGCAAAATTATTGTCAAGCTTTCGACTATACATTTTTTCTGTGTCCAGCGTGCGTTCATTTTACAAAGGCTTTTATTACATTATGCGTCAAGAAATGTCATTTTTATGAAGTCTTAATACCCTTTCATGTTAGCTCTTATTCTTAGAGATTCCTAATTCCATATACATTCGTGTGCAGAACTAAATTATGTTCATTTGAAATATTTTTTTCCATTTGTAACAACATTAATATCCAGTTACAATAAACACGATTCGCTAATTAAATAATTCATTTTTAATACACGCTAAATCTTTCAGACACTGACGTTCTGGAGCATACATGTGATGTCCTACGCAAAAAAATGACACATTCGTACACGCATGCATTCTATAAAATAAGCACGTGAGGTCTGCACAGGAAATGTAAAGAAACAGTACAGAATTTATTATCCGAAGAGACTAAGCATTATTCTACTTCCCAAAGTTAAATAAATATCTAAAAGTCAAATTGATACTTTTTAAAAAAAATATTTCTTATTTAATCATTCCATTGGATTTAATCCATATTTTCGACTCATACGCTATGTAAATTATCGATAACAAAATATTAAAATGACATATGAAAGATTCTGTAATAATAAGGTGCGACTAATTACTAACTTGAAAACTTGTTTCCAGGGCCTCGTTCTTATGTTAGAAATAATAATATACTGATTTGTCAACAAATATACATAATTTAATTTTCTTGAAATTGTTTTGATTGTGTGAATCTAAACGCAAAACTCGAATTGAATCATTACAAACACATATCGCAGATAACAGCCCCACAGACAAATTGAAATGAATCAATCTTAAATATATAACCAATTCGTCATCTGACTTTTATGCCATGCGTTGAAAATCCTTAAAACCATTTAGATTTGTTTTAAAGCCTACCAAGATTTTCCATGTTATTCAATGTCAGATTTTGCAATTTAGTGCCCGGGTGTATTGATACTCTCCTCTAAATAGTGGTATTGAGTGACTGGTGTCACGGGTGCCCTTTTTCTAAAAAGGCTTTGCCATTATATAACCATTTCCTGAAAAAAAATTCGTTTGAATGGCACAAAAAGATAATAAGCTCTAGGTGCCAGGTCAGCACTATACAGTAGCGGCATTAAAACAATCTAACCATATCCCTGGAATCACGTGTTTGTCACTTTGGCTTTTGAGGTTGGAAAGACGGAACGATCTTATTGATAAGAAAGTTATTCCATTAAATTTATTATTTGAAATAAACTCGCTGTTTTTATTGTCAGTTCATTCTGTATGAGTTCCCCAGGAAGCAAAACACAGTGGCTGAACTTTGTCTTTGCCGCTAACGATGTATGCATCAAGGTCACGGAGTCAACCATTTTTATTTGGGACAACGTGGGGGGCATCACTGCACACTGGAAAATAGCGTAATCTATGGGGAACTACATGTCAGATAAATATGAAATATTAAAGGAAAGGAAAAAATGTCTAAGGTTGTTAATATCTATAGTAAGAACGACCTTTTCTCCATCTGATAACTTTTATTACAATCTATACATATACATTCACGATTTTATTAGTGGTTGTTATTAGTTAATTATAGTATATAGTTTGCAAATTAGCATTTTCCATATATATCTATCTATCTATATCAAAATATATTATGAGCATATAGTCTAAAAAAATATTTACTTTATATATTTATTATCGAGAATTACTGCACATTATCAGAATACTGACAACTTTTACAAAATTGACTTTATTGTAGTAGTCGTAATGAAGGTGAACTTGCAATAATAAACAACTTGCTATCGTTTTATATTAATAACTGTGCTTTTGGGCTATAGATTTTTATATAGTGTATTTAAAATACTATACTATCTTTTGTAGCATAATATATAAAACAGTATATATATATATATATATATATATATATATATATATATATATATATATATATATATATAGCTAAAAATACATACGTCTAAATTCAACTTCATCCCTGCCGTGCGCCAATGACTTAGTGGTAGAGTCTCCAACTGATACCAAACCAATCGAATTTTGATCCCAGTTTCAGGAAACCTGATTCCTACTCACACTGATGAGCAGTGGAACAGCGAAACAAACTGTCTGTGGATGACAATGTTTGTGTTGGGAAGCGGCATTTTGGTACTCTTCCTATTATAAGGCTTCAAATGGTATCAGGAAGGCAGAAATTCAACCCTGTTTCTAATGGCCTATTCGAAATATGATGTAATCCTAGTCGCGAGAAATATTTAGCCTTCAAAATGGTCAAGATTTCTAAATAATGACAGCAAATTCAGTCTCACGGTTTTTGGATTAAATCATTTTTCGCCTAAAGACAAAAACGGAATGTGAAAGTGAATGAGACGTCTCTAGTGAGGAAAAATGTCAGTAAATGAAAAGGATTCAGAAAGACAGGTGGCGTTGCGTTCATATTCTAGAAGAACCTAAATTGCAGGGAAGCAGAACACTCAAAGATATTTTCACATGCGATACGGGCAAGAAAAAACTATTTGAATAGAATTTACGGATAAAACTAACTACTTTAACAGCAAAACCATGGGTCCTAATTGCCAATCTAGCAATATGAAGAAAAGAAACCACAGAAGAGTAGAACAACGTTAAGGGAAATTATAAAAAATATGGTTACTGGTGACAAACATTAATAGTAAAAATATGAAACTTCATTTCATAACGACCTGAGATAACATGTACCTTAATTAAGTAATCGATATAAAAGGATCAATATATACGCTTGTAAAATTCATAGAATAAGAACAATGCTGGCTTTCTAAAATTCAAGGAGGGTTACACTTGAGTGTTTATTTCCATTCGAAATATTGTCATTATCTATTATCACAACTTTTCAGACACATTGCCCTCTGGGCTTCATCAGTACTTCTCAGGGAATTGCGAAATAAACCATTATTTAATTTACGACAGTGTAATTTTCTTGCCGCGCTGTCAATGCCTAAGGCCATCTTGTCTAGTTCCTATTTAGTATCGTTCGGTTATGAGGTCGCCCCGTTTCCACTGATTCTAAATCTTCACTACTTAGAGCAGGGATTGAACTTAAATTTACTATGTTACCATGTTATAAACTATTGTTGTAATCCACTACGATATTGTCCTTGATATTTGTATTGCCTAATTGATACACGTATTTTGCGTTTTGAAATGCAATATTTCACTTTCTCTTCCAAAATTTTACAATTTTTTCGAATTTGGGAATTATCTATATCAACTGATGAGTAATTTGTGAGTATCTTCTTTCCAAAAGATTCAATTTTCCACAATCGCTACGTATTTGCGGTCCTAAAAGACGTCATCTTTTCTGTTGACCTCTAATGATTGTATCAATAAACCCGGTCGAAAAAATTGCAGTGTTTTCACTCGCATTATATAGGAATAGTACCGAAACACACATATAATAAAACACACAAACACATACAAACACACACGGGCACATATACTGTATATATATATATATATATATATATATATATATATATATATATATACTGTATATATATATATATATATATATATATATATATATATATATATATACACACATATATATACTGTTTTATATTTCATGCTACCAAAGGTAGTATAGTATTTTAATATATTATATATAGAACTACAGTGCTGTTCGATAAAAGTGACTCACCTGATTTTTTTACTAAATGTTCTCTTCTCTGATGAAACGAAATTTGAGCTAAATTCAAAGGATAGGCCATCTAAAATCTGAAGAAGCTTTGAAAGCTCTTTGAATTTAGCAGTAATTACTGTCAAGCATACGTTAAGTATAATGCTCTGGGGATGCTTTTATTTTCATGGAACTGGCCTCTTAAAACCTACTGAAAAGACCCTCAGGAGTGAGCAGTACAAAAGAGTTTTAGAGGCTTGGTTGCTCCCTTCTGCTGAAAGGGTGCAAATCGACCTCATCAAGCTTATTTTTATGCAGGATAATGTTCTATTGGTAAAGTCCGTAATCTCTTCAATATCAGAGGTTGGCAGTGTAGATTCGGAGAAAGTAGCGGCTGTTAACTCTTTAAGTCTTCGATGTCAGGTTGGCTGGGAAGATATTTTAAAAGAAAAAAAAAATGGCTGCCTTTATACACATCGGATTTAACATTTTGAGATTTCTGATTGGTTAACCTTTCTATTGGTGAACTATAAAATGAGTCAACTCATTTGGCTGGCTCACTAGTACATCAGTCTACCCAAAATTTCTAACAATTAAGGAATTACCGTGTTTCAAAAACATGGCAATTCCTGTGTAGCGATGGGATCATATTTTAAATAATATTTTTAAAATAAAAATAATTAATAAGAACAACGGTTTATAAATCTTACTCTTCTTTCTCATTATTTTAATATATATGAAGTAAATATTCTTTAGACTATATACTTATATTTTCATAAACATTTCTTAAATACCCCAGGCGAATACGCCTGAACGATATATTTTATTCATGGCCTAGCTGCTTTCTGCTTCTAAAGCAACAAAGAGCAAGTTTCTTCTCTTACACTTACCGCCTGTACAACACCTTTCCATCTTCTCGGTATCAGGTCAACTACGACCTTCAAAAAATTGAATGCAACTTAATAAGTCATGCTTGAACAATGTTATTTCATTTGCCTTTCTTCTCTGCAACATTTCTAAATTTCTTTCACTCTCAGTAAGATCCTTCAGTCTTAGTATCTGTATCATTTTCCTTGAGAGAAAATGATTTTAAAAAGTTAGTTGTAGAGTAGTGGTTTTACTAAGTGCTTACTCTACCATTAACTTTACAGACGGCGTTATATATTCAGTGTATCCGTTTTTGTAACAGAGAAAACTGTGGAATGATTTCAGACATTTTCGAATGCAATAACCGCAAAATTAAATTAATCGACCCTGTTCTGTATCTAGAGTCAGTTTGCCGATCCAATTTTCCGTGTCAATGATGTCTGTACAAACAGGCATGTCTGTACTGGTGATATTGTTGCATCCCATATATTTATGTGTTAAAATTTTCTATTACTAGTAGTTTTCTTTGTTCATTGTATTTGTTTGTTTGTTTGGGTTTTATGCCATATCAACCACTGTGGGTTATTTAATGCCAAATCCAGTTCATATGAATTTTAAATGCCTATTTTGTATGGAAAAAAACGTATAGCTGGCAACATTATTCCTTACAAAAAACGTATAGCTGGCAACATTATTCCTTACAAAAAACGTATAGCTGGCAACATTACTCCTTACAAAAAACGTATAGCTGGCAACATTATTCCTTACAAAAAACGTATAGCTGCCAACATTATTCCTTACAAAAAACGTATAGCTGGCAACATTATTTCTTACAAAAACCGTATAGCCAGCAACATTATTTGTTACAAAAAACTTATAGCTGGCAACATTATTGTTTCAAAAACGTATAGCTGGCAACATTATTGTTTCAAAAACGCATAGCTGGCAACATTATTTTTTTCAAAAACGTATAGCTGGCAACATTATTTTTCCGAAAACACTATCTGAGGCCTTGCTGTTGGATGTAGTTTATCGCCGTACCCAGGACGCGGATGTAGTTTATCGTCATACCCAGGACCCGGATGTAGTTTATTGCCATACCCAGGACGTTAGTAGTTTTCTGTACATACTTTCATGGCAATTGTTCGAATGAGCTTTTCGCTAGGGTACCTAGACTATTGAATGTAAGAACAGTACTAGACAGCCATCGAAATCTCATCAATTTACAGTCGAAAGAGCTAGATATCACCGTCATTTCTATGCTAACAGTTTCTTTTCACGCACTTCGCGCTTGTGGAACTCCTTTTCTGTTCCATGCACTCCAGCCAACTTAAATGTAATTTAAATTCAACGTCAATCGCTATCTACTGTCCTCCTTGTTATTCTTTCCTTTTCATGCTCATTATTAATAATGTTTATGTAACTAATTCTTCCGCATGCCATGTTTCTTAGTGGATTTACTACCTTGCATGCGGTGATAGTGATCAAAAATGTTAAATTTGATGCAATAAACATATTGTCATCAAGGCGTGTTAACAGAAGACTTTTATTTCCTATGTTTTCGGATCTATATATTCATTATCTTGTGTATATTTTTCAGATGAGGTATTATGCACACTATTTATATTATTCGGACTATTGTCCTCATCTTTGTCGCCATATTTATCACGACGTTTCCGCCGTTGTAAGGTCCGGCCTACTTCAGGACACATGGCACAGTGGATAAAGTCGTTAGTTATATCCAGTGATAGGACCCAACGAGTGTATTCAAAACACGGCCAAGGCAGTGGAGAACATGGAGAGTGGAATTAACAGGAGGTAACTGATAATTGACATCCATTAAATATGGCACGTGTAACTAGAACTCTCTACCCCAGTGAACGAAATTGCAACCAGGACCCAAAAAGTCTGAGTTCAATATCCGGTACTGTAGTGGAGTACTTGGAGAGGAGAATTCAGGAGACAACAGGCATCCATTAAAGACGTGGAACTAGAACAGTCTACCCCATTGAGCGAAATAAAGGGTTCAGTTCGACATTCCAACCACCTGCGGAAGGCCGGAACCTACAACCGCCGAAACTTGTAATAAAAATGACGACAAAGATGAAGACAATAGTCCGAATAATATAAATAATCGAAATATTTATTTGTAAATCTTGTAACAAATCCTGACTGTAATGTAAATAATTAGACTATGGCCCAAACGAAAATCAGCCTTAATTCTTATTTTTAAGATAATCTTCAGATTTTCTTTCCAAGATAAAATGTAACGAAGTTTGAATGTTAATTCAAAAGAGGTCAAGGAGAAAGTCTTTCATTGTCTTTGGTCCATCACTCACCCGTACTGTTACTAGACATGGCGTTCTTTGGTTTAGTTTGTCACTTAAAAAGAAAGAATACCAGGAAACAGTGACAACTGTCGTGGGAATTTTAATTAAATCGACCAATTTTAATGAAGAAAAAACATCACTAGAGAAATACTAGTGGCTTTGAGTTTGAGGGTGACGCTAATGGAAAAATGAGAAAAAATTAAAGAAATGATCAAGTGATAATTACGAAATAACTTTGACGGAGCAAAAGTGAATTAGAACAAGATTTTATTTCTCTCTCCCAACTCCGTCTCCGAGTAAAAGCTAGGATTTTGCATGCAGATTTGCAATGCATCAGAAGCTTTCACATGGAAGGTCATCGTAACAGTCTTCCCACCGTCAGGATTTTATTGTTTTTCAACACCTAAAGAAATCTTAGTTAATTATGATTATCTCAATTTTCGCTTTTGTTTCGTGTAAATACATTATAACTTCGCCAGTGTATTGCAAAGGCAGTTAACCGTCATTTGATCAGGAGTAGAGGTTTCTCCTATGTTTCCCCTTAAGAACTGGTTTCCCGGTTCTTTTAATCAACTTCAGCTCTATACTTCGAACTTCTACGCCTAAATGTCTAAACTTTTTATTTAACAATCATTTATTTTATCCTTATTATGATTTACACACATCACCGGTCTTTTGGACAGATGTAGAGCAGGATCTCCTGTTTCCCGTTGAGGATTGGATTTGCGATTCCTTCTAAAGTATTTTAATCCTCTTTCACTCCGAGTAGCCACTGCATCTTGGTGGAATTATCGCTTTGCTTGGGTGGAATTTATTTGAAAAATTAGAAAAAAAAAAAAAACGACAAAAATAAATATCTTATCTGTCACGCTTGTAAGGGTCTTGTCCAAAAATGCCCAGCTATTTTGAATGCATTGCTAAACTTTGATCTAATTCGACAACGGATAAAAAAAGTCTGAATGATTAATGATATGTCCCTGACAGGGATATATTTGTTCGAAGTAGCAAAGTGGTTGTGGACTACTGTAACCAGGTAAGACAATCTATCAGGTAACCATAATGGACTGGTCCTCGTCGTAGGGGTAGGCAATAGGCGTAGGCAATAGGCGAAGACAATGGGCGTAGCCAATAGACGTCGACATGTACCTCCACATCAGTCTGTATTTATGGGTGACACCATAGGAGACATGGAGTGTTCTCTATGGTCGGTAAATGACAGCAGTTTTCCTTTTGGAGTCATTAAAGTTTACAATGATCCCTCGTTTATCGCGGTAAATTGGTTCCAAGACCAGCTGCGATAACTGAATTTCCGCGAAGTAGGGACGTCATATTTACAGGATTTATTTAACGTGTATTTGGACATTTAAAACCCTCCCTGTACTGTTAACAACCCACCCATTATAGTACTCTATTAATAACCAGGACAACTGTTAAGCATTATCACTTTAGATTAAAACAAAATAAAGATTGTTACTGTATTCAACACGATAGAAGTTAAATTAAAATTTGAATGATGATGGTGATGAATTTGCTCTGCAGTAGAAATAATGATACTGAAGCTGGTGATGAATTCTATTGTGCAGCAGATAATTGTATTTTACGTCTCTTCAGACGGCGATGCCCTTTCTATTGCTATTTTACGCTTGTTTTGTTGTTCCTAGACCAGGAAATAATATTTATTATTAATATTTTGATGGGTTTAATGAAAAATTTTAGGTGTTCATATATCGCGATTTTTCTAGAATTTTCCAGAAACTCCACGATAAATTTTCCATATATATATTTTAAAAATCCGCGTAGTCTCGAATCCGCGATAGAAGAACCGCGAATTAGCGAGGGATCACTGTACAAGCCATTTTCTGTCCGAGTCAACCACAGATTAGAGGTCCTTTTCAAGATCCACAGACAGGTTAACTTTGTCAGCCATGATCGATTAAGACAGGATTAAATAGTAGTGTCGTCTGCTTAGATACCTACATGGAAAATGATAAAAAAAAACAAAAAAAAAAACAAATGCCACCGTTTCCCTATTCACGATTCCATGATTTTTTTTTCAAAGCGATAATTGCAATTTAAAAGTTGCAGATTTCTTACCGGATTGAACAATAAGAATTCAAACAGGTATTTGATATAATAGCAATCGCGAACAAGAATTTTGAAGATATTATTACAAAGAGAAAGCGCATCAGGTGATTTTAAGGACCTGGTCGATTATGGCACTCTACAACTTCCTATAATTTTATGTCTAATAAATGTATGTCGTTCTGCTCAGTCAGTTATGTGCCATGCGGGATTCATGAATGGGGAGGCAGATTTTTACCCGCAGTAGGTTGCCAATTCTTTCTTCGGTAGACGAGTTGCGATCCAAGGCTATAGAACCCGGTCTGTCCTGCTATTTACCCATAGCTTGAAGGGGAGAAGAAGAGAATTAATACCTTTCCCAAGGGTACTAGTGAATGTATTGGATTCGAACGGATTCCTCAATCCGAGCCTCTATTCATTATTCCACAGTGTCTCCTAAGTCAGTTATGTGTCATGTGTGATGCACGCTTAGGCGATCATATATCTTTTGATTCGTTTCCCCGCAGTAGGTTGCCAATTCTTTTTACGGTAGACGAGTTGCGATCCAAGGCTATAGAACCCGGTCTGCCCTGCTATTTACCCATAGCTGCAAGGTGAGAAGAGAGTTCATACCTTTCCCAAGGGTATTAGCACGTAAGTGAATGTATAGGAATCGAATGGATTCCTCAATCCAAGCCGCTTATCCATTATTCCACCGTGTCTCCTAAATCACATATGTGCCATGTGGGAGATTTTTTCCCGCAGTACGTTGCCATTTCCTTCCGCGGTAGACCAGTTGCCATCCAATGATGTATTGTTATTTACTCATAGCTGCGGGAGAAGAAGAGGAGCATCCATACCTTTCCCAAGGTATTAGCGCGTAAATGAATGTAATGTATTTGACTGAAATTCTAACTGGGCTCTCCGTTTGATTTCAGATGCCTTCCCAGCGCCCCATTAACATAAGGTAGGCTCTCATCACAAATGAAAAAAGGTTTTGGTTCGAACATGTGAGAAACGACGAAGTTTCAGAGAAAATGTAAACGAAAAGAAAACTTGATGAGGAAAATTTGATATTTACATAAAAGAAAGAGGGCATAAAAGCATATGAAAACAACGTCTAACCTACCTAGCCCACTTTAGTAAATAAATGCAACAAATTTTATGTGAGAATGCAAAAATACAAAATTAATTAAGAGCTATAAAGGACAGGTAATTGTGGAGACCCATGATCGCTAACGTCGTGATGGCTGCATGGTACACACATAAGAAGATGAAGGATGATGAAGAGGAGGTTGCTCTCTGTTTCTATCTGCCTCTCTTGCCTTCATATATTTTGTGAATGTCATATTCCAATGCCTACTTTACTAATTCATATTGCAATATTGTAACAGCCTCCCTCTGGCTCTGAGTATAATGTTCTTTATTTTCCATTTGTGCTATCGTCGCTGGCTGCTCACGTATCAAAAATAGTATTCTGTCTACCCTTCCGATGTACCACATACCTTTTGATTCAAACCTTCTCTTAATCTGAATACTTACTCTTCGGTCTTCAATGACATGTATGTAGATGGATATTATATATCAATTCACCACTAATTTCTTTGTTTTTAACAAAACTTTCTGTTGTGGTAGGATCCACCTAATTTGCATAGTGGAGTACCGACCATATAAATATGGTTGGTACCGGGAAGAGAAGGAAGGAATCAAGAGATTCCTCGGCGACTGTCGAACTCTCTGCATTAGCAGAGGGGAACCCGGACGAGGCTTTGCCGAAGGTCAAGGTTTCGTCCGGGGAGGTTGACAGGGTCTGAACCCGTCTAGGCGGGTTCAGAAAGGCCATATTTTTGGCCGAGCCTACGGGCTCGGAGATACCCACATTAAAACGGCCTTGTGCCACATTCGATCCCCGTGGGTGGATTGATAAATACAGGAATCAAGAGATTCTGAGACCGAGAGACAGACTCTCGGCGACTGTCGAACTCTCTGCATTAGCAGAGGGGAACCCGGACGAGGCTTTGCCGAAGGGCAAGGTTTCGTCCTGGGGGGTTGACAGTGCCTGAACCCGTCTAGGCTTGGGGATACCCACATTAAAACGGCCTTGTGCCACATTCGATCCTCGTGGGTGGATTGATAAATACAGGAATCAAGAGATTCAACCAGAGACTCTGCCCGAATGCAACTCAGGCAACACATTCTCCAGGAACGGTCTTCCCAGGAATATACAAAAGACTATATGTAAATATTGTGTACACTTTCTTGTTTCAATACATTTTGTTCTAAGTACATTTTGTGTTGCATTATTATTCCATGAATTAGTCAAGTTTCAACACTTTCCTATTTAACCGGTACGTTTGCGTTAATATTAAATTGCTTCGTCATTTTAGAAAAGGTCACGTCTGAATTCCTGATTCAATCCAATGGGATATACTTATGTACAACAAATTAATTTAATTTGATACTTAAACAAGGAATTTAACATATTAAACCTAATATTGCCTAACAAATATAGTTCCTAGGATATTTAAACGAATTGTACTGATAAATCATCAGTTACCTCACCTTAGAGTCTAGGAGGTATGAAAAGTATCCTGTAATAAGAATCAGAGTAAAGTACAATAAATTTTTTGTATAAGTTTATTCACTGGCTCTGTTTTTACTACACAAACTTTGAAGAAAATAAATAAATAATGTAGCACATGATTGTACTTTTTCTTAACAATTACATCCTTTCCAGAGACGGATTATACGTAATTTGGAAAAGTCAATCCTTTTTAATAGAATTCCTCTTACGAATATTTGCTGCATAAAAACTGAGAATACTGATATCTGTGTATAGATATATTCAGCCATATATGTGTCCTTTACCCGAAATAACTTCGGCCATCTTTGAGGCAGCTTCATCATTCCTTAATTTTAGAATATGGCATCTTTCAAGGTGATGAACTGGTATACGTAGTTGTTAAATGCTTACAAAACATTGATTGGATCGAAATAATTGTTCAACCAAAGATACATGTTCAGGTGCGTACAGTGGGGGCATTAGGGAAATAGTACCAACGCTGCGCGTTTCTCTGTCAAGTATGCAAAAAGATGCGATGTCTGACGTTATCACGACGGAAGATGACATTTTTTCGATTTACCAATCATTGACGCTTTTCATCAAGGGCGACCTTTAATCGGTTAAACTGGTAACAGCAATTGATTGAATCAAACCTCTAATTTAGGTTGTTGGTTGGTTGGTTTTTATGGCATATCAACCACTGTGGGTCATTTAATGCCAAATTAAGGTATATATATATATATATATATATATATATATACACACATATACCTATACATATATTAAATATACAGTACTATTAAACATATAGCTGGCAACATTATTTTTTCAAAAACGCATATCTGGCAACATTATTGTTTCAAAAAAGAATAGCTGGCAACATTATTTTTCAGAAAAATGTATAGCTGGCAAAATTATTGTTTCAAAAGATGTATAGCTGGCAACATTATTGTTTCAAAATCGTATAGCTGGCAACATTATTTTTCTGAAAACATTATCTGAGGCCTTGTTGTTGGACGTAGTTTATCGTCATACCCAGGACGCGGATGTAGTTTATCGTCATACCCAGTTTGAAACTTCTAATTTAGTGGTCGGGGTACGAAATACGAAATGGCCATTCAATACCACCAGATACACAGCATCAAATTTTCCGGTTGCTGATGAGATTTTAGTTTTGATCCCTTTTATTTTTCGTTAAAACTATCACCTCAAGGATCGTAGGAATTCCTCTCTTCAAGTCTGTTCAAATGATTTATGATATCGTCTGTTGATGTCACTAAAGCTTATTTAACGTGTCTCACTTTGAATTTGCATTATGGTTTAGTTCATTGCATCTGCTTTTAATAATCTCCGTATATTTCTCCTTTACATTTGAATAGTTCAAAAGTCTGTTTATTGCAATTTGTGTTCTAAACATCTCCAATTTCTGTTCGTACACTTTATGTTTACGTAATATTGAGCGTGTAGTGGGATGTTTTATAGTGTAAAACTGCGTTATTGAAATCTGTGGCTTTTGCTGACGAACATCAATTCTCTCTTCCTACAGTTAATAGTCATTAAATTATTTAATTACAATTTCTCAATTAGACAGAAGCAAATTAAAAACAACAACTAATGTATCAACTGTTTTCAGGACAGAGATTTGCGTTATTTTCTTGTTAATGCCGACGGAAATATTATTCTGTATAACTAAGGCATCAAATGATAATAGCAATAATTCTGTGTATTGGAATTCCATTTAAATCATGCTGATTAAGATGTCAGTACGCAAATAATGAACACGATGATATAAAAAAATAACCAAAGATTATAAAATGCAAATACGAATCACAAAAAATGTTATCAATAAAATCTTTTAAAAAAAAATGCTAAAATTCTGACCAGAAATAAATAAATGAATAAATAAATAAATAAATCAAGAAACATGATTGATTGATAGATTGGCCGGACAATGGGTGCCAGGATTAATCTTTTAGCGTAATTAAACAGCAGACCTTGTCAAAAAAAAAAATAAAATAAAATAAAAATAAAAAAAATAGATGGGCCAAATATGAGAAAAATAAAAAATAGAGAAAAATAAGAAATGATGACTTGGTTGGTTATGAGAGAAATGACACACGCTTTCGTCCGCTTGATAGGAAGAAAAAATAACGTCACGTGATTGGTGAGATATCCAAGGAAATTTAATGCTTTCCAACCTTTCAATGAATTAAAAAAAAGGCAAACTTGTTTAAAAAATCTTTCTTTATTTTTTCTTAAATAAAGACATCCTAAAAAATTAGTATTTTCTTCTATCGGCATTTTTACTGTCGTGACGCATGATTAGCATTGAATTCGGTATCAATGGGATGTTTAATGAATAGCTTGCCAATCAGATAACCTCGGAGTGATGGAGGGTGTCTGTGTTGCAGAGATTTAGAATTTGTGTTACAAATCAAAACGATTCAAAAATAACAATTTATGGAAGAGAAACATAAAAAAGCAAGCCGTCATCCATTATTTTACATACCATCTTAGAAAAAAAAAATTAAACAAGTCTATATAAATATCAAGTACATCCCATACTTTTTTTTATTACCCTACTAAGAACTGGTATTTAAATAAAAATTCCGCAAAAGTTATTAAACTTTTCTTTAAATTTTATTCTTTCAGTTCTGCATTATTATAAAAAGTTTTCTTAGTCGTGCTATCTCGGTTTCTGCCAAGCGAGTAACGAAGTTAAGCAATGCTGAGCTTGGTTAGGACCTAGAATGGGTGTCCGCGTCGGAATACCACGTGTTGTAAGCTTGATCGAGCGCATAGAGTAATGGATAGCGGTCCGGACTTGTTAATCGGAGAGTCTGTTTAAATTTATCTATATACATTTACTCGTAAATCCCATCGGGAAGTTATGAATCCACATCTTCTCCCTTAACGCTATGGGTTAATTACTAAGACGTGTATCACTGAAACAGCACCCCTCACCCAACTTCTTACAATCTAAAAATATTTTCTGGGGATAAAAAAAACTGCAAATTGTTGATAATCTGTAGAAAATGAATCGATCAATTGGTGTGTGAAAGTTCCATTTACTAGAAAGGAATGAGTTTGAAACGGCTACTATAATTCAGATCGGCGACCCTGAAGTATAGACTAAACTAAACGGCCCCACCAACAAAATATCGTGAGAAAAATACATGAGAAACACAAATAAACATTAATTAATTCATACCTCATACGCTATGGATCGACATTGAACGATGTCTATATACGTCGACAGAAGACTGTGAATTTGGGCGAGAGAGATATGTACACCAACAGAAGCAAAGGCGATTAATTGTATATATAAAAGTATAAGCGAAATAACTGTGAAAACAACTCCCAATTCTTCATAATCTAAGTTGAGATGAATATGTTAAAAATTGGTCAATTGATTGCGATGATCCTTCTTGCTTTTGCCGTATCCTGATTTAGTTTGAATTTTGAAAAGTTAGAAACATTGCTATAAAGCCTTAGTATGAATTATTTCTTCGCTATTGATAATGGAAACTTTACTTATATGACGCTACGATAGACATATTTTAAGAAAGATCTCAATTAACTTTGACCGAAAACACTTCATAAAATTTTTAAAAGAACTGCTGTGTAATGTTCCATGTAATGGAGCATGCACCAATTGCATACTGTCTGTCTGTCTGTCTGTCTCTCTCTCTCTTCATATATATATATATATATATATATATATATATATATATATATATATATATATATATATATATGAAATAAAATCCCAAATTACCTCATATGTGAAATAAGCTTATTTCGTCTGACGAAAATAAAATTCGTCAGTCTTATTCAACCCCGGTATAAAGTGAGTTCGGGTCAGAAATATATATACTTACTGTGAAAGCAATTTTGAAAAAAAATTCGTCGAAAAACTAATAGAGAATTTATTTATTTCAATGTTTCAGTCAAACGAAAGACACAAATCAGGGGTTAGGAGAATGTGGAAGATAATTGTCTTAAATAGGATCCAATTTGATTATATATCAACGGATTTATTACCTTTACTATATATATATATATATATATATATGTGTGTGTGTGTGTGTCTGTGT
This sequence comes from Acanthosepion lycidas, assembly GCA_963932145.1. Classification (NCBI taxonomy): domain Eukaryota; kingdom Metazoa; phylum Mollusca; class Cephalopoda; order Sepiida; family Sepiidae; genus Acanthosepion; species Acanthosepion lycidas. The sequence continues at coordinate 109,479,676 of OZ010586.1, forward strand.
TAAAATCAGGATATAGAAATCCCGAGGTTTTTTTGTTTTGTTTTAAATTCGACAATTGGAAGAGTTCTTGAAAATAGATTTGTTTAAAAATATATTTCATGATTTTCCCCAGTGTGAGCTTTCTAAAATTCGAAAACAAATCGCTATATAAAGCCCAGCAAATGAACATATCCACAATCCAGGTATCCACAAATGATTCCAGAACGTTTCTTGCAGTAGATATAGATAAACCTGAGCTTAATTTCTTAGGGATTATGGTACATATACAATCTCCCTATCTTTGATCTCGAACCAAAAACAGTTATATATATATATATATATATATATATATATATATATATATATATATATATATATATATATATATATGTGTGTGTGTGTGTGTGTGTGTGTATGTGTGTGTGTGCATAGAAAATTTCCTCGTTTCTGTAAACACAATTGATATCTTTCTCAGATGCCAGTTTTGATGTTAGACAATGTTAATTCATTACCATCATCATCATCATTTTTTTCAGTTATCGCATTCGTCGTCGCTGTGGCAATCACTCTGCTCTATCTCTCTCTTATTCTATACTTACAGCCTCACACCCGTCATTCCACTCTAGTGCGTAATAGCCTTAAACCGATACATGAGTGACGGTCACTGGCGCCGCTTGCTCTCCTCTGGGCCCAGCCGGATGACAGTGTCGATGCCACCTCTTCGCATAATATGTCGGGAATAACGAAATTTGCTTAGTACCATCGGCTCTATCAAAACGTACTTCTTCTGGCTGTATCAGTGGTTCCTAGCACTTCCCCAAATCCAGTCTGTTATTTTGAGATCTCCTGGTTATATATTTTTTTATTCTTCTGTTGATGATGTTCAACAGAATCTTACACACGATGACTAATGGTGAGTAATTGCTGCACCTCCATTAAATCAAAAACTTCTCTTCAAGTGGACCCTTCGCCATTGACCATTTTTCTATATCGTCTTGCAGAGTTTCTAGACCAGGTTGTCACTGGTGTCTATAAGTAAATTCTCGATACCCGATAACTTCATATTCTTGATATTTTGGAGTGCAGTGCCGATCACTTCTCAGTGAAGGTGGAGACTCATAGTATAATAATAATAATAATAATAATAATAATAATAATAATAATAATAATAATAGATGTCCTAATGCAACACAAGGCATGGTTATCATGGGATTTGACCTCAATTTAAGCACATGTTTTATCTAGGGGGCATTAATATTGGCTACTGTAAATATATTATTCAGTAGTAGATGTGCTCATTAGTTGCATCTTAAATATTTGGGTACGTCTTTAGGCGTTGGTGCACTGTACATCTCTGTTCATCAACGGTAGTAGTTAAGAGTCGGTGTGTAGTGTGTTGTCCTTTTTCATTTTAATATATGGGGCAGGTATGTTTACTTGGAATCAAGGTTCATCGGAACACCTTAAAGAATACTATTACCCAACTTGAGGGGTGGGGGCAAAACTTATATCCATATCGGGAAAATTTGGCTAAGCTACTAGTGTTATGTATACATTTATCCGACCGCCTGTCATTCTAACTATGTTGGTTTCGTATAGAACCACTTCATACTCAATATTTGGGTGGGCGGCTCTTTCAGCGGATAACAACATCAACAACAACAGCAATAACAATAATAATAATAATAATAATAATAATAATAATAATAATAATAATAATGTTTATCATTATTATTTGATTTGATATCATCTTCAAATCCTAGATGTTTCGGCCTGGTTATAATGATTGAATCATAGCTCCTACTCATAGGTTAGGGACATAGCATTTTCCTCAGCACATGAAATGTTCCTAGCAGCAATATACACTCTCCCAATGATGCCAGGTATTTCTAAGACGTCTTGCTCGGCAGAAAGTTTCCTATAAATTGTTCTGACTTCGCAGTCACAAGGGAGAACTGCTTCTTCGCATATATCTATGTTTTCGATATATGGCTGATCCTGTTCACAAGTGATTTGTCAGAGAGATTACCCCCGCCCCTAAGCGCTTGTCAGCGAAGATTCCACATGAGATTCTCTTTCTCTTTCTTCACTACTGATGGTGATGATTTGTCGTGTTACCTCTGTTTGCATTCAAAATTATACTTCTTCTATATTTCCCAAAGAATTCTGAGAGATATGCTGTCATGGCGTCCTTTGTACTCATTCTGTGACAGCTGGGTTCAGCCAATTTCCGTAGCTTTCTCTGACAACCTGCACATGTGTGAATTGGCTGTTCTGTCAGTAGTGCATTTGATTGAAATTTTTCTTAAATCCTGATATTATTATTATTATTATTATTATTATTATTATTATTATTATTATTATTTTCCATTTGATTTGTTTAGTGCAAGTTTGTCCAAAGTCTCAACCAAAGATTTAACGGAAATTTTGTTGTATCGAAAACATATGAAAAAAGTCATAGTCATAACATTGAGAGAATCGTACGCAGGATATGATTACAATTTTTTTTTTTTTTATTCAAATAATTTAAGGCTGGAAGTAATTTGATACACATTTTTCATTGCTCTTTTGAATATCCTAACTAGAGATCCAATAACATCGTTTAAGTGTGCCGTCTTAAGATGCCGCTGTTTTTTGTTTTTTGGAGTTTTTTTTGTTTTTCATTTCTGTCTTGAAGTTCTTCGACTAATTTAATTTCTCAAACGTTTTCAAATATGCGTTTTCGTCGGCTGTCTCAGCAACGTATTTCAAAATAAACTGTTCTTTTACCAGGATTTTCACAGTTATATCTTGTCGATTCCCCATCAGTCTAATCGCTGGCATCCAAAGGATGGATTCATCATCATCATCGTCGTCGTCATTCTCTTCTTCTTCTTCTTCTTCTTCTTATTATTATTATTATTATTATTATTATTATTATTATTATTATTATTATTATCTTTGATTTCTGGTACATACTCGTTTCTATCCTACTCCCAACCAGAGACCTATGGTCAGAAATGGAATCATGACGTTTTGTACTAGGCATTTTTTGAGAGTAAAAAAACAAACAAAGATCACAGATATTTTACATAGTTAAAGCCTTTCGTAAAGTGTAGGCTGTACTTGTGAGTACAATTTTTTGTATTTCTTTAAGGCATATGCTTCCAGGAATCCCTTCAATCCGAGGGCTTCAACTCTCGTTGCTGATGTCCTCATGTGCCACATTTCTGAGATTTCAATTTCCATTGTATGTTAATAGTTTTTGAAGATCTTCAAATATACATTACAGTTTGCAGGGACTGTATTATTATCATTATTATTATTATTATTATTATTATTACGTTTCTAAACGTTGTAGCCTTCTAAGATATAATGTTAGAGAAAAGGTCAAAATTTTCCAAATTTTCTATGTCAGATACGAAACCTTCCACGAGTTATTAAACGTGATGGTGCACAGTCGTCTCAGTGATGAGTCAAGGCCGCATAAAGTTTAATGTCTTGCAGCATATATAGAAGCGACAAACGTAAACCTGATTGGAAACAGAGATATAGGATTGACTGTTGAGGTTCGCAGGTCAGAGATAAAGGTTTCAAAGGATTGGCAGTTCTGTAAATATTGAAGAAAATCTATAATTCGCCTGTAATAAAGGGCTGATGCTTGAGGAATTTACAGGTGACAAAATTAATGCTGCTGTCATACCGTTTGAGTAAGTGGTTTCGTTCTTCCTTCAAGGTCTTACCTCTATAATTCTCACTGCCAATCCTAGATGATCAATTGTTAGGAATTGTTGCACTTTCTTAGGGGGAATTATGAATATATAATCCGGTTTATGTAGAGAATTTTCTAATGAAAGATTTCTTTTTATCCTTGTTTATTTTTTTTGGGGAGACATTAATTGCATTATTTGAAAGTAAGCGCTTAATGTTTCTTTTGATCAACCGATGAAAATAATTTGTTACAAATTGATTCATTTTTTTTCAGTAACCCTATTCATTGTAACTGTTTATGTAAACCCAGAGATAACAGGATTTGTCATTAATATTTATTTTATTTTGGCTTTGCTTAATGCCGTACATTTCTTTTAGGTTTTACAATAGATCCTCAATTAACTAGGAACCTTTTCTGCGATAGGAAACAAAACGTAATGGGTAGATTGCAGAAAATGAATCATAGAAGAAGCTCGTCTGATAATTACAGATTTAACATGTTGTGTGTCAGACTATTCATTGTAGACTGAACACCAGAAAAGGCTATCACCTGTCAGGTATTAATGAATATATTGCTGATAGAAATGTATTATTTATGTATAACCTATTTGCATGTGTGATGATTTTTAGAGCATTTTATGTAATGGCAACGTTTCAGTCGGTGTGCTATTAAGGTTTTATCAGATGTATGTCAATGCGGGTAACCTACAAGTAATTTCGAACTGAATTTTATGAGAGTAATTATTTCTTCTTCCACCCCCATATCTAGGGGCATTCATTGTAGAACTTTTCACTGGGTCTAATTACACACTGCCAGAGGTATTGAACCCGTCATTACTTTGTTACAAAATTTTCGAACTGTAATCCACTAGATTATTTTCCTGTCTCTACAATTCTGCGTTAAAAATGGAACCTTATTTCTACCTCACGTGATGGCATAGTAGAACAGGACCGACATACAAGGAGGCCGGGAGATGATGATTAGAGTCCTAGTGTGAATGATTGAAACAATTTCAGATATTCAAACAGTAATCATTTTATATTGTTTTTTTGTTTTTTGGGTTGTTTTTTTATCATTTAACCCCATGCAATTTGGAAATGCCCCTAATGCGCAGGACGCATGAAATTCAAAAACAAAACTGAGAATAGGGAAGATTGAGAAAAGGTCAAAATAAGACTGAAGATGGTGATTGATGTTACATTTTAATTATAGCAATTGTAGTTATCATGGAAGCGAGTAAACAAAAGGAAGTTCTATTGGTGTGAAGTGCGAGAAATGAAACTGTTGGAGTAGAAGTGGCGGGTGCATTTAGCAATATCAACAGTAAAAGCGTGGGACTTGGATATCAATCTAGTAACACGCTTAAATTCATGTATTCGGGGCACCATAAAAAAAGAACAGAGCAGTTGCCCCATCGGTGAGAATGTGAATGAAGTCATGATGCCTGGTCAGGATTGATTACACTAGAGGTCCATCTTTGGAATTTGTCACGAATCTCGAGATGTACAGCACGTGCACCAGACCAGATATGGTAACAGTATTCAATTCACAGACAAATGTCTGATTTGTAAATGTGCAAGATGAATTAAGACCATTTTCTGTTATAACACAGTAACCCAACATTCCTTGCAGTAGATGTACGTAATTTTGATATAAAAATTCGTTTTAAATTATCGTACTGTAAATTGCATTGGATATCGGCAAAAACGAATTTTCAATATTAAGTAATCAATACAAACGTTAATCAAAAAGTATTTGTCTCATTGGCTTAACATAAATGTATTGAATATGATTTGTGTTAAAATATATTTACGTTAATGTTTTATGAAAATTATTTTAGTAAAGAACTGAAAGCAGGATAAAGTTTCAGATATCAGGGTTTACAGCCAGTGTCATCGAGAATATAGTGCAGATATGGATCAATTAAATAGTTTTAAAAAAAATGCAAGTACAAGTAGCTTACAAAATAAGTTTCCTCCTTATATATATATATACTGATGTTCATATCTTGTAATATAATGATAGGTATTTACAAAGTCTACTTTCATTCGCGTAACTCATGGACATGGTGCCACAAAATTCAATGAGTGTGACTCTGATTTCAAAATAGTCTGTAAAAGCGAAAATATTTCTAATATTAGGTTGGTGCAAAAATAATGTCGTTTTACGTTTGATGTTGAACGTCAAAAAACGACATTATTTTTGCACCAACCTAATATTTACATGTTTACTGAAAAGTTCAGAGTACTTAACAGTTGTTACAACTGAATTAAACAAAGGCTTCTCGAATCAGTATCATTAGTATCTTAGGTATATTATACAGATATATTACGTATACATAATTTAGTGACGCATGACTTCAACAGCGTATCACTATTGAAGAACAATTCGTTTTTTCATACTTTGATTAAAACATTCCTAGATACTCTTAGTTTTTGTTATGGGACCTTACCCATAATAACATAATAGACTATTCCATGCGTAATAAATACTGCGCCTCAATAGGAAGCAGAGAGTTCAGTCGGCCGACCGGCTGGTCGGCTGATCGGTTGAACTCTCTGCCTACGGGCGGGGAGGAACCCGAAGGAGGGTACGCCGAAGGGCCGAGTATCTTTGGGGTGGTAGACCGACCCTGAACCCGTTTATAAGGGTTCAAAGAGCATATTTTTGCCCGAGCCTACGGGCTCGGAAACCCCACGTTAAACAGGCCTCGTGCCACATGATGCCCTAGTGGGTGGGGTGACTAAATACCATTCAGTCGGGCGACCGGCTGATCGGCTGATCGGTTGAACTCTCTGCCTACGGGCGGGGAGGAACCCGAAGGAGGGTACGCCGAAGGGCCGAGTCTCGTTGGGGTGGTAGACCGACCCTAAACCCGTTTATAAGGGTTCAAAGAGCATATTTTTGCCCGAGCCTACGGGCTCGGAAACCCCACGTTAAACAGGCCTCGTGCCACATGATGCCCTAGTGGGTGGGGTGACTAAATACCATTCAGTCGGGCGACCGGCTGATCGGCTGATCGGTTGAACTCTCTGCCTAAGGGTGGGGAGGAACCCGAAGGAGGGTACGCCGAAGGGCGGAGTCTCTTTCGGGGAGGTAGATCGACCCTGAACCCATTTACACGGGTTCAAAAGGCATATTTTTGCCCGAGTCCACGGGCTCGGAAACCCCACGGGCTCGGAAACCCCACGGGCTCGGAAACCCCACGTTAAAAAGACTTTGTGGCACAAAGTCGGTTTAACGGGTTCCTCACCGAAGGGCGGAGTGTCTTTTGATGAGGTAAACCGACACTGAACCCGTTTATACCGGTTCAAAGGATATATTTTTGGCTGAACCCACGGGCTCGGAGATCCCATGTTAAACCGGCCTTGTGCCACATGATGCCCTCGTGGCGGGGTGACTAATTACCGTTCAGCCCGAAGTCGGCCGACAGACTGATCGGCTTATTGGTTGAACTCTCTCCCTACGGAAGATAATTTTAACTTCCAACCTCATCGAATATTCATAACATAAACAGAGGCAGAAAGAAAGAAATTAAGGAAACAATAAAGAGGAATTCATAATAAAAGCCATGAATAGGAACCAGGAAGTGAATGCGGAAAAATCTAGAGATAAACGGACATTTTAAGAGATGATTTATTGATTTCTACTTTGGAGGTGATTTAAAACCAGAAAATATATTTAGATTGTAAGATGCTTTAGTGATAATAATGACTTAATAATTAACCCATAGCTGGAAGAGAACAGAGGGATCGGTGATAGTTTGGGCCGCCATATCATGGAAATGTCTCAGTCCAATAGTTGTCTTGCACGGTAGAATCAACAGCAAAGATTACCTGAAAATTTTGGGAGATCATGTTCACCCAATGGCCAAGACTATTCCCTGATGGTGACTGCATCTTCAAAGAAGATAATGCTCCAATACATACCACTCGAGTGGTTAAGAATTGGTATGAAGAGCATGAAAGTGAGCTAGAACACATGGAGTGACCTCCCCAATCTGAAGATATCAATATTATTGAACATTTGTGGTGCATTTTGCAGCAACTTTTTAGGGACCGCTATCCTCCACCGTCGTGTTGTAAAAAGCTGGAGAAGGTTTTAATGGAAGAATGACTGAAAATTCATCTAGCTGAAGTCAGGAAGCTGTATGATTCTGTCCCTAGACGTATTAAAGCTGTCTGGGAGGCTAAACGAGGACCAACTCTATATTAAATAGATTTTCTTTGAATTTAAGAAGTGTTCCAATTATTTTGTCTAACCTCTGTATAATAATCTGACCGTATATAGATACCTTAAACTCATAATCTATACGAATTTCCACTGCATCCCAAAAGTCAGTCCATATCTTTTTCTATCATGATCTATATTTAAGCTTTCATTGAATTCACTTACTCTGAAAGTAATAAAGAAAGTAACATTCCGTCGACGAATCTCATATGTTGATGTGTATTTTGTAACAGTGCTAGACAATGGTGATTTCATATATTAATAGCTAATGTGGTAGTCCACAAATGGACATATCTCGTTCACAGCCTATCAACATGTTAGTCGTGAAATAAATCTTGTCCATTCAGAACTTGGTTGATCATGGCTCTCCACAACTTTCTATCTGCTATAAATCAAGTAATGTTTGAACACATATTATAGCGCCTAGTACGAGTTCTGTCATATTTTTTCACAAGCTCGTTAGATAGGTTATTTGCTAATTTCACTTGCATTCAATACGTCCTGTCAGTTATGTGCCATACGCGATACACGCTTAGGCGATCAGGTATCTTTCGATACATGACTGACGAGGCAGATTTTTTTTTTCCGCAGTAGATTGCCATTTCTTTCTACGTAAATCAGTTACCATCTAAGGCTATAGAACCTGGGAGAGGAAAGAAGATTCATAGCCTTCCTAAGAATATTAGCACGTGAAGTGAATGTAATGGATTCGACTGGAATTCGAACTCGCCTCTCCGATTCATCAATCCGATATGTTATCCGTTGCCTTTTATTATGCTTTGAAGTATCTAAATTTCTCTGTTTCTGAATTATAAAAAAAATAACTACCAAAAAATGAGAATAATCTTTAATGTAAAACTGCTTTTATTAATTTGTTTCAGACCGTGCATAATTCTTAACTTATGTTGTTGTATATTTAAATACGTGGATAATATTTCAGTATAATTTTCAGTGCTAAAGTCTGTCAGCTGTCAGCGAAATATGCGAAGTATATTTTGAGAAGCCGCTTTTTGGAATGGAAAAATCCACAACAATCCCAAAGCTTTGCGTCGCTTGCAGAGTTTAGGAGCAAACAAATATATTGAATTAACCAAATTCTTGATGAAAGAAGCAAGTTTTGGAAATTACGGTTGCACATTCAATCGAATATTTCTCAAAATTTTTGGATGGAATGAGAGTTAGCACCGCTGAAAATATAATCGACAAACCAATAAAATTCAAACTAATTATGATACGCTCATTTTCAGCTAATAGAAAAAAAGCACTTTGAAAAAGTCTGGTTCTATATAGTTCTGATGATAAGTCAAATAACATAGATGATTGGAGTCTGTCACCTGTGCTTGCATCCAGTCTAAAATAACGATAGGTCAAATAACACGGATGATTGGGGTCTGTCACCCGTGCTTGCATCTAATTTTAAATAACTATAGATCAAATAACACGGATGTTAGGGATCTGTCACCTGTGTTGTTATCCAGTCGAAAATAACTCTAGGTCAAAAAGCATCGAACATTAGGTTCTGTTACCCGTGCTGACGTCCAGTCTAAAATCAGGATAGGTCAGATAGCACGGATGACTGTGGTCTCTCACCCGTGCTAACATCCAGTCTAAACAAAAGATAGATGAGATAGAAGGGGAAATCGTGGTCTGTCCCTCATGCTGGCATCCATTCTAAAATAACAAAAATTGAATTCAAACTTGAGAAAGACTATTTTCAGATTTCATGTAGTGTTGATCTTTGATACCTTTGAAAATTCGTGTTCCCTTCACAGCTAAAATCAAAACATATGTGTAGGAAGACTTATAGTTCAGCTCTGATCATTTGGACCCTCATTCGTCTCTTTTCCCTTTTAAACCTTATAGAAAACTCTTTTATCTTCCATTAGAATTATTGATGCTAACGTCAAGGAGAATAACACCATGTACCTTCTCGATGGAATGTTTTGCGCTTACATGAACTGGAAAGATAATAGCGAGCAATTGCTAGGTTTGCTAATAGGAAGTTTGCTTAACTGTGTCGTTCAAGACAATTTCTGTCGCCAGCATCGCTCTTACACATTTATAAATCTACCATACATCAATACATTGAGCATTTGTGTCACACATGGTCACGTACTATGCAATTACTGGCAATTATTAAATCTAAATAATACACTGCAATTTTAACAGTTCTTATCTCGCATCTCGGATTCAGTTACTTTTCAAGCGACATAACGTAACCACCGCTACAAATATTTCCATGGTAATTTTTTTCATGCGAATTCCTCTTTATTATCTAGACTTTAAATCGCGAATTTACTACTAGAGTGGTAGCTATGTCTTATAATTTACTGTTGAAATTACCAGATGTAGCCATAAGTACTATGCCATCATCTTCTTACACACTCGGCCTTGTGAAACTCTCTTCCAAATTTCTTACTTTCCAGTAAATTATGATATTAAAAAAATGCACACCATTATCGTTCCAAGCGCTTTCGGCTACTTCTATAGACATTATCAAGGATGTTGATTATATACTGAATTTTCGAGTGTCATCATCTACATATAAGTTTAGGGGTGTTCTATATTTAGAAAACCGTTAACACGCTGCCTTCACTGCTAAACAATATACGATTGATACCGAGGAAAATATATATTTTTTCAGTGTATACGTTATTTTAATAGATACAATTTATTTAAGTGCTCTGTTTTTTAAATAAACAGTATTAATTACATTTACCGCCTTGAATGTTCGAGAAATTTTCTTAAAAAATATGCGTTCTCCAAAAGAATCGAACCTGCGTCCTATACCGGACCACGAATTGATATGTTACTCTATATCATTTCGCTACCTAATATCAAATTACTGCTTATAAACACTAGATCTGGACTTTTTTAAGTATATTCTTTTCTGTAGGTGGGTGGTATAGTACTGGTTATTAAAAAAAATTACGTTTAATTAAATAAATCACTTTCATACTTTAAGTCTGAGCTTCTGAAATTGGGAGTCGCCATCCACACTTGAGTCTATGGAAAGATTCAGAAGCTGTAAGAAAAAGTCAGCAATAAAGTTCTTAGGGAGCGACAGAGTGGCATCCGAATTAGTTAATACGTACACTAGTACCGCCTCCTGAGACCGTTAGCATTAAGAAGCTACTTTTGTGAACGACCATGGTGAAATTAAAAGTAGGGTTTCAGGGGGGACGGCAAGCTAACATTCTATCCAGGCTCCATCGGGTAAATATCCCAGATTGTTATTCGTACTTTTATTCTACAAAAGTAAGATCAATATTTCATTTTTAGTCAGTCTTTATGGGAGAGGTAATTTCCTTTCTCTTCTTCGCAGATCTAATTTCTTTTTTTCCAGAAACGGATCGGAAAAGTATCATCTTTCGCGCTGTTTCATGGGTACCAGATGTAACTAGAAGAGGAAATAATGATGTCACTTCCACATTACCCAAAAAATAATGTTGGTGCGGAAACGTATCAGAAATTGCAATAACAGAGGACTTGAGAAGGGTTTTTTTTTCTGAAAAACACTCTTATGAATTTTATTAAAAATGCAACCACCAGTAACATTATCTACAAAATCAATTAATGCTTAATTAAAATAAATAAGAACATATATATATATATATATATATATATATATATATATATATATATATATATATATATATATATATATATATATATGTAGATTGATAATATTAGTGGTAAATATACATATATATGCAAAATCCACAGTTGCATATATACACATGTATATTTTAGAATAAAAAATTCCGAGAGGATAGAATCCAGGTAGAACTCAATGTCCGGGACAGAGTAAGGATATAATAAAAAGGCTTAAACACTAATATTCCATGGTCATAATTTATTCCATTGGAATCGTAAATACGATTAACAGAGAGAGTTGTATTTAAAACTCTCTCTGTTAAACCCCTCTCTTATGAACTAACATTCGTCTCACACTCTCATAATTACACTCTCTCTAAATTATATTTTTATTTCCGGAGTAGGTTTTTTTCTGTTTTCTTTTTGAATTTGTAGGTCTGATGAATTGGATCGTATTTACGATTCCAATGGAATAAATTATGAACATGGAATATTAGTGTTTAAGCCTTTTTATTATATATGTATGTATGTATTCGTAAAACTGTTTGTATTGCATTAGTTTCATATTGTATGAAATCTACTTATTTATCTGTCTATCTTCCTGAGATGAGGTAAATGCAAATTATTTGGACTATTGTCCTCATCTTTGTCGCCATATTTATTCCAACGTTTCGGCCATTGTACTCTCCGGCCTTCTTCAGGTGTTTGGAATGTCGGACAGAACCCTTTATTTTGCTCACTGTGGAAGACTGTTCTATTTCTATATGCCATGTTTAACGGGTGTCACTCATCAGTTATCTCCTGTTAATTTTCCTCTGAAAGTTCTCCACTGCCTTAACCGAGTATTGAACTCACACTCTTTAGGCCCTGTCACTGGATCTAACCAACGCCTTTATCCACTGTGCTATGTGTCCTTGTTCGACATTCCAACCACATGAAGAAGGACGGAGCGTACCACGGCTGAACCGTTGTAATAAATATGGCGACAAAGATGAGGACAATAATCTGAATAATGTAAATAAAATCTACTTATGTTAAAATTCAAGAAATGCTGCACAAAATACCATTAATATCCAAGCCTGAAACAACTTCTGCTACCATCAGGCTTCTCAGATATTTAAACTTATAATACAGTGTTTAACTAATCACCGTGCTGCCTTTCTGGCAACGAGTGACATCTGAATCTCACTTTAGTAAAAATGGTGTTTGCTAAGGGTGCGCTGTCAAAGCATACATTATTTTTTTTCTTCGTGATTAGAAGTTGTAACTTTGAATAATGAAAAATTTATTGAACATGTCATGTTTTAGCACCAAAATGTCTGGTTCCCAAAAAGTCTGGGACCAGAAGAACTGGCACACAATCGCAATCATCACATTACGACTTCAGTTTTATGACAAAAACACTTCAGGGACAACCAAAGGTCAATTCTTCCAACATTATTTTGCTAGTTTTCTGTCTTTTAGTTAGTAAGACAAAATCTGTTCAGTCAGCTTTCTTAAATTGGAGTTATTTTTAGGTGAAGATGGAGAATTAATCTTAAAAGAATAAAGAAAATATTAACGGAAAATTAAAGACTACAGCATACCCTATTCTCCAGCGAAATGAAAAGAAGCACTGCAAATAGGGAGTACCCATTATTTATCATGAAATATGCTAGACAAATAAACGTAAATTAAATTTTCTCATACTTGATTCGATTCTGGACATGGAGAGATTGTTATACCTTGACATTAACATATTTTCTTTTAAAATATCACCTCTAACTAGGTGATAAATCCACTAAGACAAACGCCGATTGTGTTTAGCATGGAACAGGCTGTTGCTTATGGGTACTGACATCAATGTCGACTGATATATATATATATATATATATATATATATATATATATATAGAGAGAGAGAGAGAGAGAGAGAGAGAGAATCAAACTTTATTTCATTCTGGATATAGAGAGATTCATATACGTTGACATTAGCATACTTTCTTTTAGAAAATCAGCTCTCTATATGTGTATATATATATATATATATACATATATATATATATATATATATGTGTGTGTGTGTGTGTGTATATATATATATATATATATATATATATTGTGTGTATTTAGACAGCATTTTTTCATTCATACATGTTTCATTAAATAATATAGACAAGTTTTGTCTATTTATTTTATGTAAATTCTTTTCATAACGTCTGATAAGCTTAATAACATTATCTTTAAACAAAGAAAGTAAATCACAATATTGATACCTAGTTTTTTTAATCCAATCTAAGCTTTCGGTTTACATAAGCCATTATCAAATATTACAATTACTGTACAATATATTACGCATTACACGGTCAAGAATGTGATGGTTTTCTGTTTCTGTTGACATGGACGATTTCCAAGCAACGCTAGATACGTACATATAAGACGCTGGAAGCGAAAATCGCACCACAGCTCATGACGTCACACATGACCATGCGAGAGTGACTTCGAAAAGTATTAAGTATGGGAATCCGTTGTTATAAACCAAAGGCTTCTGTTACCAATTATAGACATTTAAGAATATTTGTAGAGATTTCATAGTTTATTTTGTTTAAGTTAGGTTTCAACAGTTTTATGTATATAGTTTCAAGAATTTTTAGTTTTTGTTCATTCTTTTCATGATTAAATATAATTGTATTTTCGACAAGGATTTTACGGAATTGTGTGTGCAGCCAGGCATGTTGTTTTAAATGCCTAAAAATGTTAGAGTTTTCATTCAAATGTAGTGTCAAGCGTCGTGAAAGCGTGTTTGTGGTGTGACCAACATAAATATTATTTAATTCGTTGGAGATACAATCTCCCAAAGGGCACTTGAATTTGTAAACTAGGTTGCTTTTTTGGAAATCGCTAACCAGGGAGAAGAATAATTGCGAATAATTAAGTTGGATATACTAGATTTAGTATAGTATATGATTAACTTTTTGCCCTGATCTGTTGTTGATATATTAGTATTTACTAAATTTTATAGTATATTTTCATCTTGTTTATAATTAGTATGCATTTGAATACGATATAGTAGATTAATATGTTTGAGATTAGTCGAAGCAGTATTATGTACTATTTGCTTAGTATTGAGATTTCTAAGAAAGCATCTTATTTGTTCATCAACTATATAGTTTAGAAAGCTATTATTAATAAGTGTTTGCTTTATATTCTTTAGTTCACTGTAAAAAATCTGTTTTGTGGAATTATTAGTTTCTGCACGATGGATTAGATTCTGATAAATACATTAACCTTTCCAACTAGGAACTAACTAAGCACCAAAAAGAATTGTTTAACCTTGGACCTAACTGGCATATATACCGTGAGTGCAATCGACTTTTTAAATAAAATAAAAAATGAAACCCTATACCAAAACATCTTTAAACTCCAGGATGAACAAACAATAGAAACAACAGAAGAATTTAAAGACTTACTTAAGGCCAAGGCATTCAAGGATCGGCATGATAAAAGCAGAAACTTCTCAAAAATACTTTCTAAACAACTGACAATTGCCGTACAAGTACTGCGCAACAACCCTGACATTATCGTTAAAAAAGCTGATAAGACCCACATTTTTTCATCCTAAACAAATTGGATTACAACAGAAAAACTTGACCACATATTCCATGATCACATAAAATCATAGATTAATAAACTTATTAATGCTAATAATGCTGAACAGAACTCTTTAAAACTCCCTAAAATTGTCGGTGATTATAGACCTACTTACATATACGGCACTATATAAACACATAAACCTAACTATCCTCTCCGTCCTATCATATCGCAAATTCCAACTCCTGTATATCATGCAACAAAATTTATATTTCTAAGATGAAATATTATGCATATCATTATCATTAATCGGAATATTGTCCTCATTGTCGCCATATTTATTACAACGTTTCGGCCGTTGTACGCTCTGGCCTTCTTCAAGTGGTTGGAATGTCGGACAGAACCCTTTATTTCGGTCACTGGGGAAGACTGTTCTATTTCCACGTGCCGTGTTTAATGGATGTCACTCATCAGTTATCTCCTGTTAATTCCCCTCTGAAAGTTCTCCACTGCCTTAAGGGTGCATTGAATTCACACTGTGCCCTCTCACTGGATCTAACCAACACCTTTATCCACTGTACCATGTGTCCTAGAGATACAGAGGAAAATAGACAAAAATTGAATGGCCAGTAAATTGTAACTCTGTCTGCGAAAATGTTTCTTAACGAACTTTGGTTACAATCGTGTAATGGATCACTGAAGCGTTTCGTTCTCGTGAGATTTTTCCATTCTCGCTATTTGAAGACTTGTGTGGAGCTCGCTAAAAGCATCTGCAGGTGAATGAGGAATTTAGAAGTAAAATACTTTAGTTTGATGGATCAATATATATATATATATATATATATATATATATATATATATATATATATATATATATATTCCCTTATAAGGAATGTTTGGCTCGTAATATTCAAACGCTAACAGAAATTAGTGAGCACGAAAAACTATTTAAGACAAAATATATGGAAATAGCACAACACTGACAAAATCACTTGGGACCACAAAGATCCGGAACTAGAGCAATAAATGATATTTTGGAAAATAAGAGAAACTGCGAAAGCTTACAACGACACATTGAAATAATGTAACATTCATCTTGGTGAGAAAATACCAATAATTACTCTTCCAGAAACGGGAACTCAAAATATAGTATCACTGTTTATTTACAAATGCCGACACGAAATTAAATTCCTAATATGCTACCTAAAATAGCCTTAGGTATTAGCAATTGATAATCTGTAGACTAAATCTAATAAACTTTATATTAAAAATTAACATAAAAACTGTAGAAAATATACAAAATATATTTAAATCAATATGATTAAACGAATAAATTAATTAATGAATAAACATTAATACCCTCCAAATAAAAATTATGAATCATATGTAACGATTATAAAAAAAAAACAAAAAAAATAACAAGGAAAAACTAGGCTCATCTTCTACTACACATAGGTTAGCCAGCGCCGTATATATAGAACCTACACAAGCGTTTTATGATCATTTAAAGTGGGAAACTGTCAAGCATAGTGTTGCAATCCTGTCTTCTACACACACACGCATACATATATATATATATATATATATATATATATATAGTTTATGCAAAACTAGTTAATCCGCATGGGTAGACCCAAGGAGGATGATATCCAGAGAGCTCAATGTAAAATCCAGAGCAGATATGTTTGAATAAAAACAGACCACTTTAAGGTTCCATGTAATAAGTTATTTCACCACAACCCCTTTAACAGGGCTATGGATCATCAGACTTTACTTCCAAAGGTTGAAATAAAAAAAAATAGAGATAGATAGATAGATAGATAGATAGATAGATAGATAGATAGATAGATAGATAGATAGAATATAATTTTACGGTAAGCTATATTTATAGGTTAAATTTTAAAATATCAGGGAAGAATGTATGCTAATATAAAATTGACCATTGAGGCCAACTCCCAGGTTACAGTCTGTTTCATGCTGATGATTGCGTTTAGGATGACTTAGGTTGTTGCCTCTGAGCGTTGCCATCAATGGAGAGGTTTTAATCGACTTCTATTTTCCCTCAGATTAGGCCGTTTGCAGTGATTTGCAGTAATATGAATCTATTTTCGGAATATATGATGAATTTTTTTTTTGGTCTTGAAACATATCAAGTCATCATTGGTTGCATCAGATTTCAACGTCCAAGTAACCATCCTATATTTCATAAGAAAACGAAACTCATAAAAAAAGTGCCTTCAATGCAACGTAAATAGAAATTAGGTCGATTTCCCTTTTACGGCTGAAATATTCGGATCACTCTTGATAAACACGCACGCACACACACACACACGCATATATATATATATATATATATATATATATATATATATATATATATATATATATATATATATATATATATATATATATATATATATATATATAAAATTGTGTATTTGGGCAGATATCTCTTTTTAAAAAGTTTAGTTATAAACGACTGGCAATCTACTGCGGTAAATTCTTTATTTAATTTTAACTCAGTTCTCACAATTTTCTCCTTTTCTGAACATTTTCTGAATCGTCCGAATGTTCTGATTGTCTAAACGCTTTCAGTTATATTTGTCACCATTATCAAAGATGATTTTATGTTTAAAATTACAGGGAGACTCACGTTACATTTCTCTGATCATAGCTGAATTCGATCTCGTGAAGATACACAGGGAGACCAAACTAAGTCGAACCGCAATATATTCGCTGCTAATACAAATATAATAACCTCATCCACATGTAAAAAAATGGCTAAAATTAATGGAAACATTATTAATGAAATATAAAAAGGCAAAATTCACTGATATTAATGATGAACACGACCATAATATTCTGACCGCGTTTTGAAAATAAAACGTTCCAATATCTCGAAATAAATTAATAAAACAACTCAGGCAATCAGATTCAAGTAAAAATAGCATCAAACTTGAAAATGTCTAAATGCATAACTGAAATCTATCGGACATACAAAACATTCGGGCAATGTCTACATAATTTATGTCCAGAAAAGTATAAAATTATGAGAATACTGAGAAAATCAGAAAAGGAAATAAAAAAGTAACTGCAGTACCATGTCAAAAATTATATATATATATATATATATATATATATATATATATATATATATATATATATATATATATATATATATATATATATATATATTTCGGTGTTGGTAAGAGAGTGTCTGTGCCTTTGCGAATTGAAATTTATAAAGAATAATTCTGTTCACTGATTTATACACAGCTCCAAAAACCCACAGATGTTTATTGGCGAAATGTGCAAGAATATGTCTTCCCAGATAACCAACACGCAGGCGCAGTTTTATTTAACGCTAGAGGAGCATTTTGTTTGTTTATATACTGGCAGTGTTAGTTATTTCATTATTTACTCTGCAGCATGTCATAAAAAATCGAATTCATTTCTGCTTCTGGAACATTAAATGTATTTTCAATTTCCAGAAAACAAAATATGACTGCATACGTGTTTCTGCTTATATCCGCCGACAGACTGCCATGTAAAAAGAAAAATTACTAAAAATGGCTGAAGCCGTGAAGCAAGAAAGAATATGCATTTCTATTTAACAGGAAAAAATGGCGACTAAAAAAGAAAGAAAAATAAAAGGAAGTATTTTATAAAGAATAGATAAATACAATAAACGTGAATATATGTAAGTGAAATATGGCTGAAAATGTGGAAGAAAATAAACGAATTTAATAAAAGAAAATTTGAAATTAGTATCGAAGAAAGAGACTGGTTAATGAATAAAATGTTCAGAAAGACGGATGAATGAACAAATGAAAGTAGAAGAATGAAATTCAGTAGAGGAAAAAAAAATGTATACAGAACGTAAACAAGTGAGCGAACGAGAAGGACATTCATGATTGAAAAAAAAAAAGATAGTTACTAAGAAAAAAAAACATAAGTCGACTTTCAATAAACGGATTTTTAAGACGAATATTTCAATTTTCTCACACACCGTCATTTTTTTAAAAATCTTATTGAAACTTGACCACATTACGAAAAACATTTTTCGCATTTAATATCGGCAGTTTTGTTGAAATCTACTTGAAGGTTTGTTTTTAATTTTTAGTGAAATTTCTGGGCTTCATATATGTACGTGGGCAGCAGAAGTAGAGAAAATGAATTGAATAAAGTGCCAGTCTATATTAATAATAATAATAATAATGCTATAAATGTTATTGGGATATTTATGGAAGCACTAAGAAGAAATTGAGAGAAAGATCGATATGGAAGATTGTTTGTGATTAGGCCGTTGAGAATATACTTCTTGTATCCTCGACTGACGTATGCCAAATTTATTAAGTACCACATTACTATTCAATTAATAATACTGTCAATATATCAAAGCCTTCATTCACTCAAATTAGAAAATTATGTATTACTCCTAAAGAAATAATTTTTAAAAAATTCTAGCGACACTCTTAATAAATAACCCTCTTTAATCAACATGCACATGAGAATGTATCGACTGCACAGATTCTCACAGCTGTATTCACGATTATTACATTATATCTGCTAGGATTCATGTTCGGATTCTCTTTCTTAAAATATGTGCTGAATATGGTGAAACAAATATCCGTAGAGATACTTACCTGAACTTCTAAGAAATAGTTAAATATTTCTATATTTATTTAATTAAACATATATTTTTTTAACGACATATTTTTTTAAATAACCATGATTTCTAACTTTCGCCATCTTTGATATAGTTTCATGATACCGTCCTTCCAAACATGGAATCTTTCTGGGTGATGAACTGCTCTGTCTTTCTGGGTGATGAACTGCTCTGTCTTTCTGGGTGATGAACTGCTCTGGGCAATTGAAGTTCTTCCCATTATAATAATTTTTCGGGGAAATAAGTGGAAATAGAATCTACAAAGACAGTTATATACAGCGCGTGTAGAGCTAAACCACAGCCAAGCTGTACGAAAATTCTACCGGGCCTATAAAGAGACGTGAGTTCCGGCTTTGTCCGGATGGAAGAGGATTTCCATCCCATTTGGACGATTCCGGAAGCTGTTTATCAATTGCAGGCAAGTACAGTCCGAAAATGTACCGACTAAAGGTCCTGTTAGAAACAGTGCTTGCGTGAATTTTGAGTTTGATTTTTGGCGGAGGGAACTCGTAATTACCAACACACTTGCAAACTAACAACATCAACTTCATCGTATGCAAAAGAGATTTAGGAATAGTTAATGACGATTCATTTCGTTCAACCCAGAGCAGTTTTCGTGGTACATTGTTGTAATTAAATAATTTTCCATCACCTGCAAAATTAAAAACGAAGTAATTTTTTGTTACATTAGAATAAGTACCTCCACTTTTTCGGCATAAATTTTCGATACCTAAATTTAAAATGATTTTTTTTTAAATGAAAAAACATGCTTGAAGATTTTATTTTAGCTTTAATTGAAAGTTTAATCATTGAATTTATTATTTCCATTAAGTAAACAATTCTGATGTATTTCAGATAGAAACTATATACATTGGAATGTCAAATTTAATTTCAAATTTTTAAATTTTCTTAAAAACGGTCATTTTCTTAATTTTAAGAAATTTGTAAACAAACACAAATTTATCGATTTTAAAAATATTTTAAAAAATTTCTGACACGTTATTTTAGTAAAATTAGAAAATGTAATGTTAAATTAATCTGATTTAAAAGAAATATTACTTACTTATTGCATAAAATAGTAATATACAACAAATTATTAACGATTGCTACTGTTATTTTGATCCAATATTTGATCCATGTGTTGATTCACGAGTGATGACAGCTACTACGGATGACCATAAATGAAAATTATTAGAAATCTGAGTGAACGCTTTTATTTTTAGTTTTACTGTTATGTTTATTTATTAGAATGAAGGCACAAAACTCTTTTTTATAATATAGGGCAATTTCAGTCTACCGTACATGAAAATAAGGAACATATTAATTAAAAAAATACAACATAAAAAATTATTTGAAAAAAAATTAGCACAACTAAGTTTATTAAACTTTGAAATTTCTAATTAACACAAGGAAATAGCCTAATACAGAGTTTTACACGATTTTTAAACTATTAAATTAGTATAATTAAAATTTAAAACAAATGAAAAGATTCTTATAAAATTGTTGTAAAATTTAATTATTCATCAGAAAAAAATTATTTCTTCAGGTAATAATGACCATAATACTATTTATTTACAAAAGAAATTAAAAGCTTTTCTAATTAAGTAATATCATAGTTTTATTAGATTCATTATTTTTCAATACAGTGCAGATTTTCAGTTAGTTAGCACAAATTTGAAAAAAAAAGCAGGTTATTTACCATCTCTAATGACTCTTACTTTAAACAAAAAAAATTTGTTCAGGAAATAAAAAAGTTTTGAACGAAATTTTAGGACAATAAATAAGTGGGGTGTAACATATTTAAAAAAAAAAATTACCAAAATTTTCTAAAATAAAATACTTCAAAAATAATTTCATTCATTTGTAAATAAGTCCTGAAAATTTCATTAAGATCGGACAATTACTTGAATTTTACAAGAATTTCCAAATCAATGTTTTTTCAACGGGGAAAAAAGCGCAAAAAAACAATGTTTTTTTTAACGTCCCCGCGATGACGTAAACAAAAGAAGATTTTAACCAAAATTTCGAACGTGTTAGAAAATATAAAAAAATTTCAAAAAATAATTAAAAAATACTTTGGTATTTCATCTTAATAATAACATAAGCATTTTGACGATAAAACTTGATTTCCGTTAAGTTTGCGGAATTTTTTATTACGCTATGCTGTTTTCCCGCAAAAAAAGTGGAGGTACCAACATTAGAACAATCATTATAGGGGAAATAAAAATATCTGTTGAATCGTGAGGCAACGAAATATGGAAAACTTCTTAAATTCCAATAATTCCAAAATAAGTGAATGCGCCCATATGATACATGTGGATAATTTCAGTGATGTCACGTGGCATTATGTTTAATCAGTATTTGACTTAGTTCACGTCAATGATTACAGAATAAACAGACACACATACACACACGCACACACGCACACACACATATATATATATGTATATAATTGTACGTGCACTTATATTTGTATCCATATATATATATATATATATATATATATTTCTATATATAACTCATTTAATCACCAGTTACTTACCATCGCCTGCCTGAACATCTACAAACAAAGTATTGAAACATGTGTATCAATTTCACATGTTTTTATTATAATCACTTATAATTACACAAACACACACACACACACACATATATATATGTGTGTGTGTGTGTGTTTGTGTAATTATAACTGATTACACAAACACACACACACACATATATATATATATATATATGAATGTACTTATTATATAAACACACACAAACACACACACACACACACATATATATATATGTATATATATATATACACATATATATATATACACACATATATATATATATATATATATATATATATATATATATATATATATATATATATATATATATATATGTATACATCCACAGTTGTGGACAAATATTATATATATAAACATATAGACAGAATTGTGGACAGAATTATATATATATATATATATATATATATATATATATATATATATATATAGAGAGAGAGAGAGAGAGAGAGAGACACACACACACACAGAGCGAGAGAGACACAGAGAGAGAGAGAGAGAGACAGAATTGTGGAGAGATTTATTCACCCTCATTTGCCTAATTACAAATAACCCTGTAGTACATCAAATTTGCATGGGAATTCCATGTGCATTTTTAACAACTAATTAAATAATTAATTTGAAAGAATGTGCAGTTATGGCCATAACCAAATTTTTATTTCTCTATTAAACAATCACACAAAATAATACCGAAAAATATTTAACAAATGACAAAATAATTATCCCTCTTACATCAATAATAATTTTTTTTAATTTTTATTCTTGATTATTGCTTTTTATAATCTTTGATAGTATTTTACAAGATCAATACCCTTATTATAAGTATTTTGCTTCATTCACCCCTGGCAATAGCTTCTCATTCCTTCTAATAGAAAAGACTTCTTTCTCTTACGTTTTTCTTCAAATATGTTCTATACAATTTCTATTTTGTTTAAACCAGGACTTATTGCGGGGTACGACACCTTTATTTTGCTGTTATCTAAATATTTTGCAATAATTATTGCCACGTGTTTCGAGTCATTGCCATGTTGAAACGTCCAGTGACAGCCAAAGACTGCTTTCATGCTGTTTGTTTTAATTTATTTTTTAGGATATCCAAATACTGCTCTTTATCCACGATAAACTGAACTTTACTGGTTCACCTCGTCCAGAAACAGTAAAACATCCCCAAAGCAGAATACTCACACCAATGTGGTTAATTGTAGAGACGGTATTTTTTCGTTTGTGAACTTCATCCTCTTTGCTCAATGCATAATGATAGCTCATTTGACAAAATAATTCTAGTTTTGTCTCATCTGACCATAAAACAGAGTTCCAGTATTTACTTCCATGTTCTAGATAGCTTCAACCGTGAGCTAATAAGCATTTTCAGAATTTAGCATCAAGCCCTATTCGATGAATACAGCTAGTGATTGTCTTCATTAATACATTCAACCCTGATGTCTCTTCTTTATTGACAATGTCCGTTGTCATTACGTGAGACATTTCTTACAATTTTCCTTTCCGTTTTCTCAGAAACTGAGCGTTTTCTTTCAGTCCTTAATTTATTCTCAACACAATGTGTCTCGTTGTACCTCTTGATAGTGCTACGAATTATCGACCTAGGAACATTTAAACTGTTTGAAAGTGTTGAATATCTATCACCTTGTTTCTACACATCAACGTTCTTCATTCAGAGTTCCTTGTTAGGTTCAGCCATCTTTGCCAGCGTTGCAGAAAAAAAGGACTTTTCTCTATATGAGTCTTCTTTATTGCTTTTTAGGAATTCAGAAAATAAAGATAATCAAACCAAAGAAATAAATGAAATAATTAAAAACTGCACCCGCCAAAATAATAGTTAGAATAATCTACAGCAATCAACCCCAAAATTAAATAAATATCTTTAATTATCTCCCCAAACCAAAACAAAACTATTGAATAAGCAATATAAACAAAGCTTTACTACGTTAATAAAACACTGATTAAAATAAAAATAAATAAATAAATATATAAGATAAGAAATATAAATTAAAAATAAAAATTAAAAATAAATAAAAACAAGCAAAATATATTAACCCAAATAAATAAAGAAATAAACGACTTTCGTCAACATAACCGCTAAAATAGACTACCCACAATGCACCAGTGATCCGTATCTATAAATAGCCGAGAAAAGAAACACACGTGACCTGACAATTGTGTCTAGCAGGAAACAGCCTGGCGCCTCTAAGTGTTGACTTCAGCGTTCACACACACACACACACACACACACACATATATATATATATATATATATATATATATATATATATGTCTGTGTGTGCGTGTGTGTATGTGTGTGTGTAGCTCTGTTTAACACTGATCACTGTATTTTCCTATCACCTCAGAAAGAAATATATTTATTCGTACATGTAAGTATTTGTGTGTTTGTATATCCTTTATCCTATCCATTCATATATATATATATATATATATATATATATATATAATTAATACAAATATAAAATCTATCACTTAGGAGATTGATGTTAGCTTCAGCATCCCGATTCTAGATTTTTGTAGAGGGTACTCCAGTAATCTCTCTGTCCATGATTCAGGGCATATCAGCAATGTTTTTTCTCTTTGTTTTTTTTCTCTTATATTGTGTTAAAAATAATTTAAGCAATTGGTGTGTCTTTCTTTTTCTTCTACCTCTTTCATTTTATTTTTATGGCTTGTGAGTGTAATGTGTATGTGTCTGTATGTCGCGTATATATTTTTCCTGGGCGTGTACGGGCGCCTGCGCACGTGCATGCTTTTCTGTGGGTACGTATAGAATATCCTGTTTATTTATTATTTTCAGTCATTATCTGAAACAAATTTAATAATTCGGCAACAGTTTTTTTCTGACAGTCACTGTTCTTATTAATTTTTGAGCATTTCTAGCCCTTTTTTATTTTGAAAATGTAGGTGTTTTTCATTTTTTTATTTAAATATATCTTTCTTTAATATTAATGCTTAAATGTTAAGGTAAATATTTATATATGTCTTCACTTGGTCATTATTTCGTTTTACATATTTGATTTGGTAACATCTTAAGTAGTAGGGAATTTTAAATTTTGTTAATAGTTGTTTGAATTTGTATACATATACTGACATTCGCATGTTTACGCACAGACATATATACATGTATATACAGTGTGACTGAAAAGTAATGTCTATCAGTTTTACAATATTCCGTCATACATAAAAAAGGAGTTAATTTTCAATCACCTAGTTGATGTGCATTTGTATTGATTCTTAAACAATGAAACATTATTTTTCCTAAGCTGGAAAAAGAATAAAGACAATTAGTAACTCTTAAAAAGTACGTATATATTTATATACCTACACTTACCCATATATATATATATATATATATATATATATATATATATATATATATATATATATATATATACATATATATATATATATATATATATATATATATATATATATATATATATATGAAAACGTATAGTCTTAAGACGTGCTATATTTATGGGATAAGTTGCTCCATATCAGAGATAGTGCTGTGTAAATATAAACGTGAACATAGAAGTCAACACTTAGAGGCGACAGTCTGTTTCATGCTAGATGCAATCGTACGGCCACGATTGGATCTACCATGAAACAGACTGTCGCCTCTCTGTCAGTCTGTTTGTCTCTCACTCTCTCTCTCCCTCCCTATCTCTATGTATATATGAAGATCTATATATATATTTATATATATGAAGAACCATATATGTATATATATATATATATATATATATATATATATATATATATATATATATATATATATATATATATAAGGTTTATGAAGAAATATAGTATTAAGGTGTACTATATTTATGCGATGAAGTTCTTCATAGCAGGGATAGAGCGTATGAAAATATAAAAGTGAACACTCAGAGTCAATAGGCTGTTGCATGCTAAAGGCAATCGTCAGGCCGCTGACGATTGCATCTTGCATGAAGCAGCCTCTCCGCTATGAGTATTGAATTCAATGTTCACTTTATATATATATATATATATATATATATATATATATATATATATATATATATACTTGTGTCCATAACAGAACGACAATACTAATTTCATTCTTACTTCCACGTGAATAGCACACACAATTTGTTCTTATCTTTCTAATGACTTGTGAGATCAGAGGTAGATGGTCATTTTTTTTCTTAGGTGTTATATCTGGAGTATATATTCAGTTCAAAACGTACCATTCTTGCCTCCATGTAATCGACTTACTTTTCAAATCTTTTTGTCAGTGTTCATCCTGTGATATCTATCTAAGCAGACTCTTTACATTTTATTCGTTTAAAGCAGATTTCCGGATTATTAACTACATGCTTATTGCTTTGTCAAAGGAATGTTCACATCACCGATGAAATAATCGACCATATTGTTAATATGTCTGAAAATAATTATTTGAAATTATTTGCCTTAATAGGAAATATTACGTGACTTGGATACATTCCGAACTAGCACCGAACACTCCACAGGATTATGAGAAGTTTAAATGGAAGGAATCTGAGAGATGTTCTATTTTACAGTTAACTCAAATTTATTCCCAAGTGAAAGCAAAATATATATATGAAAGAAAATAAAATTATTTCTATGTTTTTAAACCTTGATTTTGCCCCATTATGTAAAAACGTAACAAAACAAATAAATTTTCCTTACTAATGTTGATTACTGCATGTTACCATCGACCCCAGTGTTTTTGGATTCAACACTAGAACCGAGAAATCTAGCGGGGATCTATAGCATTGACAACTTCCTGTGATTTTGCGGAAGAATATGTAGCTAACTGATAGTTACATATATCTTCAGACAATTCCAGACGATAGTACTTTTATACTGATTGAAAAAATTGGGTTATTTCCCCTTTTCTTTCATGATTTCTGTTATATTTACAGCAGCTTCATAGGTCCATCCAACTGATAACTCGTAATTTTCTGAACAAATCTTTTAGTGGATGACTTTTACCAGCGTACGCGATCTGTATGCATTTATAGAATTCTTGGAAAAATAATAATCTAAGCGTGCACTATCGACTTAATTTAGTGGATGTGTTTAAACTTCGAAGGTAAGGTTTAATGATTGTTGTTAGTTTAACAGCCAAGGACATAATCTCAGCACAGATTATACACGAGGTTATTGTAAAAGAAGCTTCTTCGTACCCGAGGATAAAGTTAGTCTAGGCTATTTCATAAGCTCAAGTTAAAGATGGACTCGGCTAAAATATACCAACACTTTTTTCTTTTCTAGTAAGATGTACATGCTTATACCGACAGAAGATAGTCACGGGTCCTGAAGAGGATAGAGTATCAGACATATTCAGAGGTTTCTATTGTGTATTCTGTTGTACTGCGTTTTATTTCTGATTCTTGTTTTGAAAATGAGAAGGCAAATTAGGTATAAGAATGTACTAACTGAAAAAAATCTTTTTAGAAACATAAATCACTGATTACTAATTGATGAGTTCATATCAGAATCTGTCTATATTTCTGAGATGAGGTATTATTTACGCTATTTACATTATTCGGACTATTGTGCTCATCTTTGCCACCATATTTATTACAACGTTTGGACCTTTCAGTATCTGTCTATATTGCTGAGATGAGGTATTATGCATATTATTTACATTATTCGGACTATTGTCCTCATCTTTGTCTCTATATTTATTACAAAGTTTCGGCCTTTCAGTGTCTGTCTATTTTTCTGAAATAAGGTATTATGGAGAAGACGGAGCGTACAACGGCCTAAACGTTGTAATAAGTATTGCGACAAAGATGAGGACAATAATCCGAATAATGTAAATAGAGTTCATATCAGACAGTATAACGAGTTTTCGTTGAAATAGTGACAACTATTAGCTTGGTGCAAAAATAATGTCGTTTTTTGACGTACTTTTAATCGTCAAAAACGACATTATTTCTGCACCAACCTAATAGATATTAATAGCATAGACTCTAGAGTTAGTTAGAATGAATCTATGTTGCACTCCGAGTCATGAAGTCGGAATGTTCAGATCAGGCCCCGGGAGTTATTCTGGAGCAGGAGTAACTATGCCCATATATATTTTTGGAAAGCGGCTAATCTGCGCGGCTACACCGATTCACCAAATAAGCATGAAGTATAGATTTATTTTATGGAATATTATGGAATTTTTCATTTTAACTAAATTTAGACACTTTCCGCCGAGTGCTGCTCTCCTCTACATAGAGTAGTTTTTGGCAAAAACCTATCCCGAGCACTAATTCTTACAAAGAATTGTTTCGTTATTAAAGATACCCGTCACGCTATTTTTTACGAAGTAGTGGTTGTTGGTAAGAACTCTATATTCACACATAGAAATATGTACACATATACACACATATAGATATATAAACAATCATATGTGATGATGCACAATATATATATATATATATATATATATATATATATATATATATATATGTAGAGAGAGAGAGAGAGAGAAGGGCAGATATGTAATGTAGAGAGAGAGAGTGGAATAGAAAGACAGAGAGATGGGCAGATAGATATATATATAGTATTGCACAATGAGTTTGGTGGCTTTCAATTCGCACCTGAAATTGCGTCCGGGAAAAAATTCAGAGTTGTGCTACGGGTGAGGAACTATATATATATATATATATATATATATATATATATATATATATATATGACTTCTATAAAAAGACAAACATTTTTTTCTTACCACTCATGATGATAAATAAAAAGTAAAGCTGAAAAACGAGCTATCTAGCCAGTTTCGAACCTTAGTCAACAGAGCTAAATCGAGTGAACAATATCTACTGGAAAAAGTATTGCTTAGATGAAAATTAGTTAGAGGTCGAGTACGAAGGCCTTCTGTTTACACAGATAGGGCTTCAACGATAAAATATAATTGGCCTCCAACACTTTCAAGTCGTAATTCGAGTGGGACTTGCTAAGAATGGTAAATGAATTCACACTGAAATAAACAGCACAATTGTGGCTAGTTATTAGGAGTTCTTCGATGGAAGTCCCGTTTGTGTTGGTCAGAATGTCTGCAGGAGTGTACTTAAGATTGCGGATTTCCGTTGAAACGTTTTGCTTTATTCTGACATCCAGCCTTTGAGTCGTTCTCCCTATGTAGTGCAAACCACAACTACATGTATAGGAATAAATTAATAATTATGATGTGGAGGGAGAACGTCCTTACGTATGGCCATGATTGGCAGAGAAAATCACACGAGTGTTAGCAGCAATGTGACAATGTCGAACTGCTACAGAAACCTGTTTAGCATATCTATCACTGATATTACCCAGCCAAGGATTGAGCAGGTACGCAATACATCTTTGTACTATATAGGTTTAACATTATTGAATTCAGCAATTTTATTCTTAATTATTGCTGGAACAATGGCCACTGGATAGGCATTGTTACAGCGAGTAGTAGTAATAAACCTAAGTTACTCATCCAACTTAATTTTAGAACAGATCATAAGAGCCCTATGGGTAAGGGCTTTAATAAAATTGATTTTACGTTTCATGGGACAAAAAGAATCTCAACGGGTATACACACTAGTAAAGGTCGGTTTACCATAAACAGGTAGACGAAGAGCTCTTAACCAAAAAATCAGGAAAGGGAAGATATGAATCATCTTCATTTTCTTGCGTAAATTTTAAAGTTGGATACATATTAAGGGGCACAAGAAATTTTCCGTTTCAATCTCGTCGTCGAGGAGATAAATGGTGTCATCAGCGTAACGGAAATAAACGTCAGATTTATTAGGCTTCAATAACATACTCTCTTTCGGAAACCCAACAATGATATTTGCTAGGATGTGTCCTAAAGGGGAACCCATCGAAACACTATCATCCTGCCTGTACATGACGCTGTCAAAACTAAATTCGACTGACATCGTGGCAAATTTCACCAGTTTGATGAAAACGTCCTCAGGAATAATAGGAGGAGACAACTGACTAACATACAGGGCATCAGCTCATATATCAATAGTCTCAGCAAATGGAATGCAGGTAATGCAGGTAAATAGAATGGGAATATCGTAGGAACTCATAAATATTTCCATCTCGCTGCATAAAATCAGAGAATTCGAATGAATGTTTAATATAGAGATATATTGTTCTAAAAGTGGCTGTAGTATAGTAGAAAGCCATTTAACCATATCATATTGGGATGGCCCTATCATAAATACAATAGAGTTTTTTGGGTAAGCCATAGAGACGGGCTCGAATAGAACCCGAAGGTCTGATTAAATTAGAATTATCAGCGGGAAACTTCCCACTTTTTACCCACTTAGCTAGACGTTTTTGAAACTTAGCCTCAATAGATAATGTGGAATCAGATTTATCTATTGAGCCAAACTGGAAAAATTTAGAGCAGCCCCCAAGAATATTCACCATCTTGTTAACTTAATTTTGATAATCAAGAATGACAACACCAGAACCCTTATCAAGTTTTGTAATCACCAAAGATTTATTATTACGAAGTGCTTTGATTTCCCGATATTGCTCCTTGGTCCACGATGAGTCATGATGTGAAACAGCAATACCTGCGAAACAATGTGCATTAATGTTATGTTTTGCTTTAAGGCTAGTAACCTTGCTAACAGATTCAGGTTGAAGCTTGGCTACCTGAGCAAATAAGAACGCAAACTCTGAATAAACCTCTTCTCGCTTAATATGCGAGGGAGGGCGGACACAACAATCCAATCTGTGTGAGAGAATCGATAACTCTAGCCCGTAAAACTGATATGAAAAAAAAGATTTAAAACATTCTGATCAGTACCAGGATTAGCAGAACAACCCATTTTTTAATACATTAAATGCTGCAACTTATTGTGATGTTTAGTCGCAAGTCGAGAATGACTGCACTCATGAAGAACATATATATATATATATATATATATATATATATATATATATATATATATATATATATATATATATAAAATTAATTATTTAAAAATTATAACATAAATATGTTATAAAATTAGTAAAAAATAGCCATTTTGTTTCAACACCAAAAAGTCTTATCTTATCCACGGTCCTATTCTACATTCAACATCATCACTTGATAAGACACTGGAGCTGTTGAAACAAAATGGGTATTTTTGTAGCGATTTTATAACATATTTATGTAATAATTTTTAAATAAATACTTATATCTGGTCTATTATGTATTGACCACACTTTTAAGAATAGTAATTGTTGGTTATTGGAATTTATTCAGTATACACCAATCATATACTTGAGTATATATATATATATATATTATTGTTGAAGTCCTCTCTGTGTAAGTGGAAGGACTTCGTAATGGGCTTCCAACGAATTTCCATCTAAGCAATAATTTCTTTTGTTTTTTCAATATATATTGTTCACTTTTTTTAGTGTTAATTCTATTTATTAACCTCGACTGGGCTCTGTTGAGCAAAGTACGAAACTGTTTAGCTAGCCCATTTTTCAGTTTTACTTTTTATTTAATATCATCATGGTTGTAATAAAAATATTTTTTGTCTTTTTATGCCAGTCATAAAGGTTTGTACTACAAAGCATCTTGATATATATATATATATATATATATATATATATATATATATATATATAAGCGAACATATAAGTCAACACTTAGAGCACTCGTGGCCTGACGATTGCATCTAGCATGAAACACACTGTCGCCTCTACGTGTTGGCTTCTATGTTCACTTTTATATTTACACACGTTCTATCTCTGATATTGTGCTCTTTATCCCATAAATATAGCACATCTTAAGAATATATTTCTTCATATACATACACACACACACACACACACATATATATATATATATATATATATATATATATATATACACGCACAAAACTTTATGACAGCGATAAATTTTCTTGGCTACTCATATTTCAGTAGACTCTCAGTTTAATTATTAAGCTGTATATTTATTTATTTTCATCTACCGTCCTTTATATTGAAGATCACTTAATATCGAAAAATATGCACTCTCCGATTCATTTTTTTTCCTTCTGAGACAGGAAAACTGTCATTAAATGTCAAGAATTTCTGTTTGCACAGAAAATAATATTTAAAACTTAAAGATGGCAAATACGCGATCTCATTCAAAATATTACATATGTGATCTTTACTCTCAATATATTTTAAACGATCCAAGATCGAGTCAATTTATTTTGCAAACTCTCATGTCGAACAGTCTTCAATGAATCTAGCGATAAAAACTTCACCTGGTAACAAATTTCTTTAAGGCCATATGTAATCAATTTAATCATAATAACAAACATTGTCTTTCATTTTCTTCAGATCAAGCAATCTCATGTGCAAATTACACATCATCATCATCATTCTAATAATAATAATAATGATAATAATAATAATAATATTTAATCGATCTGATGTGAATATAAAATTGTTTAAATAAAGTATGACGAACGATCAGCGGTGTCTGCTTTTTTTTAAATGTTTTAAGCAAGATGATAGCAGGTAAACGAAATGAACCTCAAGGTGGTCAATTGTTTTCTACCTTACAAGCATTTTCCACAGGCGAAATGTTGCAAGCCTATCTTTAATTTATAGCAATGTCTATTGAAATTGTTCAGACGAGATACATTACTTTGCCGGACCAACTGTAATCTCCACAGATATAACCTGTTATGATTTTAAAGACATTTTTGACTTCTTGCTTAACTCGATTTATTATATTATTTCTATTTGCGGTCTTTTTTAGACACAATTATCAACCTTTTCATATTTCACAGCCAATTGATCAGTTCAAAAGCTAACTCGCTACAGGTAACAAAATGTTCAGCGCCAATAGAAAATACCGACAGGAAACGTCGCCAGATAAAATTATTTTTTTATTTATAAATTATGATACAACTTACATTTGTCTCTGTATATAAATTGTGCTGTCGTTTTGTGATGAATTGCTATAGTTTGTGGCGTTCTCCTAAGTTATCTTGCCTCCAGAAGATACTTAAATAGCTATACATTTGGCGAGTAAGAAACTAAATTACTGGACATAATATAGCACAGGATTTCCTTCCTGGTGGTGACACTCACCGTGTAAACAGAGGACTGGTGTCTAAAGCCTGTTCAGGATGCAGACTGCTGGTGAGTTCCCAAAAGGGCGAAACGGCTGTCTAATGGTTTTCTACGTGTGTGTGCGTTGAAGATTCTGGTTCTAGACATGAGGAATTATTATGAATACATATGTATTCAAGTGTGTTTCGTTAAATAATCTTGTCATATTATCTCTATTTATTTTTATGCTAATCCTCTCAAATTCACAGATCAATTTCTCAGTGCTGTTACAAACCTGAGAGAAAATACGCATGAAGATGATCATGGATGGTAATGAAAATATTTGCGAAAATAAAAGAAATAAGCAAAACTACGACGCTTTCCTTACTTAGTTTTTTTTTTTTTTTTTTTAACAACACTTAGATATAGATCCCTGAATTTGAGAGGATTAAAATAAAATAAATTGACATAAGATATCTAGATTATCCAACCGAATATTCTTGAATGAACATATGCTACACACACACACACACACACACACACACACACACACACACACACACACACACACACACACACACATATATATATATATATATATATATATATATATATATATATATATAGTAAAAAAGAACAGTAAGATATATAATCCGGCGTTTTTTTGATATTTTTAGTTTTACAAAATAGACCTTAATGTAAATTTACAGAGCATTAATAATATAAATTAACTGATTTATAAATATGATTCATTCGCTACAGTAGGAATTACCATATTTCAAAGACTGAAGCTAAAAACTTCAAATTTAATTATATAATGAAATTAAAAGCATTAGTTCTGGTTCATCTTCAAGCCAATTTTGGAATAACTTATTTTTAAATTTACTTACTTTAAAAGCAGATACAATTGATATTTTTTTTTGTTTCCAAGGATACAGAGAAACTCCAATCATTTAGACAAAGGCGATAGCTCGTTCTTTTTCATTAACTGTTATTGCATCAATTATGAGTTACGTTCGAAAAAGCGGTTAAGTCTAGGTAGGGTAGGCGTGCATTTTTCAACGAATTATGGCATCCATTCAACGTATGTCGTTTGGTTTTTTTATCGACGACAAAACGTTTTTCGGCATTTTTTCCATTTAATTTGTACATGTATGCATAAAGATCCTTTCTAAAAGGGCTGTTTGTATTAGAATACGATATATTGATCTACAATTTTAAAATATTATTTTTACTTTTAATTACAAATATACGATATTTCTTTTTAAAACAAATAAATTTAATAAAATTACTTAAATTATTTAAAAATTATTATTACGTATCAAATAATTATGTATATTACCAGCTTGATTTTCTTTATTTTTTTTTATTTTATTTTTAAAAATTATTTAAGAAATATTTTTGACAATGTTGGCAAAGAATAGCTTTTCATTTCTTTGATTCTGTAAATTATTTTTTTTTATAAACATAGTAATATATATTTTCTCATGTATGCACAAATGACATAGGTCATGTAAGGACATACATATTCTAGCTTTTCTCATTAATTTCCTTTTTACTATAGGTGTTTTATTGATTTCTTTTAAGTGTCGGGAAAAAAGAATATTTGCACTAGTTCCGTATAATATATATATAAAAATGAAGGAAAATTATAAGGAAGATTAATATATACGAACTCTCTGAAATTTAAGAAAAAAATAAAATTGACGGATATACAATTGAAAATCTTAAAAATGCCAAGTCATGGAAATTGAATGCGTTCTATCATATGAGACTGCCATAATACAACAGAAGGAATATCGGATTTACAATATCATATAAGAGATGCATTTACTTAATCCCAATTAATAGGATCAAATCGTAAACTTCGATAAATCCTGTCGACTCTAGTAATAGTTTTGAATATCCATTGATTTTTACTCTCTGAGAAGAATTATGGCTGTAAATGTATGAATATTTTCGTCTAGCATTTTCATTTTCTTTTGTTTTTACGTTAATTCTCAAATGACAATATATTCTGATTTATTCAAATTACTGTCTTCATCTTTTTTTGTTGCAGATATTATGACAGACATGACGAATCGGCCAAATTGCCAGTGACCATTTTGAGTCGTTAGCGGATATATTGCGCATACTAGTATCTGTATATATTTCTAACATGAGGTATCTTAACTATTTACAGTATTTACATGATTCGAACTGCTGTCCTCATCGTTATTCCTATATTCACAACGTTTCGATCGTTGAATGCTCCGACCTACTTCAGATGATATACGTTGGAATTTCGAACAGACCCTTTATTTAGTCCATTAAAGCTACCGAGTTACTAAAGGGAATTAACAAAAACTAAGATATCCAATAAGGTGATGGAACGTGGAACTACAAAACTCTACCTCACCTGAAGAAAGCCGGGGCGTACAGCGTTGTAAATATGGCAACAAAGATGAAGACTACATTCCGATTGAGGTAAATAATGTAAATTGCGTTATCAGTTTACTGTGTTAGTCTTTGTATATTTGATGAGGTTTCAATGATTGATGTAGAATTTGAAAAAGTGTCCAGTAAGTGAATGGAAACCCTTTAAAGATATTTATATCAATTTAATCAGATTCACGTAGGACAGGTGTATTTTGGGAATCGCCTTAAATCCAGTATCAGTTGGTTTTGACATCATGCCCAGTGTATACAGAACTTTTTTTTTTCGTTGATGAATCGTCAATATATTTTAAATTATTCAAAATCTGTTTCCTATCATCTTTGGTTTTTACAGATGCCTTTAAAGAATCTATTCGCCGAAAAATAATACAAAATCAGACGAATATTCCGGCTAAATCCAATTGTGAATGTTATACCTGTCATATTTTTGAAACTCTCAACAATAATAAATTTCAGGCTATGGTCCACATTAATGTCTAAGCGTACGGAAATGTATTCAATTGTTTGCTGCTACTTTTTTTTATTGTATAATATTCCAAATGCGTGATTAATACACAACACCGAATAGTGAAAGGCATTAAAACTGAAGGTGTATTGAAATATATTTGTGTAAAATAAATATTTGTTTTCATAATTACGCCGAGGGCACAGCATTGCGTATATCCATTTGTACAAAACGAAAATGATGACGGTTAATAACCCATATAATAGCCATAGATTTGCCATGTCTTTCTCTTCTTTGCTGGAATAAAGCACATCCGTTGAATACTGAATAGTTACTTTAGTTTCTCGTATTAATGTTTAAAGATTTTAGAGTTTGAGAAATTGCAAGTTATTGTTTTAGCTATTTCATTTTTCCACGATTTAGCCACAAATATTTAAGTGTCGTACGTCATACATGTTTGGTAGATTATGTTATTTCGTTACATGACTGACTAGTGAAGATTTTCACGCAGTAGGTCGTTATTTCTTTCTGCGGTAGACTTGTTGCGAACTATCGCTAATGAACCCAGTCTGTCCTGCTCTTCCATCAATAGCTTGGGGAAGAAGAGATGTATTCATGTATTTCCAAAAGGTGTTTGCGGGTAAGTGAACGTAAAGAACTTGGCTGGGATTCGAACTCATCTCCATTTATCCATTACACCACAATACACATCCAACCACACGCATAGAGATCCAATAAAAAGTACATATCAAAAGAAAAATCATAAGAGAAATAAAAATCCTTGAAAACATCAGACAGACTTTATTGTTGTCAATATCGATTCCATGCAGGAATACATAAGTTATATATATATATATATATATATATTACAGTTAATACGCACGCAAGTGCGATGGATAAATTGTCGTATAAATGACACAAAAATGAACATTACACTGATACCTCGTTTTAACAGATATATTTACCAAAGTTACGCAAAAATATTTTGAAATACTAAAGAGTAAATTTAATCAATAAAATTGCCATTAGTTTCAACCAAGGTCTTCAGATCACTTTGGAATCTCTGGCAACTCTTTTGGACGTTCTCATTGTTTAAATTTGTTAATGCTGTCATAATCCTTGCCTTAATCATCTTTGGTATCACAATGAGTTTTGTTAGTCTCTCGCACATCTGTGCCGCTCAAATAATAGTCAAGGGGGTTGCAGTCTGGGGAGATAAGTGGCCAGATGTAAATGCTCTGTGGGAAGATTAATGTAATCACAACGCCGCCAGCACTAATAATCACACGAAACACCATAGTGCTGACGAGTTATCATCCTACTGTTTCGAATCCTCTGTACTGTTTTCAGATTGACACCTAAACACACTGAAATCTTCGAATTGAAGCTTTTGTCGGGAATGTCAACCAGAACAGCATGGCGTTTCCAATTTCACGGTGGAGTGAATTGCGTCATGGTGCTCTTTTCGTCTCACCGACGCTTCCTAACTACACCTACTATACTGTGCCGTTAGGAAAATCAAAAACAAATAATGCGCATGCGCGATATTAAACATATAAATTTACCCATATAAATGAAGTATTTTTATTTAATTTTTATTTATTAAGATACAGATTTTATCGCTTATACATTACTTTTATTGGATAACCATATTTGAGTGAATTTACAAATAGTATATTTCTTTCATTTGTCTGCCAGCCTGATTACAGAAATCATATTAAAGACGTACCCACTGGAAGGATTCAAACCTGCGTACGCCTATCAGGAGAAATCGTCGTTAGATCCGACGTACGTTAGATGAATTGTCAAAACTTCCGCTTGGAGGCAGTAATCGGCTTGTTCGATCGGTGATTCTTTTTGTGACAGAGTTGATCTAAACCATATCTGAATTAAAAATATTTTCTCCTGTTACGTGGAGGCAGGTTCAAATCCTACTGAAGGATGCATCATTTTTCATAGGATCTCTCTAATATCTAGGCCAGTAAATGTAAATAAATAAATATAATGTTTAGTAAATAAACAGAGCGTCTACTAAAATATAAATATACGCTTATTAAATTATATATATATATATATATATATATATATATATATATATATATATATATATATATATATATATGTATGTGTATGTATGTGTATGTGTGTGTGTATAAATATAAATAAATATATATATATATGTATAATTATTTATATATTATATGCGCGGTACTTATTAGAAAGCGCTCAATATCAGAGATAGAGTTAACATATATGGTTGTATATATATATATATATATATATATATATATATATATATATATATATATATATATATATATATATATATATATATATATTACAGTTAATACACACACAAGTGCTATGGATAAA
The DNA here is from genome assembly GCA_963932145.1 of Acanthosepion lycidas. Lineage (NCBI taxonomy): Eukaryota > Metazoa > Mollusca > Cephalopoda > Sepiida > Sepiidae > Acanthosepion > Acanthosepion lycidas. The sequence goes on from OZ010586.1 coordinate 109,518,303, forward strand.
TTGTCGTCTAAATGACGCAAAAATGAAAATAACACTGACATCATCTTTGGTGTTACAATGATACATATATATATATATATATATATATATATATATATATATATATATATATATATATATATATATATATATATATATATATATTCTTACCTGTTTCATTAAATAATATAGACAAGTGTTGTCTATTTATTTTATGTAATTTTTTTTCATAACGTCTGATAAGTTTAATAAACTTATGGTTGAACGAAGAAAGAAATTCACAATAGTGATCCATATTATTTTAATACAATCTAAACTTTCGGCTTACTTAAGCTATTATCAAAGATGTCAATTACAATATATTAAACAATATACGGACAAGACAATGATGATAGTCTGTCATTGTTTACATGGATGATTTCTAAGCAACGATAAACACATGCATATAAGACGCTAGAAGCGAAAATCTCACCGCATCTCATGACGTCACACATGACCACACGACAATGAATTGGAGAACTATGAAGTATGGGAAGTCATTGGTATAAACGAATGGTTCTGTTACCAATTATAGACATTAAGGATATATATATATATATATATATATATATATATATATATATATATATATATATATATATGTATATATATATGTGTGTGTATGTGTGTGTGTGTGCGTTCGCACGTGTGTGTGTATTAAGGCAACAATACTTTTCATTGAATACAACAAACAAGGTGTCTTGATTTAATTTTTTTTATACAATTTCTCATGTGGTGCAATATTTTTTTTCCTTTTCGGATGATAAATTATAGAAAAACTGTCCTATTGTTCTTTTTAGCCAAGTGATTTCGTTTATACATTTAGCCATTTTCAACGTTGAAATATATTGACTGTTAAGATGATAGAATTTGCTGTATGTACGTATTTATATAATGTTTTAATTTTCAAAACAGGATTAATATATTGTGTCCATATAAATACATACATACAGCAAAATATTTCTTGTTACAAGTTAATATATTTCAACCTTGAAAATGGCTAAATGTATAGCCGAAATCACTTGGATAAAAAGAAAATTTGGACTGGTTTTATATAATTTATCATCTGATAAAGAAAAGAATTATTAGATCATATGAGAAATTCTATAAAAAACTAAATCAAATCACATTGTCGTATTCAAAGAAATGTGCATATATATATATATATATATATATATATATATATATATCCTTGTGCAGGTATGCAGAAAATAGAAAAGAACACGTTGGGTGCATAATCCTGGGTTCCTTAGTATTTTGGTTTTTATTTTTAAGAATACAGTGCTCCATACAGAAGTAGAGATTATATAATAATAATATTTTTTGTTTAAAAATATGATTCCTTCTGTACATAAGAGTTCTCATGTTTCAAAAACGAGAGCCGAAATCATCCAAATAATTAATAAAATTAAGTTGGAGTGTGGTGTTTAGTCCCGTTTCATCTTCAAGCGAAATTTTAGGATTAAGCTATCTCTCGGTTTACGTGTATTTTTAGGCACCGTCCGTTACAGAATTTGTTATTGTGGGAGTGGCTAGACTATTTTCCTTCGTTAAGTGGTCAGGGAGTTAATTCTTATCAATAGATTCATCATCCTCCGAGAGGTTTTGCTAAGGTTGGGTAGGGTATCTAGTTCAAGGCTAATGTTTACGGTCATCCTTTAGTTGGTTCCCAGTGAAAGATATTTTTATGGCGCACCTACAATCGTTATGTGTCTGGAGAATTGTCTTTTATTATTGTCTATCTGATTATCTATTTATTTATTTGTTTATTTAAGTGGGTGTTTTATATACAGATCGCTTTGCATTGAATTTCAATTTGTTTTTTTTTTGTTTTTTGACGACGACACAAAGGGTTTTTCCTATTTAAAGGTTTGGCTAAGCTTTTTAGAATTTTACTTAGCTATATTTTTTTTTGTTTTTTTATGCTAATTATCTAATGCGAAAGTCTGTTGATGTCGGCAAAAAACCGTTAACTCCTGCCTATGGTTTAATAATTTTTCATTATTTAGGAATTTAATGATGTGTAGTTTTTCCTGTAAGGATAAAGGGCATGGGTCATCCCAGGTTCTACATGTTCTTGTTTTATTTACTATTTTCCATTTTACTTTTGGTGTTTTAATCGTTTCCTTTAGATGCCAGAAATATTGGGATAGAGATGTCTGATTTTTATTTTGAATATTGTTGAAGGAGTTCTTGTGTTGCTTCCATCTAATTTTAAAATTATTCTTCGTTGATCCTATGTATATCCTATCAGTGTTAGGGATCTCAATGGATGAGATAGTGCATTGGTATACCACGGATTTTGTGAGGCATTTATTTTCCAACGGGCAGTTTTTAGGGTCTCTACAATCGCATAATTTTTCGTTATTTTTATCTAGTTTTAGTTTATGTGTTTTATTACTGTTTTGGTATGCGTGTTTTTCTAGGATTTTCTTATTGTGTCTTTTTATGATTCTTTCTATATTTTCAGTGCAGCTGTAACTCAGTTTCAATGTGTTTTTGTTAAAGATGTTGCTAAGTTTGCTATTAGTGGGAAAGTGCTTTTCAATTAAAGCTAGGAACTTATGGCCTAGTTTGGTGCTGACCATTTGGTTGTACGGTGGGTTATACCAGATGATATTTCTTTTCCTGTTTTTCTTATTATTGGTACTAACGTTTCTATAGGTTATGTCAAAGTTTTTGTATCCGCTGTTTTTCAGGGCTGTGTTGTAAAAACTACTGTGCTGTTGGAATATTTCCTTATTTGCTGAGTTCATACTTATTCTTTTCTCTATTGATGTGGGTATATGCTTAATTATAGATGGAGGGTGGTTTGACTTAGGATGTACATACAAGGGATTAGTGTTAGGTTTTCTGTAAGGTAGGTGAACGTTGTTAGTTAAGTCTAGGGTTAGACTTAATATATATATACATATATCGCTATTAAAAATCTGAATTATATTCAAATGTGAAGCAATTGAAGTCTCTCAATATTTTCCAAGTTACAAATACAGTATTGCAATACATAAATTAATCATTGATGTGCATTGAGAGCAAAGCATCTATAAGACTTATCAGTTAAAAACTGAACGTCAAAATCATATTCAATATAATTTAAAACATGAAAATTAATAGGATTCTCTTTGACTGTACTCCCTCCTTTTTCTCCAATTAAACACCCTCAGATCTTTAACAAATACCTATATGTGTGCACTTAAAAAATTCGTGATGACTAGAGGCTGGCAGCTGATCACTCATCTGAGCTATCTATAACAGCCCAATAAGAGAAAATATGGCTTGTAACAAAAACAATATCTTTACATTTTTATTCTCACCGAACTAGTCCACATTTCCCATCGGACGTGAAGAATGGTTGCATTCTCAGAGAGTCTTCTTCTTCTGAGCATCTTTTGGACCTCAGGTTTACCTCAAACCTACAGTAGAACACACATATATGAAGTTTGAAGTTGAAGACATGCTTCTGCCAAACCTCACAGTGCCTCTTTTCATTTTCCATGCACTGTCTTTACATGAGTCAGATCAATCTAAAATAAAGTATTTTTTAATCATTTCACCACAAGCAAGGCAATGAAGCCACTAAGTCTCAAGAGGTTACTGGGTGTTAGCGAATATGAGAAAAAATAGGAAAGAGGACAATAAATGAATAAGAATTAAGAAGACCTATATGTGATGGAGCCACCAACTCTCGCTTTTCAGCCATTCCAAAATTAAAAACACATTCCACAGCCTTGTGGGCGATGAATCATTTTCAAACCAACAACCTCTTTCTATTACTACTGAGAATATTCTGACAAGCTACATTGCTTACTTGAACCAGCTCACACCTTTAAAGTTAAGACAATCTATACCATATAGATAGGAGCGAACTATTATCATTATCCTTCGTAATACTTCGGTAGGATTATTCCCAGGAACGAGAACTTTGTGGAAGTGACTTTCAAGAAGTTTCTTCCCCGTCAACTACGATCTTATGTATCTGTCGATATTTATGAAATGAAGTATTGTAATTATTTACACCTATATTTGTTGCCATATTCATGACGTCTCGACCGTTGTACGTTCTGGCATTCTTCTCAGCGACACAGGTCACACTGGATAAAAAAAATGTTTGAATTTAGTGACTTGACCTAAATAGTTGTGAGTTCAATACCTGGCTACAGCAGAGGTGAAAATATTGTAGAGTTGAGATAACTGATACTGAAATATCCAGAAGAGGCAAGACACGTGGAACTAGAACAATCTACTCCTGTGGACGAAATAAATAGTTCAGTTCGAAATTCCAATCATTTGAAGAAGGCCAGAGCATATAACAGTCGAAATGTCGTGAATATGGTAAAAATGATGAGGACAACAATACGGACAATGTAAAGAGTGTAAATAGCTACAAATTTAAATATCTTCAAGTCCAGGGTCAAGCGTTAGCTATCCAATTTTTTTTTCATTGTCTGCAATTATAATCTCCATTAAAAAAATCAATTCAGAAGCCGTCAACATTCCTTATCTCTTGGACTCATTATTGGATGAATGGTAGCGTTAAAAAATAAAAATAAATAAACATTAGTAAAGATAAATTTTAAGAGGGACGCTTTTCTGGTTTGAATTCACGAAAAAAAAAACTATTTTTTTATTCCATGCAAGAAAAACCCACGTTTAATAATATGAACTTTTTTAAGCATTCCACCCCAAGCAAGGCGGGAAACCACTAGCATGCAAGGGTTTACAGAGAGTTGGAGCGAGATCAAGGAGTGATAGAGGAAAGGATGATATAAGATTAGGGGATAGATCAAAAGGTCTGGAGACGTCTATTGACATTAGATTTAAATAGTTGGAGAATATAACTATCAGGAAAACAAGAAATGGGGAGGGAGTTCCACAGGCGAGAAGTGCGAGATATGAAGCTATTGGAGTAAAAGAGACGGCTACATTACAACAGTGAAATGGTGAGAGCGAGATGCCAGCCTAGCTGATCGCTTAAATTCATGAAGTCTGGGAACCGGTGAAAGCAGCTCATCGGAGCAGTTACGGTGAAAGTATTTTTAAAAAAAGACAGGGGGAGGCAACGGCACGTCTGTGAGAGGCCGACTGCAGAGAAGATGGCAGTTCAGGGCCAATTACATTACATATCCGACTTTGGATTTTATCAAGGACCTTGTGACAAACAGAAGGGGCTCCAGAGCATATATGGCAGCAATACTCCATTAGGAAATATGTTTACATCCACTAGCATTTCTTTTCAGTTTCGGTGAGAAGGCATGTAACCTAATTTATCACAATTCCTTTTTCTAAAGAAAATAAGACAGCTATTTAACTTCTTCCGACGTTTTCTTCTTCATCTTTATTACTTGGATAAATTTATGTAAACACTATAGTAAGCATTATGAACGCTAGCCTATATTTCGTTAATCTAAAAATGGCATACAGCTTAGCAAACAATGAAGTAAAGAGAAAAGTACTTGAAATAGCAAATGGTCTATAGAATTTTGTTGGAATAACAAACTTTAACAGAGTGTAGAAAAGCATAGCGTAGACTGCGTTTATCAAATTCTTAAAATAAATCAAATCTGTATGAGAATAACAAGTCTTATTTTTAAAAAAAATAATATTGCTTCCTTCCGACTTGCTTATTCGCAATCTCACCAGATTTACTAAAAATATCAACATATCAGATACCTGTAAAAGCAGATATTGTCATATATCGGGAGCCTTTAATATACTTGTCTTTTCTTTTTAGATACGGTTATAAAATTTCTAATCTTGCACGCCGAAGAAGAGTAAGCGATAAAATCACACTACCTACAAGGGGATTTCTGTTCTTTTTTCTTTGTATATTTTATATATTCTGCTCATAAATCTTGTTAAGTTTTCAGTATTGCATTCAGATGTCCTGTCTACTGTTTACTCAAAGGAGCTGTTAGTTTTCTTATTTATTGATCTTAGATGATATGTCTCTATATTTCACGAGTACAAAAGCATAAATTACTGAAAGAGTAAAAATGTCGGCGTCAAAATGCATTATTATAAATCTTATGAAAGCCAGAAATATATGCCGAAGAGAATTTCAGAGAAAACTTTGCATTTAAAACAAGTTAAACATTCGAATGCTTAACTTTATTTCTCAGGGTAGACAAATCAGCGATAAGAACCAAACCATTCGTCCATGCTGGGAATATTGCTGCCACATATTATCTGGGGGCCGTCTTATTTACCTTGAGCGCCTTGATAAAATCCCAAGAAGAATCAGCAATATTATTGGTCCTGATCTGGCGGCTTGGCTTCAGTCACTTTCCCACCGCCGTGAGGATACTTTTCGGTATCTATATATAGCCCTAGGTTCTATGCTAATAGTTTCTTATGAAGTTGATTATAAGGAATATTATAAAATACAGAGGCATATTATGTCTATAATATTTAAGAATATATATATATATATATATATATATATATATATATATATATATATATATATATATATATATATATATACACAAACAGATAGACCAATAGATTATATTAAGTTGGTGCAAAAATAATGACATAATATGTCAAAAAACGATATTATTACGTCATTATTTTTTGCACCAACCTAATAATTTGGGAAAAAGATGTAAATCATGTTATCTCTGATTATGCTTTAGGAGAGTTGTTTTTGCAATTTAAGTGTCCAATAACAAGAGGAGACAGAAGTAGTAAATGCAATTACGTGTTGATTTAGATCCACTCTTTTATATATATATATATATATATATATATATATATATATATATATATATATATATATAGAGAGAGAGAGAGAGAGAGAGATAGATAGATAGATAGATAGATAGATAGATAGATAGATAGATAGATAATAATCCGTTGGTGTATAATTCAAGTGAATCCAAATAATTTAATATAAAATTTTAAAATTGATTCATATAGAGTGCTCAGTGTTTTATACAAACAGAGCATATAAATTACATACAATAGGAATTAAGATTACTCCATGCTTATGACCATTTCACCTTACCAATTAGGATTAATTTGTAAGGATTTTCAAACCGATTAGGTTAAAAAGAATAAATAAATTGAAACTGACTTAAAACAAATTTTTAAAAGCCAGGCAGATGCAAAGAAAAAAAAATTATAAAGTAAGAAAGAATAAAAGAAATAGCAAAAAGACAAGATTTGAAGAGGAAGAAAAAGAAAGTAGAGAGATGGTAGTAATGGCTAAGATAACTAGATAAAATATTAACTGACAAGTTGGGTTTATGAATAATAATCAATCTAGGTTAACAAATCCTACTAAATCTGGGGTTAGTATAATTAAAAAAGGAACATCTAGGAAACTATTGATCACTACCAGTTCCAATTTTTGGAAGGATTCATCTAATACCATTAAATGTTTCAGCAATATGAGTTTGTCAAAAGAAAGCTACCTTTATTAAATTTGATATTATTGATTTCTATTCATCTATCTCTCGATATGTCTTGTTGGATTGCATAAAATTTGCAAATATATATATATATATATATATATATATATATATATATATATATATTGATATTCCTGATGGTGAAATTATTACATTTTATTCCAGAAAATCGCTCTTAACACTTAATAATTTCACGTGGATTAAGTGAAGGAGCAATGAATTTGAACGTCCAATAGAAGTCTATAACTAAATTCGAGGTTGCTGATCTTGTCTTATTCTTGAGATCCTTAGTAGAATAGTGAATCCTAAGCTTGCTGGTTTATGCTGAGAAAACGGACTTGTTTTATTCAAAAGCAATTGTACATTACTGTTAAACTACAGAAAAAATATTGGAGCTTTTAATTTACTGGGATTATGATAAAGATTATCTCTAACCTCAAAATTGTTCATTACTCTGATATCACTCTTAACCTGACACACCAAAATACCTTCAAACCCTACCGTAAGGAACATGAGACTTCTAACTATTTTAATGTTGACTTGAACCACCCCGATATTATTCTGAAACAGATACCAATCACTGTAGGTAATAGAATTAGCAAACTTTAATCTAATAAATATATCTTTAATAAAAACAAAGAATTTTAAGATAAGTCATTCAAAAACTGCGATTTACTTGAACCCCACAAGGGACACTAGGGTGAATAAGATGACTTGCAAGCATAGAGAAAAAGAAAGAAATATAATATGGTTCAACCGCCCTTCTGTAGAATAACCAAAATGAATACTTCGCAAATTTTTTGAAGTTTATAAATATTTCCCAAACTGAGCACCACTGAAGTAGAATCTTCAAGAGGAAAACTTTACAAATAAGTAATTCCTGTACAAATATGTATAAAATTATAGATTCACACAATAAAGATATACTAAATAAATTATATGGAATCATAAATATGCCTGGTATGTAACTGTAGAAATGGAGAAATTTGTCCAGTCGAAGGAAAATAAAGGGTTTCGAATGTGATCTACCCCAAAGACAATAAGATCAACCAAAATATTTACATTAGGATGAATAGAAAGTTTGTCAAATTGCCCATAGGCAATATTTCCGAACCGCAAATTAAAATTCAAAACAGCCCTGAAAAAATTGGGGAATAGAGGGCTTATGTAGGAAGAAGAGGGGTGGTATATTTTGAGGAATTTATGTAAAAAAAAAAACAAGATTTTAATGTTTGATAGTGTTATGGGATCTTACCCATAATTATAATAATGGACTACTCCATATTTAATAAATATTGCGCCTCAGGAGAAGGCAAGGAGTCAGTCGATCAACTTTTGGACGACTGCACGGTTGAACTCTCTTCCTACGGACGGGAGGTATACCGGCCCTAAACCCGTTTATACGGGTTCAATGGGCATATTTTTGGCCGAGCCCACGGGATCGGCATACCCATGTAAAAAGGCCTTGTGCCACATGACACCCTCGTTGGGGGTGACTGAATATAGTCATTAGCTCAACTTTTGACCGACTGCACGTTTGTACTCTCATCCTACGGACGGGAGGTACCAAAAAGAGGGCGGAGTCTCCTTCGGGGAGGTAGACCGGCCCTGAACCCGTTTATGCGGGTCCAATGGGCATATTTTTGGCCGAGTCCACGTGGTCGGATGCCCACGTTAAAAAGGCCTTGTGCCACATGACACCCTAGTATGGGGGTGACTGAATATCGTCAGTCGTTCAAGTTTTGACTTGAACAACTGTTCGACCGTACTCTCTTCCTACGGAATTCTCCTTCTGGGAAGTAGACCGGCCCTGAACCCCATTTATCCTCAGTCGCTCAAGTTTTTACTTCGGGGAGGTAGACCGGCCCTGAACTCGTTTATACGGGTTCAATGGACATATTTTTGGCCGAGTCCACGGCCTCGGAATGCCCACGTTAAAAAGGCCTTATGCCACATAACACCCTCGTGGGTGGGGGGTGACTGAATATCGTCAGACGCTCAAGTTTTGATTTGAACAACTGTTCGGTTGTACTCTCTTCATACAGATGGGAGGAACCCGAAGGAGGCTACGCGGAAGGGAGGAGTCTCCTTCGGGGAGGTAGACCGGCCCTGAACACGTTTATGCGGGTTCAATGAGCTATTTATTGGCCGAGCCCACGGGCTCGGATGCCCACGTAAAAGAGCCCTTGTCCCACATGACACCCTCGTGATGGGGTCACTGAATATCGTCAGTCCCTCAAATTTTGACTTGAACGACTGTTCGATTGTACTCTCATCCTACGGACGGGAGGAACCCGAAGGAGGCTACGCCGAAGGGCGGAGTCACATTTGGGGAGGTAGACCGGCCCTGAACCCGTTTATGCCGGTTCAATAGGCTATTTTTTGGCCGAGCCTACGTGCTTGGAAAGCCCACGTTAAAACGGCCTTGTGCCACATGACGCCCTCGTGGAGAGGTGACTGAATAACGTCAGTCGCTCAAGTTTTGACTTGAACAACTCTTCGGTTGTACTCTCATCCTACGGACTGGAGGAACGCGAAGGAGGCTACGCCGAAGGACAAAATCTCTTTCGGCGATGTAGACCGGCCCTAAACCTGTTTATACGGGTTTAATGGGCATATTTTTGGCCGAGCCCACGTTAAAAAGGCCTTGTGACACATGACACCCTCATGAGGGGGGGGGGTCACTTAACAACGTCAGTCGCTCTAGTTTTGACCGACTCTTCGGTTATATACTCTCATCCTACGGACGGGAACATGACACCCTCGTGGGTGTTGACTGAATATCGTCAGTCGCTCAAGTTTTGACCGACTGTTCGGTTATATACTCTTATCCTATGGACGGGAGGAACTTGAACGAGGAACTTCGGGGATGTAGACCGGCCCTGAACCCGTTTTACGGGTTCTATGGACATATTTTTTATATATCGTCAGTCGCAAAACTCTTGAACGACAGATCCATTGAACTCTCTGCCTTCGGGCGGGTGAGGAACCCGAAGGAGGCTAAGCCCAAAGTCGGAGTCTCTTTCGGGGAGTTAAACTTGCCCTGAACCCGTTTCTACGGGTTCAATGGTATATTTTTGGCCGAGCCCACGGGATGGTGATCCCACGTTAAAAAGGCCCTGTGTCAGATGATGCCCTTGTGATTGGGGGTGACTGAATATCGTCGCTCAACTCTTGAACGAAACGACAGATCGATTTAACTCTCTGCCTTTGGTCGTGGGAGGAACCCGTAGGAGGTTACGCCGAAGGGCGGAGTCTCTTTCGGGGAGGTAAACCGGCCCTCAACCCCTTTATGCGGGTCCAATGCGCATATTTTTTGGCCGGGCCCACGGGCTAGGAGATCCCACGTTAAAAAGGCCTTGTGTCACATGAGTCCCCGTGGTGGGGTCACTGAATATCGTCAGTCGCTCAAATATTGAACGACAGATCGGTTGAACTCTCTGCGAGGCGGGGGCGGGGGCGGAACCCGATCGAGGCAACGCCGAAGGGTGGATTTTCTTTCGGGTAGGTGGACCGACTCTTAACCCGTTTATACGCGTTGAATAGGCATATTTTTTGGCGAGCCCACGGGTTCGGAGATCCCACGTTAAAAAATACCTTGTGCCACATGACGCCCCCGTCGGTGGGGACTGAATATCGTCAGTCGCTTAACTCTTGACCAGCTTTTTCGTTTGAACTCCCTCCCTTCGTGCTGGGTGGAACCCGATGGAGGCTATGCCAAAACGCGTATTCTCTTTTGGGGAGGTAAACCGACCCTTAACCCGTTTATACTGGTTCAATGCGCATATTTTTGGCCGTGCCCACGGGCTCGGTGATCCCCCCGGCTCGGAGATCTCACAGGCTCGGAGATCCCACGTTAAAAAGTCTTGTGCCACATGAAGCCCTCGCGTGGGGGTGACTGAATATCGTCAGTCACTCAAATCTTGAACGACAGATCGATTGAACTCTCTACCTTCGGGCGGGGTAGGAACCCGAAGGAGTCTACGCGAAGGGCGGAGTCTCTTTCGGGGAGGTAAACCGGTCCTGCACCCCTTTATACGTGTTCAATGGGCATATTTTTGGCCGAGCCCACGGGATTGAGATCCCACGTTAGAAATGCCTTGTGCCACATGATGCCCTCGTGGTGGGGGTGACTGTATATCCTCGTTTGCTAAACTCTTGAACGACAGATCGGTAGAACTCTCTGCCTTCGGGCGGGTGAGGAACCCGTAGGAGGCTACGCGGCAGGGCGGAGTTTCTTTCGAGGAGGTAAACCGGCCCTGAACCCGTTTATACGGGTCCAATGGGCATATTTTTGGGCGACCCCACGGGCCCGGAGATCCCACGTTAAACCGACCTAGTGCTACATGATTCCCACGTGGTGGGGTGACTAAATATAGTCAGTATTTCAAGTCGAGTCAAGAGTCGAGTCAGAGTCATTCCGAAACACAGTCGCGTTCAGACAATTACTGCAAGACATTGGAATAGTTATACTGGCCGAGACTACATTGTTCTCTCTATTAAACCTGATTGTCCATACTAACACTTCTACTTCTCTGTATATATTTATGTTTGTAATATATCTGTGTTATTCCATACCTGTGTTCGAGTTCTTCTTTATTGGTTCTACCTTGGACTATCACCGTGGTACAAGCAACCGGACCATAACAGATAGTAATTTAAATGTTCAAAAAAAAAAAACTCTAAGAAATAAATTTGATGCTTACTAACAATTTAAATATTTCACTCTTTTACAAATAATTTAGGTATTTAATATACCTTAAATACTGTATTTATTAAGACATTCATAGAAAATAAAATAAGAATTTTAAAAATATAAAAGTTTACTGATAATAATCACTTAATATTATAAATGTCTGTTAGGGTAACATCTTTATCAGTTTGAATCAAATTCAACAATGTAATTTGTAACTATTTTCAGATGGGTAATCTTCCTTACTTAAAGTTTACATATATAAATGTAAGCAAACATGTGGATATAGAGCGGGACAGTATGAATAAAAATATATGGAAAAAAACCAAAATCCTAATTTTCAATTGTGCTGTTTTAATTTTAATATAGTGTCAAAGTCGGACGTTTCGGTCTAGTGGACTATCTTCAGGACATATTCATAAAATATAATTAACGTTAGACTATATTTAATTCAACATGAAAAAACGATGGACATAAGAGTAAGACTAATCAAAACAGACAACTGAATTTTTTCAAGATCAGTGTTCCGGAACGCTGATCTTGAAAAATTCCCCCGATATATATATATATATATATATATATATATATATATATATACGATGTTCTCTTCATGTATATTTCATTATGTCCCGTGTTTGTAATTGTTTGAGAGATCTGGTATTTGCCTCTATAAAAGCATTTATTTTGCTTCACTCTTCACTTTTAACATTTTCCGTCAACTTTCCATCTGAAGAAAGTGTTTTCCATGTTTTCATTTCCTTCAAACTGATATTCGAGTTAAAAAGCAATGTATAAACATCTATGAACCAGCTAGAAAACACTATATTCCATCTGGAGTGAGAGAAAACTCAGGCAAACGATAATGTCGATAGCAATAGAAATGAAACCGTCGCTTACATTTTGTCACTGTGAAGAATGGCGGTTTGAATAAATCATACCATTAGGACATTTATTCGTTCTTTTTACTCACAGCAGGACAATATTTTTGTTTTCGTTTCTATATTCATGCACTGTATTCCGCTTCCAGAGCAATGCTGAATGAAAAGAAAATTATTCTTTCTTCTCTAAGGGGTCTCCATATTTCAGCCCAGGTCCTTGAGGATAAAAAGAAAGGCAATTTCAGGGAGGGCCTATAGGTAAAGTGTCACGTTCGGAGTTTACTGTTTGATTTTTTCCTCAATTCTTCGTAATATATTATTTTATTTATTATTTCTGGGAAATGCAACTATCACGTCAGTCAAACGTTAATATCCTTTGGAAAATCACTCAGTGTGAGAAAAAGATAACCATATATATATCCTATTTTCCGCATTTTTTATCAGAAAAATTAGCATATTTCCATTCATTGGCATATAACTTGATTTTATATATATATATATATATATATATATATATATATATATATATATATATATATATATTGGATAGCAATCCCACGTTTATGTATGTTTCACTACAGACGACTGAAAAGTCACCGCGAGTAAGCCTTTTATTTTATTTTTTTTTTTATTTTTTTTATTTATTTATTTTTTTGTATTAGTCTAAGCGTTTTTGTTTCTGGCCCTAAAGTCTGTAAAAATTGTTCAAATGCTAACTTTACCCGACACAGTCACGCGCTCATCTGAGTGTTATGGCCTGGAAAAAATATGTTGATCACTCCAAACGATGTGGTCATTCCCAGAAACTGTAACCAAAGTTTGATGTGCATATTTGAAGAATAAAATACAGAGAGATTCTGTACGTGTTGAACATAAAAGATGTTCGCCAGTACAGACGTCCCGCACAGGGATTGGCTGCTGGATGGCGGAGGTGCCCGGAAGTAAATACCTGCCTAATACATACATATATATATATATATATATATATATATATATATATATATATATATATATATTATTATTATTATTATTATTATTATAAAATATTTTTTCATCGCGACACAGAAATTTCAATGTTTCCGAAATTAAAATGATTGTTTAATTTACAAGGATATTCAATAACTTCAGAACAATGTTTTACTTTTGTAAGTGAAGTAGATAAGATTTCAATATTTATTTTATAGGTGTGGTCTTATTTGACGAATCCAAAGACATATTTAATTTCAAAGTAGAAAAGTGGAAAAAAATATAGGTTACATATTAAGTGTGGATATGTCATTCATGCTTTAAGACATTTCTTTTGCACTGGCCAATTTATGGGATTTCTAACTTTATATCATTTATTATTAATATTATTGATTTTCGTTCAGTAATACTAATATTATGATTTTGGTTTAAGTGCTTAGTTAAAATTTACTATTATAATTTTTATAATTTTTTTCTAAATTTTTAGTTCAACTATAAATTAATTTTAACATATTTGTATTGAAATCCTTTGTAAGAGAATTATTACTTGGAAGCTTTTTTTTAATGAAAGCAAGCAACTTTTGTCCTACCTTACTACTCACCATTTGGTTAAATGGGCAGGTGGGTACCAAATTATTTTTCTATTTCTATTTCTTTTCTGTTTTTTATTATCTTTTTTATATTTTATGTATTTAGAGCCACGACTTTTCAAAGCTTTATTATAAAATTTTGAATGTTTATTGAATATATCTTCACTTGCAGAATTAATATTTATTTTTTTCTCTATGGATGTGTTACGTGATTTATTATAGATGGAGGTTGATTTGACTTCGGGTGGATTATATAACGTATTGGTATTTGTTTCTTTATGTATTATTTATTAAGTCTAACGTTACATAGAGGAAGATTACCTTTTTTAATTTTGTAATAATAATAACTTTAAATTTAGGCATTTAGACTCTCTGTGTATTAGTTTTCTAATCCAATTTTGAAGTTAGTTGAATAACTCACAACCAAACGGCCATCATTCCCATATAATCCAATATATTCTATATTGATTTCACGTTGGGCATGAGATTGTATAAAATAAACAATCAAAGAATATCGGAAGACACCACAGAGTCCAACGATATCATTGTATTATCAAAACGGTCTCCAGAATTATTTTTCATCCACTCTTGCTTATTATGAATCAGAACTGATTGTTTTGCATTCATAATTATGTTACTTTGCTCCTTAGACAGATCCGACTATACAGTGGCAAATTCTAGATCAGGTATAAAAGGTTCCTTTGAAATTGACGTGTAATAATCCTCGATGTCAAGCTGGATTAGAGAACAAGTGGGTTTAACATTTATATTAGAAACAATTTTATGACATCCGTAGTATTAATCAATTACGGCAATGATAACAATACTATAATTAAGAAAATAACAAAAATATAAAAAAACAGATAATAACAATATTAATTTACTAGAAAAAAAAACAATATATATATATATATAATAAAGCACCACAGATAAACTTAAAATAAATGATAGAATCAATAAACTTACCACAAATAATTCTTACAGTGCCATCAAGGAACTTAAACCTAACTTTAAAAGAAATTCTACCACCAAGTTTATAAATCCAACTAGGCCTGACATTGGTAAAATAAGTAAATAATCCTGGGAAGGGTTACGAAACAAATTGAGGTGTAGCTGTGATTGACGCAGTGGATTAACACCACAGATGTGACAAATTTGTTTTGCAATATAATAAGAAAATGCCCATGAAATAAATTCGCCCTCCTATTTAAAATCTTCAATATAATATTACTTCGCTATCAAAAGTAAATCATTTTTCTGAAGTTATTGAATATCTCTTGAAAATGGAACAATAATTTTAAGTTCTGAAACACAGATATTTCTGTGTTGTGATGGATTTTTTTAAATATTATAATATTATGCCCTACTTTGTATCGAGCACTTTACAAAAAATAAATGCTAAAGAACTGTGGTTTATTAGTAGAATACTTCTTTCTCTTTCTGTTGATATATATATATATATATATATATATATATATATATATATATATATATATATATATATATATATATATATATAGAAAAGTACAAATAAAAATAACCTGTAGAGATTTTTTAATATATATATATGTGTGTGTGTGTGTATGTGATTAATAAACAATAAAATTGAAAATTACATCATATGGAGAATAGACTATTTCGGCAGAAGAAGATATCGTTAGTCTCCTATCAATCCCGGTGTGAAATGAGCTCCTGTCTATACATATAGTGATGGGAAGCATGAAGTAGAATTTATATATGAAAGCTAAAAATATCAACCAGTCGAAAAGCTAATGCAGAATTTATCCATTTCAATGTTTCAGTCAGACGAAAGTTAATATAGGAGTAAAAAAGATATAATAAATTTAAAATATATGGATAAAATGATGTAAGGGATTAATAGAAAGAGAGTTCGGGAGATATTAAAATAGGGCAATTTTTATAAATTATAATACAGTGTAAATAGGTTATAGATTGAGGAAATGAATTATTGAAATTAGAATTAGTTATACTGTCGACATTTTAAGAGTTAAAGAGGAGTGAATAATATCGAAATATCGTAACTAATTAAGTTAAACCTATATTAAGGAATGTTTTTGTGCCGACATTTTAACAGTAATTCATTTCTCTGATTAAGCAGTTGGCTTTGTTTATTGTATTTTATTTTTCTAATCTTTTCTTCTGAACATAGGTCACACCTATCTTGGAAATTATTAGGAGTACTTAAGGAAAAAATCTCTCTTAACATTCCCCCGTGGAAATCTCAATATAAACGTTACAATTTCTCATATTTTCTTTGGGGGATATGATCGTTTGATATATAATCTTGGTAGATTTGCATTTAACTTCTATTGAACAGTTTTCTTTATATCTACAACAACAGGAAGAGTTATTACAAGGTTTGATGTATGTCCCATAAAAAACTTCTTAAAATGTAGTTATTGTGTGATTTAATAATCTTAATGAAAATGGTCGAAATAATTTTTATTGATTAAAACTTGGAATAGAACTGTGTAAACAAAGATGGCCTTTAGAATTCACATGATTTTGGTTTAAACAGCCAAAAACCGTGATAATCTTGTGCGAAGTAGTAGTGCCAAGGTTCAGTTATAACCAGACGAATTTTTCTATATAAACGCGTAGTTATGGGAAAAAGAGGCAGAAGAGAGAGACAGAAGAGAATTAGCCCGGGCAACAGTTGAGCTAGAGACAGTGGAGAGTGAAGTAGGAGAGAAAGTGACTTCAGAGATTGGAACGAAGCGTCCGCTAAGATGTACAGTTTATATAAGTACCGGGGCTTCTGCTACCACGGATATTACTACTACTGTTTCTACTGCGAAGGAGGAACGCCACTATAAACTTTAAACAGCGCACAGAAATCTTATTCCCCAATCACAAGAGTCGTACATCGTTCTGAAACGATTTAACAACAAGTTAATCTTAAAACACACACTCTCTCTCTGTCCAGAATCCGGTGTATGCATTTTTAGGTCAGTTACTTTTCTTTTTTGTAACCCGTTTCTTTTCTATAGTATCCTTTTCGGCTATATAAAATACATTAACAATTCAATCATTGAATAGTTGGTTGTCCGGATTCTTCAGATATATATATATATATATATATATATATATATATATATATATATATATATATATATTTGCTGCATTCTAAATTCCTTTGCGCAGACTCTCCAGCTGTGTCTCCATCTTCAGTCGACCATGAATGGATGAACATCATTTTCTGCTTTCTGGATCAAACCAAACACAACGTGGGCTGGTTAAATAATCTATGGATGCTCAGACTATTGAACATGCCATCTTTCACTGCCCAGTCGTACGCCCATTATGTGAGTTTATTGAAGATTAAATGGTCTACACGGACAATTCTTTATCCTGGATGATAATTGTTTCTGGAACAACGTGGGTTTTTTATCGAACAGGTGAAGGAGCTATGCGCATCTGTGCTTTCCAGCCGTGATGCGAATGTTGGTATATACCTCGAGAATAAATAACGTTCAGTAAACATTGTCTCTTTCTTCCCATCACATGGGCGCTTTCTTTCAGCACCCGAGTATGTTCAGTATCAAGGTTTAGAGGGAAATAGTTTTCTGAAAGATGAATGACGTTTGCAGGTCGGGTGCAATTGAATGATATTAACCTCAAGTGACATCTATAACTGACTGTTTCGAGGACATGTTCTTCCCAGAGAAACCTGCCCAAACAATGTTATTAAGGTAGAATAAAACAGTTTCTGATTTTTGTTTTCTTTAAGGTAAATGGTCATTAGCAAAAATTCTGTTGTTTTAGTCCCTCGAATTTTCCGTCTCCTCTCGATTGTCATTGTATTTATTTAATCTCTCATTTATGCATTTTCCGAGATGTGCAGTCAATTATACACATTTTATTGTTCCTTTCATAATGTTCATAATTGGAATATGGACGGCTCTCACATCGTTTGGTTTCTAATAAATGTATTTATTTTTTCCTTTATATTTTTTCATGTCATATATTACTTCAAAGTTAGCGATAAAGTCATAAAATTCACACAAAATATTTTAATTAATGTTATTTTAATGTTTATTGTATAATATTTTCTATAATTTAACTGTAAAGTTCTTGATGCAAAAATTATCATAAAATTTTAATAATTGTTGTTAAAAAGTATCTGTAATTATCAGAAGAGTCAGCTAATCGGTGATTTATTGAATAGTTCTAAAATCACTTGTTGAAAATTAAACCAAAGAATTTATTTTTTCAGAAAATCAAGTGACATTTTGTATTAATAATTTCTTCATCAAAAATTGCAAATTTAATTCAAAATTAATCAATACATTCTGACAGTTATTTGCATTTTTATTACAAAGGTGTAGCAGTTACAAATGAAAAAAAAACACCATTTTCCAAAGAATCACATTTTCTTTTCCAGAATCCTATAGGAAATCTTTTCGAACAGGTGAGTTATTCAGTTAAGAATAATGAGCTTTGATATATCAACGTGGAGAATCATGCTTTCACCAAACGAATTTACATAGATTTTTTACTTAATCAAACATTTAGAAAAATAGTTAGATGATAAATTTAGAT
>OZ010586.1:109542422-109619922 GCA_963932145.1 Acanthosepion lycidas
CGCGTGAGTTTGGGACCCCATTTACACATCATGAGGACTAAAATGTATACATTGTAAAAAGACCGGATATTAAATATAGCTAAAGTAACTTCAATGAAAAAATAAATTGAATAACATATATATTTCTTCTTTTCTCCTCAGTAATTTTATAGTTTTAAACTTGATAGCGAATAAATGTTAAATTTTGATTTTGTAATTAGCAGTTTTAAATTTTAATATTAAATTTTATCATATAATTTAGTAATTATTCGTTGGAATAAATTATTTTTTAATACTAAACATCTGAATAGATATTATAACATGACTTCGTTATCGAGCTTTTTGAATTTTCCTGTACTTGTATTCTGATTGGTCCATCTAGTCTTTGTAACAACGTTTTCCCCTTGCGTAGAATATTAATTAATTTGAAACTTTTAAAACCATTTATTTTACATTCAACGTCATCACTTGATAAGACACCGAAGGTGTTGAAACAAAATGGCTATTTTTGTAGTGATTTTATAACATATTTATGTTATAAATTTTTTTTTCTTTAAAAATAAATAATTATATCTGCTCTACTTTGTATTGAGCACTCTTTTAAGAATAGTAATTGTTGGTTATTGGAATTCATTCCATATACACCAATCATATACTTGGGTATATATATATATATATATATATATATATATATATATATAGATAGATAGATAGATAGATAGATAGATACTTGTTTCTGATATATATGTATCAAATAATGGGTACTTGTGCCTATCTCTAATCAATTTCTTGATGCCATATTACAATTGATCAAGGCAGGCACCGTAATTTTTCTTACCAAAGTACTTTAGATTTCCTCCGAGGATGTCCCATGTTGTCAACTACAAAGACAGACTTATTATAACTTAATCGTTGCCGTGGTAATTTTGAAAGACACGTTAAATGCACTCTAATAAATATTTAAAATTTACCCTTTGCTGTTATGCATTATTTTGTAAAACAAGCGTCAAAATGTATAAGAGCTAAGCAGAAATACACACACGCACACACACACACACACACACACACATATATATATATATATATATATATATATATATATATATATATATATATTAGATGAAAAATTGGCAGAAAACCAAAATGTTACCAACTATCAACGACATGCACCTCAAAACGTTGTTGCTACACACGTAATACGTTTTTGTTAGTATTGGTTGATTGCTTTGATATGGAGACCCTCGGGAATTTGTTTATTATTTTATCATGTTTTATTACACACACACACACACATATATATATATATATATATATATATATATATATATATATATATTTATATATATATATATATGTGTGTGTGTGTGTGTGTGTGTCTATTTGTGTGTGTGACTTTAAAAATCAGGAATTCTTCACCAGGATGAGATGGAAGTCATTATGTTCTTTTCTTTAAATGTGTATGTGAAAAACAAAAAAAAACAAAAACAAAAAAAACAAGAAAAACAAGGAAAATTTCAATTTAAATCTAAAAAAATACCCCACCTGCTATTCAGGAACAAACTTTGAAGATATGCTTTGCATTATTCGCAACATCAAATTCGCAGAAGTTAATATCAATTTCTAAAAAAAAAAAAACCCTATTAACCGCGGAAGTAAAAAGAATAAAAAATACGAAAAATATTCTAATTAAAGGCGACAAAAAATTATTTACCCCATGAACTCGAAAACTGACAAGAAAATAATAAACTAATTGATAATAAAAATTTCGAGAAATTTCGACTTGTGCATTAAACATGTAAACTCGGAGGCGGCAAAAATTCTAAACTAACGCTAAGTTACAGTGTCCACATAATTTTCCGTAAGCAAGCATTTCTAGGCAGAAAATACCGCAAGAATGAATTCCCAAATAACCCTTCTTTTCGCCAAATAAACCCAACCAAAACGGAACTGGGTAAAATAAGCCAATAGATATGTGTGTGTCTGTGTGTGGGGGGTAGGGGGTAGAATAGGTCTTTAATATTGAAGAAATATACAACTCATTAAGAATTACCACATAAGCCAATCAATGGAAGGACACAAGTGAATACATTTCTTGGTTCCAAAAGATCAATGATAAAAATAAACATGTATTACATATACGATAATAAGAACTTTTACCAATCTATATTCTTAAAAGGTCTACTAGAGGCTTTGCATTTCGCCAAGGGATTTGTAAATATAACACCTCATGAAACGGAAATAATTTTACATTGCCACAGATCCATTGTATTCCAAAATGGAGAAATCTGAATTAAAAATTCACAAAATGATGGATTTGATGTAACACAAGTGTTTTTTGATGTTTCTGGACGAATAGGTCTACATATTTTATAATAAATTAACAAGATCGTGCATATAAAGAACCATGGTCTATATAGGAATGACGGCCTGATATTACTGCCAAACGACAGAAGACGTAATGACGACATTAAAACAGCACTCTTCAAACGACTCAGCTTTGAATAGAAGTCGAAATATTTTTTTAAAAAGTCGTTAACTATCTGGACGTCTCTCAATTCGATGAAAAGAAAAAAATTTGGTTTAACCCCCTTTTTCACTTAGAGTTAAAATGTAAATTATGTGAAATATTTTTCAAATTGCTTTGCATTTCCCCCAAAATCAAAATTACATGAGATATTCAATAAAAATACAGTTAAATTAAGCTACAGTTGCACTAGTGATTTAGATACAATAATAAATAGAGAAAATGCCAGAAATCTCAAATCTAATGTGCGACAACATATATCAAGTAATGTATGCAACTGCAGAAATAAGGATAGATGCTCATTAGATGGAGCTTGTAAAACAGAAGCAATTATTTATAAAGCAGAAGTAACAGATGTTAATGGTCAAAATAAAATGCATCTAAGATATACAGAAGGTTCGTTTAAGTGTAGATGGTATAACCATGGATCATCGTTTAAGCTAGTAAATCTTACACAATCCACCAAATTGCTAGCCGTATGTGGAATTTACAAGGAAAAAACAACAGGGTTCCGTCCGTTATGCGGATTATTTTTAAGAAGGCAAAGCCATAAACAATTATAACCGCATTTGCAACCTATGTCAACATGAGAAATTAGCGAAACATCCCCCAAAAAATTTAAACAGAAATTGTAAAATTCAAGTCCTTGCTTTCATATAAAAAAACATTATTAAGTAAATATGAGGCTGGATAAAACAAAAAGAAAATATTTAAGCACATTGTTATGTTTTGTTTGTTGCTTTTTCTTTTCTTTCTTTTCTTTATACATTTCTGATACGCTTGCTTTTCTCTACTTTTCACCCTTTTTTTTCTTCTTCTCCCTTTCCACACATTTCCTTTTCTTTTTCGATTAGCGCCTTTAGACTGTTTGATGCTCATGCCTTATTTCTTTATTTTTGAAATTAATAACGAAGCGCTCTTTGGTGTATTTTTTGTTAAATAAAAGGCTTTAGGTAGTCAGTTGATAAAGAATCGTCCGATGAGACCGTAAGGTCGAAACAAAAGCCGCCTATTCAATTTACCTTGTCATGTTTGAAGTTAAAAGCTCTAGATATTATTTTAATTTTATTTTCAACACGTGTATTGAGACACTTTTTAATATTTCTGGTCGGTTTCAACTCTGGCCATTAACCTTTTATACATACATATATATATATATATATATATATATATATATATATATATATATATATGTGTGTGTGTGTGTGTGTGTGTGTGTGTGTATGTATGTATGTATGTATGCAGATGAGAGATAGAAATAGAAAGGATTATTATAAAAATAAATAGACATAATAAGACTATATTATTCAATAATACATATATATATATATATATATATATATATATATATATATATATATATATATATATATATATATATATTTACTAATAAGCGGTGCTATGTTTATGCGATAAATTGCTCAATATAAGAGATAGAGCGTATGTAAATATAAAAGTGAACATTGAAGTGACTACTTAGAAGCAACAGGTTGTTTCATGCTAGACGCACAAGGCCTGACGATTGCGTTTAGCATTAAACCGCCTCTCGCCTCTAAGTTTTGACTTCAATGTTCACTTTATATATATATATATATATATATATATATATATATATATATATATATATATATATGTGTGTGTGTGTGTGTGTGTGTGTGTGTGTGTGTGTGGAAAGCAACTTATCTTTTAAAGGTATTTCATTAAATATGGCAGACAAGGAATATTTAATTATTTTTTCGTTGTGAGGTTGCGAGTACAAAATGTTTGCATAATTTTCATTGTCCCAAGCGCTTTCGACTCTTCTTGAAATTGTCTAAAAAACTGTCTGAAAGAAGTAAGCCAATGAACATTATGGAAAATATTTGTACCCTCTTACTCAAACTAAACTGTAAAATAGGTAAGTACACTGAATAAAAAAAGAATAATAAAATCTCCCTTGTCTGACACATTTTAGGAAATATATAATTATGAATCTGAGGTCAACAACTGGTCTGTTTCTTGCTTTAATCTTTAGGCTTGAAGATTCTGTTGAAATCAGTGTCCACTTTATTTTTTATATATTCCATATCCCTGATGTTGAGCACTTTACTATTAATTTAAAATACATTAAACGTATTACTTGTATTTACTTAAAGCACAAGAAAAATTATAATAAGTGCAAAGTATTTGCCTTTAATTCTAGTTTTTCTGTACGCTGCACTTGACATCAAAATATTCAAATTTGGATCCGTCTGTCAACAATATATATTTTTCTAAATTGTGGATATTTTATGAGAAACATATTTTTGTTTCCACCATTAATCACTCAGTAGATTATGGAGATTGAGATTTCTAAGTTTTTTAACTAAATTTTAATCAGTCAGTCACTTACCTGCCATGCGCCATACACGTTTGACCGATCATGTCTCTTTTGATTCATAACTGACTTGGCAGAGGTTTTTCTCTTCGTAGGATGATTTCTAACCAAGAATACAAGGCACAGACTGTCCTGCTATTCAACACATAATTTGGAGGAAAAGAGACGTATTCATACCTTCCCCAATGCTATTTATTCTTAAATGAATGAAACGACCCAAACAGGAATTCGAACACGGCTCTCCGATTTCAAATTCTGATACGATATTTAATATACCACAATACTGCTTATAAATGTTAATTCAGAGCTGAATAATGTCGTTGATAAAAGATGTAATTGTCTCTGTTTGACGAAGAAAAGTATTGTGACGTTACAATAGCATTTTCATAGTTGTTTTATTCGTATTTTTAATTATGAAATAATTTCACAGAATGGCAAAATAGAAGCAGGTAAGCATTGAGGTAATTTTATTCAATAAAGTCTACTCTTAAAGACAAATTGCCAAGAAGTTTAAGATTTGTAGACATGGGGTGCAATATTCGTTACAAACGTAGTTAGAAACTGGTGCAAATGTTAAAAGAAAAAGAACTGAAGCACCAGACGTGACAATTTCTGCAGAAGATAAACACTTGGACATCAAAAGATGGATAAATGCTCCGGTTTAACAGCTGATCCCGACAGCAGCGTTGCTCTCAACTCTTATGTATGGACATTGTTCAGCGTGGATCAGGGCGTGCTATGTCATCAAGCTGAATATTAATAAAAGGCTGTTATTTTCAAGAAAACATAAGAACTAAACATTGAAAGAGTTTCAAAATGTATTGTTGACAGACGAGGCCCAATTTGAAATATTTTTGTGTAAAATGAGAGGAGATGTGAGAAGAAAACAAGGAGAATGATGGAACAAAGTGGTTCAAAATGTTAAGTATGGTGGTGGGTCTGTTATGGCGTGTTTTCTCAGGGTGAGGGGTGCTGTGGGCTGGAGATTGATTCAGGTCAAGTGAATCATGAAAAAAGAACAATATTCGATTTTACAAAGACATGCTAAACCACCAGGTTTATGCAAAATTGGAAGAAATAACCTTTAAACACGTCAACGATCAAAAACATTCTTTTTAATTATGTGAAATTACCTAGAGTCAAAATAAGAAAAATATTATGCCAAGGTAGAATTCATTTCCTAACCTCTCTCACCTTGAATTAGTATGGGATGAATTGTTTAGGGGTGTTCCAAGAGAATACGCATCGTGTGAGAGTGCAATATCTCAGTGATTGAAGACTGTATGGAAATGTCTGTCCTTTAATATAGATTTGACTGAGATTGAGAATGTGTTATTATAAGAATAGACACTGAGGTCAAGACCGAATTTAGACAAACTGTTTCAAGCGAAACGGCTGTCTTCAGCATCTATAATATAACATAATACACACACTCGATCCTCCCCATATACACACACACACAGACACAAACACACACACACACATATATATACATATATATATATATATATATATATATATATATATATATATATAGGTAACTATACTCGTCTCGAAAAACCTTCGAACTTTTGATTTGCCAATAATCAAATCAATCTCGAAGGAAAAAATAGTTTAAAAAAAAAGAGCCAGGAGCATGAAAGTCTGTCTAAAAAATCGCACATATACAGGTTCAAAGCCCAAAGAAAAAAACCCGACACGAGTAACGATCCGCTTAGGTGAAACCTGGGTAGGTTTGTCTGGCTCACTAGGTTTGACTATATATATATATATATATATATATATATATATTGATACACGTTTCATTAAATATTATAGACAAGTGTTGTCTATTTATTTTATGCAAATTTTTTTCGTAACATCTGATAAGTTTAATAACAATATCGTTGAACGAAGAAAGAAATTGACAATATAGATCCATATTTTTTTAATGGATCAATATTGTCAATTTCTTTTTTCGTTCAACGATAATGTTATTAAACTTATCAGATGTTACGAAAAAATTTTGCATAAAATAAATAGACAACACTTGTCTATAATATTTAATGAAACGTGTATCAATGAAAAGATGCTACCTAAATACACACAATATATATATATATATATATATATATATATATATGTGTGTGTGTGTGTGTGTGTGTGTGTGTGTGTGTAAAACATCGCATATATGCAGCTGGTGTTAATAAAACTTTATCTGCGTAATAAAACAGACATATTAATTGTAAATTAATTAATTAATAATTAATATATTTGTGCTGTGCAAAATTCAATGAACATCTAAAGTAATTGTCTCTTTTTTCCCAGATAATCAATAAATCTTAATTCAACTATATATTTACTAAGAAAAAAATTATTAAATGATTGTCAATCACTTCCAAAGATTTATCAAGCTGGAATAAGTAAATATTAAAAATTAAGATATGCAAAACGAAGTTTACCCTAATATTTATTCTCTGTATTTTCGTTTTACATCGTAGCTAGTGAAACTATTTTTTGTGCACGTGGAAAAATCTAAATGATATGTGTTCATGTTTTTGCTAAGCTGTGTGTACTACAGTCAAATAATATAATTCAATGAGGATGCAACAGTGGGCTGTTAGGGACTAAATTTAACAATGATATATATGCAAAGATCAAAAGAACATCTTCAATTTAGAAGAGAATCGCATAGTTGAAACCTATAATGATAGACAAGGCTGCCAAAAGCTTTCCAAACCATTTGAAGGGCATTTATCCACCGAGGAATAAATTATTTATAAATAGAAGGCCTTTAGTATAATGGCATCGAAAACCAAGAAATGGTAGACCGTAAAACAATAATTGCAAAAGGAAGTAGACATCTAGTTCAGCAAGCCCAGGTAGATCCTCTTGTCTTTTGCGGTTCTCCAATGCTCACAGGCCAATATCAGAATCAATGTGCATACATCTACAGGGTGACGAAATCTGAACGATGCCGATCTTCATGGCAGAATGCCTAGAAATGTCCACTACGTCCGGTATAGTACAAGCATACTCTCAACTCATTCGTGGCTCTTTGCTGCAGCTGCACCAGGCAAAATAGTATGCATTAATAGCACAATAGACTTTGCAACATCCAACCAATTTAGAACAAAATTGTATTGTCCTCAGTTCAAAAGTTGATTTTACGTCAGGTTTGGCACTTCGACAATAAGAATGATCTGATGTATCAAATAAAAATCCAGAAAGAATGGGTTCGCAAAAAGACATTTCAAGTCTTGGAACCGCCTAATCAAACACCTGATCTAAACCCAATGGAAAATATTTGATTCAAGTAAACGCAATACAAGCAAGAGACCCAGTTAAAATCGAGCAACTGTGTGAGTGTCTCCAAGAAGAATGGTCAAAATGTGACACTCACCACTGACAAACACTGCTTAAAAATGATAGGAAATGACTAATTCACATAGTAAGTCACTAAATCGTAAATATTCACATATTGCACATCATAATTTTAGCTGATAATTAATATTTTTCTTCCAGCTTGATAAAAGTTTTTTGAAAGTTGTTGCAATTATTTTAATAAAGGTTTTTCTCACTGAATATATAGTTTAATTAAGATTTATTGATCATCTGAAAAGAAAGAGATAATTTATTATCTTAGTAGTTCACTTACATTTGCACTGTATATATTATCCTTCACCAATAAAAGTATTCAGGTGTTGAGTATACTCCGAGGGTCGTGATATCGTTGAATTATATATATATATATATATATATATATATATATATATATATATATATATATATATATATAGATATATATATATATATATATATATATATATATATATATATATAGAGAGAGAGAGAGAGAGAGAGAGAGAAAGAGAGTTTGACTGATGTGAGTTTGTGACACTGGGCTTCACGCCACTGCGATCGTCAAAGTGATTATATTTAAAATGCTGAAACTATTTATGGCTACGTTTGGTGGTGTTTGACGGTAGTGGAAGGAAAACATTAAAATTAATCAGTTTGACTTACGACTGCAAAGGCGTGAAAGTCAGGATCACGCACTCACATAAATGCAATTAAATATGATAGCTTTAAAACTGATATTGAGCGCTTTTCAGTAATTTTCTCGCGTCTATATATATATATATATATATATATATATATATATATATATATATATATAAATTGTATGTGTGTGTGTATTTATATATATATATTTATCGGGATATATATTATTGTTTAAGATTTAATATCATTATGCCCAACCTGTGGAAATTCTTTTTATCAAATGTACTCCGTTAAATTGCATTATTCTAATTTCTTTTATTTAAATCTTTTAAATTAATCAATTACGAGCCACGCGCGATACATGCTTTGGCGATCATCTATCATTCGATACATGATCGAGTCATCTCAGTAGGTTGCTATTTCTTTATGCGGTAGACCAGTTTACATCCAAAGCTATACAACCCAGTTTGTCTTGTTATTAAACTATAGCTGAAATGAGAAGATGTTTCATACCTTTCCCAAGGGTATTAACACGTAAGTGAATATAACGGATTCGACTGAAATTCGAACTCGGCTCTCTGATTCCTCAACCTGAGCCTTTATCCATTACTCCCCCGTTTAAATATAAGAACAAAACATGGTAACAATAATTCCCTACATATTTGATAAAATATAATATGAATATACATTAATGAAAATAACACGCGCCTTCCCTGAACAATACAGTGGCGATAATTAGTGTTGATGATTGTAAAATTAGCTTACTGGTACCGGTTGACCCTTGCTCATTAAGTAACTGTCGGCATGTCAGATGATTAAATGATCAGCCATATTTCAGATGGTTGATCGTGCCTACGCTAGAAAATTTAATCTCTTCCAGCTTCAAGCACTAGAGTGTAAAGAATTCTTTATCAGTAACGATCAAAAGAAACAAATGACAAGACAGAGTCGTGTTCAAATTTAATAAAAAAAAGAAACGCATTCGGGATGTTATGCTTTCTAAATTGGTTCGCTAGGAATATTGCTAAACATCATATAAATACGACAATTATATCAGATAACTGAATTGGGAACTATTCCGAATTAAATTAATGTGAACTAGAAGACTGTTGTTTTATTGGCAACTTTAGCTAAGGAATCTAGTGGATAATGAAAAGGAAACAGTTGCTTTTATCGTTTCATTCGAAAGGAGAATTCGATAAAGAAAGGAATAGATTAGATATTAAGAAATCTCGAAATTAAATGTCAATAAAGAGAGAGGAGGATAACTTGCGGTAGAATATGAACCATTTAAAAACATAGAAATGGTTGAAAAATAATTTTTAGTGATGAATTGCCATCGGGAGCAAATATTCAATGGGGGCAAATATTCGGATAAGTATCTGGGAGGGGAATATAATTAATCAATATGTCATTCAATAAATAAAGTGAATGTTTCAGTATAAGGAAAAGAGAGAGCTCAATGTTTTATTCAAAAAGAGCACATAAATTACAAACGATAGCGATTAGGATTACTCCATAAAATCGGTGATGATCATTTCACCTTGTAAGTTCAAATTAATTTACAAGGATTTTCAAATTAACAATTTTCAAGTTAACAAGACAAATCAAACTGGCTTAATCCTTGAAAATTATTTTTAAAATTATGATGATCAATATTTACTATACACACACTATACACACACACATACACACACACACACACATATATATATATATATATATATTGGTGAATGAATATATATATATATATATATATATATATATATATATATATATATAGAGAGAGAGAGAGAGAGAGAGAGATACATACAAACATACATACATACATACATATATATGTATACTGATAATATTTTATCCTACATTAAAAATTAATATTTGTAGCTAAAGGAATATAACTTACTCGAGTGCTATCAAAACTTGTTTCTCTGATTTACAAACCCAAGCCGTTATCCATTGCCTCACGTGCACATCCAAGTTTACACCAGCTGGCATTATCTAGTTATCACCCGTCTAGGTACTGACCAAACGCTATCTTGCTTAACCGGTGTTTCAACGTGTTACTGTCGTAAGCTAATACTATTCCGTGATACGATAATCAATATATCTATATGTCTGCATATCTTTTAATGCTCAAAATATGTCTATATTTTTTTATTCATACTTAAACGCGCATAATATATGTCCATTGCAAACATATCTCCGAAATAGTTCCGCACAAAATAATGATAAATAAGTAGGTGTTAAATCATTGGAACTTGTAAAAATAATCATGAATTTGTATTTAATTTTTATTAATTTCCAGTCCTTCATATTTTATGTTTACTGTGAGAACCTGTGTGTATTTTGAAATTTTAATTTTGATTTTAATTGCAAAAATAACAATTTGCAGTGTAGGACCTGATTTCAGTATCTATTAAAAAATTTACCAAATTATTACATTTACGTGTAAATGTGTATGCTTAATTCGAAAATAACGACAAAAATTTGATAAAATCTATTGTTTTGGACTTACCGACAATAATATCCGGGCTCATTCGCGTCCTTGGCGGCTACGGCACGGCAGTCATTACTGGAATTGTTTCCTTACATTCGCTGCTGAATAAACACGTGTGGAAGATTATCTAGTTAACGGGTTTTTTTTAATGATCTTACTTGTCTTATTTACTCGCAACTGAGTACTCATTGCGTGCGCAGTAATCAAGAAAAGTAAATGTCTATTCAGCAGCAAATGTGTGTAAACAACTCTAGTAATGGCTACTGTGACGGCAATTTGTACGTACTTTTATTATCGATAATCCCAAATGGTAGATTTTGCCAAATTGACATTGTTATTTTCGAATTAAGCACGTACACTTGCACGTACATATAACAATCTGGGAAATTTTTAATAGAAAATCACCGCCGGTCCTACACTGCAAATCAGCCGCAATAAACACATTTTAAATTCTTTTTAATTTACCTTTTTGCATTCCAAAATTAAATTGATATTTTATGTAAATTAATCTGATTATGTCAATAGGTTTTGTAAAGGATTTATTTTAACTTAAAATATATCAAAATATACTTTTTACTTATAGCGGTTTCCTGGTACATGTTAACTATGTTCAGAATCTGTATGTTTATTAAGACTGTTTACTCATCCATTTACAAATCTTTGAATAGGAAAACTGGAGAACGCGTAACAAAAAATGAGAAATGCGTTATTGTCCTGTAATATATACTCAAAATACTCTAGTCATATATAAATCGAGTAATCTTATAATTCAGCTCATTATCACAATAGATTCAATCCTTGATCGCTGTGGCCTCAATAACGTGGAAATTGTTTTAAATGCCAATAAATATGATATAGACCTTTATAATATATAGTCAAGTTTTTTTCCTTTAATCTAAACAGATTAACGTCAGCAGTTACATATACTACAGTTTCTTTGTTTACACTGCTGAATCTAGTTGACAGTATCTTTTCATGATGGATGCTAAACAAGAAAAGAAAACGAAAAATATTACAATAGTAACTGGAAAATATAGTAAAAATTCACATATGAAAATAACACTTAGGACCTATCAAAATATCCAAAATCTTTAAGGCTTTAATTAACTAAAATCTATATAAATGTTTATATGTTGTTATGTGCAAGATGGATTCCCAATTACTATTAAGTAATAAACTAGTTTCCCTACATAATTAAATATTAAAATAATTGCAAAATATACCTGTTTTTGAAAAAGATTTTAATAAAATTAAACTCAACAAAATAGGCAGTCAATTTTGACGGTATGGCTAAAATTATTTTAAAATGTTTCCACTGGACATAAAATGTGTGATTGATTTTTTACTTTGTTAAGTAATAAATTGATCCCCAACTCCATTGATTCATACTCATATGATAATTGGAAAATATGTCTGTAAAGAATCACATATGGATAACGAAAAATGTAAGATGTTATCCATATATGGCGCCATTTTTATTACTATTTTAAATGATAAATGTTGATTATATAAATTGTTTCACCGAAAATCGACTTCGATCAAATTAAAATACATTAGATTGATTTACACCACTGTATGGATTTTTAATATTTGCCATAAAGTCGGTCACAAACAATTAGACTTTGTTGCTTCAAATTACATTAAAATAATCGTGAATTGTACTCAATTCAATTTTCACGAACTTATAAAACTACATCTAAATATTTATTTTGCATACAAACACGGAAAATACATTTAATGCATTTTTTCCACTTAGTTGCCCTCCCTGTAAATTTCTTGTTCCCTGTTGTAAACATCAGAAAATTTCCTGTCATAACGCATTAATGTTCTAATGGACGAGATTAATTGTAGTCGAACATCTGATTTGTAGATTAAAATTAATTGAACAGTTCTTCCTTTGTCACTGTTGATTTTAAATGATGGAAAATATCGAAACCGAATAGTTCATTTAAATAAAAAAATATTAAAAATAAAAAGATAGGCATATTACTAGAAAAAAGAAAATAGTTTGAATATGGTCAAGGTTTAATATTAATAAATCTTTATTTTAGAGTAATGTAATACTTTGACAATAACCATAAGTAATATCAAAGAAATTTAATCTAAGTAAGAAACATCATTACAAATATCCTCATGAGCGTCATCAGGATCATCGTCATGAACATCTTGATCGTCGGTTCCATGCCAAGTTGTGAGCGTATGATTTATTGTGAGATTAAGCACGTGACGAGTTCCCACTGTAGTGCCTCTATAGATATAAAACCAGCAGCAGCCCTGAGGGTACAAAAAAACACGGGAACACTTAAGTAAGTCTTTTTTCATGTTTTCCCTCCAATCAACTTTTCACACCGAAGCAAAAAGGGCTGTGGACGCTTCAGACGCAAACTCGCCTACGCGAGCCGGTCACACACAAATAAATTTATTAAAAATGTTTGTTGTGTATGCAATTTACTTCTCAGAAAACAATCCCATTTGTTATTTTTGTTTAATGAATGTTATCTTGCATTGCAAATCAATCAGTGTCTGTTATTTTGTGCATGTACCTTTTCACCGTCATTATTACAGGTTAAATATTCTCGTACAAAACTTATCTATTAATTTTAGAAGTATCCAATACACTAAACCTTCACATTTTTACGTTGAATGCTGGGTAGCCATGCATGTATGCATAGCGTGTATTGGAGAAGTAGTTGCGACAGAGATCATCCAACTTCAGCTGAAAACAACCAATGACTGCAAAATTGAAGGCTTGTCTTGATCACGTTCACGTGGCTATTGATTTCATTGAAGGGACCTTCATCTCCGTAAGCTGACTTTAGACTAGCAATCTACATCATATTCCAACCAATCCTGCTGTGTCTAATAATCATTCCCACGAGAAAGACGTGATAAGTAATCGGTATATTCGCTGATGACCCGGTAACATCACAGTGAGAACCATTCGATTAAGACTCCACAATTCGATTAATAATCTACTAAAAACTTCCAGATATTGTAGTTATTATATTTGGAGTAATTTAGAATAAAATACAAATTTGCGGCACATTGTGAGGATCAAATGTATCAAAATATTTATTGGCATCAAATAAAATTGCTTAAGATTTCTCTACAACATAACACTAAATTTATTTGGTTAAACACTGACTCCCACAAAATAAGATAAACAGATGACAAATAAAGATTGTATAATTCCAATAACAGGCATGATGTGTTCATTTGATGAAAAAGTAGAACACGTGATGCTATATTTTTCCATGGCTAGGACATGAACTGATTACATAGGACAAACGTAATTATCTAACACATCAAACAAGCCGAACTTTTAAGAAATTTATTCTAACATTCGGCTATGCAAGGGAAACGCTAATTAGAATCAAACCTACGCCATTGCCAATCAAGTATGAAGCTACACTAGGGAAGATAAACTTTAACACCTTGAATGTGTAGTTCAATTTTACTAAAGATCAAACGTAAAATTAATAAAAAATAATCGCGTTTGCAAATGAACCGGAACTTCTGATATAAACGCCCATCTGTATAGAAACTTCGAAAATAAATCTATAATTTCTATGTAACAATTATCTTTATATCAGGCAGTGAATGCTAGACAATTTAAGCGCAGATGCATAGGAAACGAGAGCCAGCAGAGATGTAGCTGTACAGAAGGATGATGAGAATAAAATGGACGGATTATTTTGTATGTGAGGATGCACGACCCTGATGTCACATTCTTTTCTTTCTGTCGAACCCGCTTATATATATATATATATAAATTATATATATATATATATATATAGATAGATAGATAGATAGATAGATAGATATAGAGAGAGACGTATTATGTATTAGTTGTAATCCTTTCAAGCCCACGAATTAATTAAATAAACATTTTACGACTAACTTATTTAACCGAACATGCTCGAATAAAAATATGATGCATATATATATATATATATATATATATATATATATATATATATATATATATATATATATATATATATATATATATATATACATATTTATATTGCATACGAAATTACACATTTATTAGGTTGGTGCAAAATATTGACGTAATAATGTCGTTTTTTGACGTATTTTTAACGTCAAAAACGACATTTTTACGTCATTCTTTTTGCACCAACCTAATACTTACATACACACAAATATTAACCCGCACACACACTCATGCTCACATAGACATACTAGAAAAAGATTCACTGTTAATAACTCATGCTCGAATTGACGCCATCCCTATAAATAACACCTCCTTGTGAGGCGTGAGCCCTACGTTGGGAACCTCGAATGTAGAATGATAAATTCTGAATCGTGTAATTTGATGTTGAAAATCATTTGAAATACAGTGGGGAAAATAAGTATTTCATCTCCTGCTGATTTTCTGAGTTTGCCACCTTACAAAAATAGGAACGGTCTATAATTTTCAGAGAAGGTCCGTCTTGAAAGTGAGAGATAGAATATTAAAAAAGGATTCTAGAAAATCAGATTATATTAATATTTACTCCTGTTTCATTGAATAAATAAGTATTTCACCCCATAGTAAGACTTATATCAATCTTATCAAAAACATTAAATGTCTTAGGTTTTTTTTTCCTATCATGGTCATTAGAACCCTGTGAAACCCTATGATAACAAAAGTTACGCAAATGATATTCAGTCAGTTATATGTCATGCCTGATACACGCTTAGGCGATCATGTATCTTTCGATACATGACTGACGAAGCAGATTGTTCCCGCAGTAGATTGCCATTTCTTTCTGCGGTAGAACAGTTGCCATCCAATGTTATAGAACCCAGTCTGTACTGCTACTTATCCATAACTGGGGTGGTGGGGAGAAGAACAGGAGGATTTATACCTTTCCCAAGGGTATTAGCACGCAAGTAAATGCAATGGATTCGACTGGAATTCGAACTCGGCCCTCCGTTTCCTCAATCCGAGCCGCTATCTATTACTCCACCGTTATTGTTATTGTTGTTGTTATTGTTAATGTTGTTATTGTGATTATTATTATTATTTACAATTCTATTTTTACGTTGTACTCGCTCCTCCTTCACGGTTCCAACCAGAGATCTAATGTCAGCAATGGCATGAGTACATTTTCAGTGAATATTTGTGAAAACAAAAG
Organism: Acanthosepion lycidas; assembly: GCA_963932145.1. Classification (NCBI taxonomy): domain Eukaryota; kingdom Metazoa; phylum Mollusca; class Cephalopoda; order Sepiida; family Sepiidae; genus Acanthosepion; species Acanthosepion lycidas. Next base: position 109,558,910 of record OZ010586.1, read on the forward strand.
ATAAAGGTTGTGCGGAAAAGATGGAAGAGCAATTAAAGTACGTATTGAGGTTGTATAAAAGAAGAAAATGGTAACTGACAGAAAGTCATGGGGAGCTATAAACACCCATGTTCTGAAGAGATATTGCCGGTAAAAGAAAAAAAAGTATAGCGGAATTCCTTATGAGTTTCTCGTCCACTTTTAATTGTTCATGTTCCTACATAAACAACAGAGAGAGAAACAATAATTATTCTAAAAAGGGGAGATCTTCATTTTTCTTCTCATCGTGTTAATATGAATATGGTTTCCGGCAGTTCAGTGCTTGAATTCGAAAACCGATCACTGATTTTAAATAACAAACTTAATCAAATTCTCTCATTTATATCTTTGAGGTAGCTCTCACCTGGGTACGGTTGTCTTAGATTGAAGCAGACAAATATTTAGCGAGGAGATAGGAAATGCAAGTCAATAGAAAATAATACAGCAATGGAAAGAATAAAATAGAGAAAATGTTTAATTAAATCAATTGCAGGTTTTATTAAACGATAATGTATTAGCTTTGTTATTTAATAAGACCGAAATTTCTGGTAATTATGTTAAACATCCCAAACGGGAAAATGACGCACATGAAGCCATCACTTAGGCTGTGTTTTGCAAAGAAATATCCTTGAAAGAAATGAGTAGGGAGGGGCGAACTGAAAATTAAAATGAAATAAAACAGTGGCAAATAATTAATAAAACAATTTTTATAAAAATTACAAAAAAAAAATGTAATAAAAAAAAGATAATACAAAATGGCCGACACATGTTTGCCAACGTTAATCCTATCAAATTTGCAGTTATTGGCGATCAGAGACTTAAATAAGAAGGCGGAAAATGAGGACGATGTTTTTTGTTTTTTTGTCCGAGGCGTTGCTAGGCCTGATCTTCATCAATTACTTGTCTTAGGTCTGGGTTGCGTTAGTGATGTTAATCGGCTGCTTCAAATAAAAACTTGCTACATTTCACAAACTTATTTCTTTAAGCATCACATGTAATAACTTTCTTATTCATGGACATTTTATTATTATATATCTATGCTAGATTTTAACAGTTATCAAAAATATGATATTGGTATTTTAATCTGCAGCTAGTATCCTGTTTCTACATTCCTTTAGAATTTAATTGTTTTAAATTTTTATTTTTATCTAATTTGACTGGTTTAATCTTTCATGTATGAAGGAATATGGTATTCAAAGTAAGTATGGGAATTTGTGGTATACGTTTTTTTTGAGTAATTTATTAAAAGCATAGTAAATGCATATATATATATATATATATATATATATATATATATATATATATATATATATATATAATAAAAAGGCTTAAACACTAATATTCCATGGTCATAATTTATTCCATTGGAATCATAAATACGATCCAATTCATCAGAGCTACAAATTCAAAAAAACCCTCTCTGTTAAATTCACTCCTATATTACCCCTCTCTTATGAACTAACATTCGTCCCACACTCTCATACTTACACTCTCTCTAAATTCTATTTTTATTTCCGGAGTAGGTTTTTTTCAGTTTTCTTTTTCAATTTCTTTATGATTCCAATGGAATAGATTATGACCATCGGATATTAGTGTTTAAACCTTTTTATTATATCCTTACTCTGTCCTGGACATTGAGTTCTACCTGGATATAAAAAATATACATGTGTGTATATGCACCTGTGGTTTCGCATATATATGTATATTTACCACTAATATTATCTATCTATCTATCTATCTATCTATCTATCTATCTATCTATATATATATATATATATATATATATATATATATATATATATATTCATATATATTTGAATAATATAGAAACAGCATGTCTTTATCTTTATTCTATAATGATTCTTTGCAGTTCTCTGATCAGCTTTTTGGTGTTAAGATCATATTCATCAAGGAACCGCGGAGTTTTTTTTCGACGTATAAAAGCACAGAAACTCAGTTCTAAGAATCGAACGGCTCATATTGTCCACACATATAATTTGATTATAGTGTGAAAGTCTTGTATAGAACCAAACATACTTTTTGCAAGAGCCGAATGATTTTTAATATGAAAATTTAATCTCTTTAATTTTTCTGTCTGAAATATAATGATGTTATTAGAAACGTTGTTTACTGTTATTTATTTTGACCTTTAGATTAAAAAGGTGTTATCAATAAGTATATAAACTGGTATTTATTTGAACTTTAAAATAAAAACATGTTATTATAACCTTTGTTTAGTCGTATGAGTGTTGAACATTAAATTAAAAAAGATATTTTATTAATCTGTTTTTACTGGTATTTATTTTCAACTTTAAATTAAAAATATGTTATCAGAAGATTTTAATGCTGTTTATTTTTAACCTTCAATTAAAAAGATTTTAAAATCTTTATTTTTTGGTATTTATTTTGAAATTTAGATTTAAATGATGTTATTAAAACCGTATTTTTTTTTTACTGTTATTGATCTTCAACTTCAGATTAAAAAGATGTTATTATAACCTTTCTTTACTGGTATTTATTTAGAATTTTATATTGATGAATATAATTATTTTTATTTAGTGGTATTTATTTTGAACGTTAGATTAAAATCTATCACTTGGTGCGCGTTAATTGGAGATATAGAATCCGATCATAAGTAGAGAAATCAGACAAAATGGAATACTTTTTTATTGACAACGTGTTTCACCTTCATTGGGTAGGCGTTATTAGGTCAGAATCAAAGGAAAATATGTGTATATATGTGTGCGTGTGTGTGTTTTTATATTAAACCTCAGATTTCTGTTTGCTAGGCGGATGTGAATGAAATAAAAGTAGAGCGTTTGGTTTTTATTTTGTTGTTTTGAATTAGAGAACAAAACTACGTGGAAAGTTTGTAGTGTGCTTTAGTAAGTATACCTGTCAGGCTGCATCCCTTTCACGAGATGTCTATCTAGCAAATAGGAATGATCAGGTATAATAGAATAAATAATTAAATAAAAAAAAAACACGAAGTACCGGTTTTTCATTTTCGACAAGAAGACATCATGTTAGCAAATGGACATTAAATCTTTTAATATTAAAATCACACAAACACATATAATAAAAGAATATACTTTACTTGCAAGGCTTAGCAACTAACAAACTGTGCCATATATAAAATTAATTCTATCCAATAGTTTTGAGATAGAGCTTATTCGATGATTTTAATGACGACTGTCTCGTGCTTATGTCATCATTCTATAAGTGCTACTGGTGACATGTAAGCCAACATTACCCCGCTCATGGTACTGTCATCGGCGACAATAACGACTCTCTCACTAAGAGTTACTAGTTACGGAGGTGGGTAGACACCCAACAGGCCTAAATACCTCTCAAAAAAACATCTCAATAGCGCAGACTGATACATTAAAATGTATGCGGACTATGGGGGGAGGCAAAAAATCGTAATGCGGAGATATTCCTAGGCTGAACATTCACGTTTGAGGACATCGACTTTCTATGATGTAGAAGGATACTTCTTCAACTGTCAACCCTAATATGTTGAGGTGTTTCGTCAGGTGCTCAGCTGCACAGGGACTGTGGCACCATACCCACTCGTGGAAATGGTAATATTTCGAGTTTAACTAAACTAGAAATTTACAGAGATAATGTTTATACGAAGGTCATTCAATAAATAAGATGAATTTTTCGGTATAAGGACTTCTAACACAGATAGAAGCTTACTTTTATTTATTTTTCTTTTTTGTTTTTCTTCTTTTTCACATGGATTTAATTTCTTTTGCAGATTAAAAAAAAAAAACTTTGAGAGTTTTGGCGATTAACAAAGATGGCCGACCAAGAAGCATGCTCCAGGATTGAACAGCGGTCACTTATCAAGTTTTTGGTTGCTGAAGGGTGCAAACCAGTTGAAATGCAAAGGAGACTGTCAACTGTGTATGCTGTCAGATGTTTAGGCTAAAAAATGTCTACAAGTGGGCTAAATTGTTTAAAGAAAGACGGAGCAGTGTTGAGGATGAAGACAGACCTGGGAGGCCTATAGAAGTGAGGTCTCCTGAGGTGATCGAATCAGTCAATGACCTCATTCAGTCTGACAGAAGAACTACTGTGAACTGCTGAGGCAGATCAAGAAAGACATAAAGAACAAACGCAGGGGTCATCAGTCAGAGGGAGTCATATTGCACCATGACAATGCAAGGCCTCACACAGCAGCCTAAATGGTGCAGACCTTCAACGAGCTGGGTTGGGAACTACTCCCTCATCCAGCTTACAGCTCATACCTTGCCCCTTCAGACTTTTACCTGTTTGGCCCCTTGAAAGCGTTCACGAGAGGCACGAAGTTTAAAAGTGACGATGAAGTCAAAAGTGTTGTGAGCGACTGGCTGAGACATCAGTCCAAAGATTTTTACGCTGAGGGAATACGGAAGCTTGTTCACAGATGAGAAAAGTGTGTGACAGTGGTGGGAGAAAAAAAAAGGTAAGTTTCTATCTGTATTAGAAGTCCTTATACCGAAAAATTCACATTATTTATTAAATGGCCCTCGTATCTGAAGCCAATGTCAGATGAAAAGATGAAAGACAATACTAAAGAAATATATGTCAAGGATTATTTTAGTTATTATTGTTAATTGAGGAATCGAGTTCGAATTCCAGTCGAGTCCATTACATTCACTTACGTGTTAATACCCCTGGAAAAGTTAAAAATCCTCGTCTTCTTCCCCGCGCTATGGGTAAATAGCAGGACAGATCGGGTTCTATAGCTTTGGATGGCAACTGCAGAAAGAAATGGCAACCTACTGCGGGAAAAATCTTTCTCGTCAGTCATGTATCGTGTATTATCTGACTGAACATCTACCCTGTTCCCTCAGAAAGGTTTTCAACAAGAAACCAACGTCAGCTCAACGTCGTTTTTTTTTTCAGTTATCAGTGTAGATCCAACAAAGAAAATGAAGTTGACTTGACGCTGTTTCAAGATAACACTTTGGTTGCAAATACAATTGTTTTTGTTCCGATAGATAGGTTTCTTTATTCAGGTAAATTCACGTTTCATTGTCGTGAGAAAGGTAGTGACAATAATGAATTATTTATGTCTTATCTCGACGCACTAACAGATCAGATCTTGATTTTGTTTAGTGTGGTTTTCTTACTCTAACTGCCTCTCTTCTTATCTAGAATGTGCTGTGAGTGTATAAAAATATTACCGGAATTCTCTAGATTCCGACTGAATGATACCTGATCCCGAAATTATATGTTTATATATTTATACAATGATCATATTGCAGTTTAACAATGCAAAAACCCATTCTCTTCATATCGATTGGGGATTTTGCCAATTTTATTTTTAAAACTTATTTTTTCTTAAACATGATAATCCGGTTTGGCAAGATTTGTTTAGTAGCTATGGCATTAATTTAAAATCGCTTGTTTGATTTAAACAGTCATTATATTGAATTAGATTTTATATTTAATAAAATATCGCGAAAAACTCGATTTACTTATTCTAATGCTGAAAAATTAATGCACAACAATTTTCACAAAACCTTATATCTTCCAATAAGATTATCTTTTTTTCCAAGTTGCTCTTTATTACTGTCTTGTTATAATCTGCGTTGGTATTATCAAAATGTTTCGGTTGTTGAGCTCTCCGGCCTTCTTCGGGTACTTGTCGATACATGTAAACTTCAAGGAATTTCAATCTGAACCCTTAATTTAATGTACGGCATATCCGTCATCATGTTCAGCGGATCGAAAATAAATTATCACTGAGGATTAAATAAAGGTTTCAATCCGAAATTATCCATCGTTCGCCGGGATCGACAAGCAACAAATGAAGACCGGAATGTAAAAGAAACGAATCATTCAGACAACAAAGACAAAGACGAGTAAAATAGTTCGAAAGTAGATGAGCAAAGCAATGATGTTTAATTAACTAATAACGTGGAGGAATCGGATAGAATGCGAGATATCCTCGTCCAGCCGGAAACAACATGAAAGTAGAATTAATTGACCAAAGAAAGAAAACAAACATCCGGACATCTGAGTAAATGACGTCGTATTTCGCAAAGAACTAAGATACTTTTCCCAGAAGGCTACTGCTTTGGTCGATCTAAAGGTACATTCAGGGCGGGAATGAAGTTAATTTTGACACATTATAAGCGAGAAGTCAACTAGTAGCAGATCCAAAAAATCGACAAATAATGTACCTTTGAAAATGTCAAAGATTTCCTGCTTCAATTTTCTAATATATCGTAATATTAAATGAATAAAAAAAAGTTCATTGGGCGTTGAACGACAATAAAATACCAGTAAGACTTTCTTTTTTGCTTTGTTAAATATTCGAACTTGAACAAATGATAGCATTGTCCCATCCGCTGTCTATTTATTTACTTATTATAGGCACTAAACATAACAGTGTCTGAATTTGCCTTTTCCTTTTCTTTCTCTCGATAACAATAGAATAGTTTATTATTTATGACCTATTGGCAAAGCGTAAAATGAAAACTCATTAAGTGGCAAATGAAGAAATATTCTAATATGATGTGGAAATCTGGAGAGTGCCACATTTTTAAATGAATTCTTGATTGTTCAGTGGGCGAGTGCGGAGATTTTTAGGTTCAATTCTTTCTTTCGAGTGTCACAGATTCTGCATTGAAAGGGAGAATATTGGATGATGTAGTTGCTCAAAGATTCTATACTTCATAATGAATAAAATTTCAGAAAAAATATATAAACTAATAATAAGAAGCATACTCACAGGCTTCGCTCATGTCAATCTGCATAAAATGACAAAATATCGTACTTAAACAAAGGATGAATCTATGTAGCCCCTAAATAACAATACATAAAAAGGTAGAAATCAATTTCCATGACTTGGAATTAATTAAGCGAAAACGTTTTTATTACTTTAGATAAAGGAAAGCCTCCAAAAAGGCTCAAATAATGAATTGCTCAGTGATTTCTTTGCAAGCTTGTGAGATGCCACGCGTAAGAACATAGATTTGACAATTTCTTGGCGTGGATGAAAAAAACGCTTTAGAAAACTCTCATCGCAAGTTCAGCAACCTTTCATTTGAATGATAAAAAAACAGACATATTTATTTAAATTTTCATTATAAAAGCACTTGATTGAAAAGTGGAATTCATATTATTTTCCGCTGATAGTACGAGTAAAAGTTTAAATACGTAAGCGCATGTAGACCTATTTACAGACAATATAGTTTAGATCAACTTGTTTAAATGTTCTTTATATGGAAAGATAATTATTTTAATGTTGGACAGACAGAAAGAATATTTGTAAAATATTTTCATCGTAGGCTTCATGATAAACGATGAAGCATCAACATTATTATTATTATTATTATTATTATTATTATTATTATTATTATTATTATTATTATTATTATTATTATTATTTCCTTTGGTTTCTGTTGTGTACACATGTCCTTCCGGGTCCCAAACAGAGACTAAAGGTCAGAAAAAAATAAAACACATTTTACATACATAAAACTTTGCGTAAAATATGAACTGTACTAATGAGTGCAGTAGCTTTCTTTTTATTATTCTTTTAAGGCATGGGCTACCATATATTCTTCCAGTCAATCCGAGAGCTCCATCTACAACGAGAAATATTGATGTCCACATTTGTTTAGATTTCGACTTCAATATCCTTGTATTTTTAAAGTGTTTTGAAGATCTCCAAAGATACATTACAATCTGCAGAGGCAGCCATGTCAATAATAAAGCAGCTTCTGTTTTTCTTGTTTTCCACATGATGTCTGGTCGATTAGCTTTGATTGTTCTGGTTTTGTGTATTTTAAATTCCCATAAAATTATCAGACGTTCTATCTCTTTAACCAGGTTTAAGTGATTATCCTACCAGTTTCTTGAATTTTCCTTCCAGAAAAAGTTGCATATTTTCCAGTGCAGATTTAACCCACTCTATCATGCCAAGTTTTTTATTCATTGGGTTCTAACACTGTACATCATGATGGTCACCTATTTTTGAATTTTTAGCACAATTTTTTCGGTATGCGTGCTTCGTAATTTCTAATTACCAAACATTGATCCTGTGCAGTAAGAATAAAACTTTCGCTTTCAGCTTTTAACCCTGCACTATGTAAACACTGATGGCAAAGGGGTTTCTTTATTATTATTACATATATTGTTGTTATTTACTTTATATTTTGATTTCTGTTATGATCACACAATCTCCCATGTCGGCGGGAAGACTTAAGCCAGGTAGTGGTGTGTTGTTATGGCTACATTTAATTTTTGAGCACCCATAAACACCATTTTTCTCAGCGTGTGGACTTTACTTATCTAGACAACTTTTTTCTGTTTCTCTTAAACTGAGATTTACAGGAATTTTTTTTCGGTGTGTTGTTGTGTTCCTTTTTTATCATTCCAAGCGCACCTATTAAGACTGGGATTGTACTTGTTTTCAATGTTCACATTTTTTGTTTCGATTTCCAGGTCTTTCTATTTCGATATTTTTTTCAAATTATTTGGTTGTTATGTTACAGCAAGCCACATTAATTAGTTGGAATTTTCTTTTCTTTTCGTTTTTTTTGGGGGGTGGGGGAGGGGCGGTGATGAATTATGGGTGGCTTATTTTCATCAATCTTCTTGTCTGTAAAGATGGTGTAATCCCATAGAAATTTGATGTCTTCTATTTCTGTAACCGAAGCTGAGTGATGTACATACAAGTGTTTATTAACATCTTTCCAGAGTGTTTGAACATTGTCTAGTGTAAATATTGAACCATTCTATCGTGACGATTTTTTTTATTCATTTGGCGTAAGTACAGATTATTATTATTATTATTATTATTATTATTATTATTATTATTATTATTATTATTATTATTTGCGTGGTTTCGTGCATTTTTTGTTCCCACAAGTGTTACAGAATGGTTAACAGCCTGTTCCCTCGATTCACTAAGTATTCAATGTGTTTCCCGACTTCTGTGATTTACAGCTATATCACGTTGAAACACCGGTTCCCATACGAAAACAGAGTTAACTAACGTCGAGACTATTTTTACCAAGATTAGAGACCGATTGGGAATACTACTTGCTTGGATGTCCGGGAGGTGGAATGGATAATGGCTCGGAATTTTAATCGATCTGAGTTCCAATATTCCAATGCGTAAGATTCATAATGCCTATTCTCCACTCAGTTATCGATTAATAAGTAAGACTTGTATCGCTAAACTATAATTATCTCTAAAAGAAAATTCTTACAATCTAATCTGGCTTTAAATAACCTGCAAAGGGTTGATAATCAATTAATCAATAAATCACTATTTCTGGTGCTTTGATTGTATCAGTTCTTATTATTTCGTTTTCAAATAAGCTTGAATGGAAAACTGCTGTCATATATGATGTAGTGCTCGAGCTGTCTCGTGGTCCTCGACAAAATCCAGAAACGAATATGAAAGATGATATATCCTGATCTGACATCTAGTCTACAATCGCTATCCCACAGGCGTACCATTGCCTCCCTCTGTCTCTATTATAAGTATTTTCAAGACAACTGTTCCGACGAACTACATTCGTTGGTTCCAGGACTACAGGAATTTAAGCTAGCTACCAGGCTGACATGTCGTTCCCACCCTTTCATTGACAATAAGGTTAAATATAACCGTATCTTCTACTCAAACAGCTTATTCTCCCGCACTTCCCGTCTGTGGAACCCCCTTCCTCTTACTTGAATGTATCTTCAAATTCAAGTGTAATGTCAATCGACATCTGATGCCCTCAGCTTGTTTCTCGACGTTCTATGTATCCATTCCTCAAACACGCTTCTTTACTCTAGTTCTCAGTCCTCTGTAATCCCTTGCGCGCTAGTGGCACTCCCGCCTTCCTTGGGTGAATTGCCTTAAAAAAAAAGATTAACAATTTTTTAGGCAACCTTATACTCAACGCTCAAACCAGTTCATGTTGTCATTATTTCCATGGCTAATTTTCAGTTTGTCGCATCCTGTTAATGAACAATTTCAATCTTTTAGAGCTAGGATACGCCTTGTTATTTACAGGAAAAGAAAGCCGAATCATCATCATTTTCTCTGTTGTACACTAAGAATAATGTTTCACACAGTTCTTGCTTTTTTTCACCAAGGACCCCCACTTTGCAGAATAGTGCCCAGTGTGTGCTTCCTTAAACATTACAATTTTAATCACTTCAAGTCAAGGATCAATAGTCATCTATACTTATTTTTTATAAACTTCTCTTCCTACCACCTCACACATTCCATGTTGGAATTATTGAGTACCCTGGTGTACTAGTGAGCCAGCCAAAATGAGCTGACTCATTTTATAGTTCACCAATAGAAGGGTTAACCAATGCGACGTGCATAAAGGCTGCCATGTTTTTTTCCGAATATGCACTGCCAGCCTTTGATATCGAAGACTGAAGAATTACGCAACAGCTGCTGGTGGCGATATAGTCAGATTCAGTAGTGTGTCTGACACGTGAGTGTTAATCTTTAACGTTGCTTCATTGAACAGATTACGTACTGCGCTGTATTCTATATTCATAGACGATGGTGAACATGGTCAACAGTCCAGGCCTAATTAATCTTTACCATTTTAAAAATAAATCTCTGACTATCGCCCGAGTATTGAGTGAATCGTAGGATGAAAAAATTTCTTCTCTTGTTTTACGTCTGCTCTCCTTCTGTGAGGATCTTTTCACAAATTCACTGATGCATATTAACGATACACAGGCCGGTCAAAAAATGAAACGTTAATCATCAGAGTTGAATGATTCCATTTCTTAGTCAGTTTTTCATTCTGATTCAGTCAGTTATATGCCATGTGTGATACACTATTAGGCAATCATGCATCTCTCGATACATAACTGACGAGGCATATTTTTCCCGCAGTAGGTTGCCGTTTCTTTCTGCGGTAGACCAGTTGCCATGCAAAGCTTTAGAACCCGGTTCATCATCCTATTTACCCATAGTTGGGGGAAAAGAAGATTCGTATCTTTACCAATGGTATTAGCACGTAAGTGAATGTAATGGATTTTACGAACCAAAACTCGATTTTTCTCTAACAGCCGACATTTTTGTGTTTCTCATACATGTAGTTGTCACGCATAGGTACGTAATTGATGTACTTATAAGGTATAATAAGTAAAAGATATGATATTTTCTTGTGGCGATTTATTGCACAAGATCAAAACTATTTGTGGAAGACAAATCTATATTAATCTCTATTAAATTACACTATGTTTGGAATTTAGACTTTCTCTGGTGTCTTATTCTTTGGTCTATTTCTGTATAACATCCAACAGTAGTCACCTAGCATGCTTTCATTCGAAATAATTGTTAACATTGCTCCATTGATGCTGTCTGGATTAAACTATTCTCCTTTTGCTCATCAGTCATTGCTCCGTGGTTATCCGTAAAACCGTCCACTTGTAAATCAAACAAAGGAACTGTCAGTGACAACCTTAAAAACCCTTTTGCTTTAAAGGAGAGTAAAAGAAAAATGACTCTATTTCTAAAATCTTAGCATCTCTTGTGACACAGAAAATCTTCACAGATCCACTTAAATGATTCCTAATCTGAAAGTTCAATACCAGTGTTTTAATATAGTTTTTGTCCTTGTGGGGTGCCTTTTTCTGTGGACGTACTAATAGGCTTTTCATCAGTTTTTTCTCGGTGATTTTTGGGAATGCGGCCTTCAAATACTCAATATCTTCTGCGTTTTTTTTTTTTTTTTTTTTCTGGCAAGTATGGTCACATACCATTTCATTAGCCCAAAATGTATGTGTTGATGGGAAAGAAGTAAATTTCTGTTTTTTATTAATTGCTTACTCTTAACGATACAGTCACAGGTCTCACATGATTCTCGTTCGAGTCACTAAGATTGCATGTAGCAAAAAGCAGAAGTATTTCACGAATCCTGACTTAAAATGGATTCGACTGTTGATAGGACTACTCCTATCAATATTCGAATCACTTTTAAGTCACTACATATATTCCAGTTGAATTCTGACCGTTTTATGGCATCGAAGACTTGCCCGCATGTTCTCATGACACTTCTTAATATGCATTGAATGTCCTACAGTGGGATGTTTTCTCATCGCCGATGTGTGGTGTTACTATATTGTAACTATGCTTAGATGGCTAAAGATTAAGCTCTTTTCGGATGGAACATGTTCTTGCTTTAAACCGGGAATTAACTCATCAATGTTATTACAAAAAGAAATTGCTTTGTCCAAACAGAAGAAATATGTCAGATCCTTAAATCTTTTTCTGAACTGAGTAATAAAAACATTGTCCTTTTGTTTAGAAAAACAATTTAACTTTATCCGTTGACAATGTCATATATCTAACCAAATCGTTTAAATCTCCTTGGCAAAATCTATATGGTCCCTCTTAATTTTTAAAAACAAAAACGGCATCCACCTCAGCTGTTTCTATATCACTCGAAATTTTCTCTTCGCCCGACCTTTAATAAACGTCATTCTCTGGTAGCACGGGAGCAAGAAGGTCATCATGGTTGCGTGCTACTGGTTTTCTTGACGATTTTAATTTGGGATACACATATTCATTATTGGTCTTAACTTTAAACCCACATATATTAACCATGCAGAAATGACAATTGTGGAAATGATCCTTTGTGTCTATCGATATCATGGCTACTGCAAATAGCGTGGCTCCTTTTCTTTTTTTTAGTCACTTGGAACAAGGTGAGCAGATGGTATGGGTCACGCAACTCTTATCGTGATCACCGAGCGGGCATCCAAAATACAACGTTGCTGTGATTTCACAGTAAATGCACCACAGACATAGAAATATATATATATATATATATATATATATATATATATATATATATATATATATATATATATATATATATATATATATATCAGGACTGTTCTTGCAATACCTTGACAAGTTGAATTGAGTTTGGTGTTGATGAGTATAATGATGATGATGGTGATGATGATCATGATGATGACTGGTCACCAGACTGAACTCTTGACAGATACCGGACACCTAAAGAGAAAACGTAAAACTTATGAAGATATCAAATGTAGCTAATGAAATATTTTGTGATAAATGCAAATAATATTTAAATCTGCATACTACCCGCAATTAGTAATAAAAATACAAAACACTAATTATCCATACCAGTTTTTCACCGGTCATTATGCGGTTGATCTAAGTTCTGTGGCCTCCTCTTCTCGTCAGAGAAACCGTATTTGATAGAAGACATCGGTTTATATTATTGAAATCAGTGCACAGAATTACATATAATGCAGCCCATAATATTTCTGAAAACATTGCCTAATGACTAGTGATATAAGATATTTAGCGCTACTTTCTTTGTTTCAGGGGAATTACTTCGTCTTAATTTAGCTTCTTTGCGGTATATTTCACTGTTACAAAGATCCTTTTCATTAATGTGTCACTTTTACTGTGGGGTGTTACGACACTTCCTAGAAAATTAAACTCATGTACCTGCTTTATTCTGACGTCTATAATTCGGAGCTAACACATTGGGCTCTCCTGTTTACAGGTGAACATATATTGCGTTCTTACAATTGAGGGTTATTACTTCCTTCACGCTTGACTTTACGAAGTTTTCTGGAAGTTGTGTAGTTTTTATACAGAATCTGCCTTCAACATAGTCTCATCTGTGCAACTAAGCCGGTGTTCGTCTATAATAAGTCTGGGATGGTCCTCTAATTCTCCAAGGATCGGTTTTCTGTTTATAATGCCAACATCTTGAAACTTTTTTTTTTCTAAAAAAAAACAACAACCTACCTTTTCATTTTTGATATATTTCTTCTTCTCCTGTGAATATTTCTTTATTTTGTTTTCATTAAGTCTTCTTTTAGTTTCTCATTCAATTACTCCAAAACGCTTAGGAATATATTGGGATCATTTTTCAGATGGGTTATCTGAAAAATGATCCCAATATATTCCTAAGCGTTTTGGAGTATCATAATTTGAACTTTGTATACATTAGCACACGCAAGATTTTTTTTTGTAAAACAGGACACCCAGTTGCTAAAAATCTTCTCTGATTCGTAAAATAAAAAATGCAGTAAAACGATTTAATTATTTAATTAGAAAAGCTTTTAATAACTTTTTTTAATTAGACTTATTAAGAGCACTATTGTCATAAAAATAAAATACAATGAATTTTTATAAAAATGGTTTTCATTTTTTTCTTAAATTTTAATGATAATAATTTATAATATAGTAAATCGTTTAAAATTTTGATTTCTTCAATCCGGTTACGGGAAATCTTTATTAAACATAAGCTATATTTGCTATTCAAAAAATGAAAATCTCATTAAACGCCATTTACACCGAATATTTAAAAAAATAATAACATATATTTTTTTATATATAAAATATTACATAATATGCCCATGTTTGAAAGTATGGTCGACCATACACGACATAATAAGAAAAATAATAGCGATGACTATAGTAAATTTAAAGTTGACTTTCCTAAACTTAGATTACGGAGAATATTTTCCAACATTTTTAAGATTAATGAGTGCTTAAAATTTTATAAACGGCGCTCAGACATCATTTTCCTGAATTATCTTTTAACAGATAAAGTCTCCGAGTAATAACAGTAAAGGTGTTGACACATTTTATCATCAGTGATCTACGAATGACAAGCGACGCTGATAAGTACGTGAACACCAAGACCGTTTGTTTTAAAAATCCATTTCTGTGGTATTTTATACAAAAAGTAATTAATGTTTTTTAATCTGATTAATTATTATTTAAATTAGCTGTTACTCTTCAAATAAAGTTTCAGAAAAGTTTAATTAATTTTTGGAAGATTGTCAGAACCGAGAATTAACTATTGCTTACAAATGTGTCAAAAATAGCCGATTTTGGGAAAGCGACAAAAGAATTCCAAAGAATATAATTTCCGTTTGAAATGTACCAGACTATTTTGTTTACTGGAAATAATAAATGTAAATCATTTAGCTTTTAATTAAAGCTAAAATGAAAGCTTCATGACTGTTTTTCATATTTAAAAGTTCATTTTAAGTCTCAGGTTTTGTAACTGAGTGAAGGTACCTATATAATATGAAAGAAACGATCAAACCTAAGACATAAGATACAGATCAACAGTAATTCGCCAGTATTGTGGAAAACAATACAAGAAAAACTACAAATGAGAAGAACAACGGTTTCGATTATAAGATGTTTGGTATGATTGGATGACAATACACGGTGTGATTGGTAAATTTACGGCATTTTATATTTTTAATTTTGTTCATGCGCGTTGGTTGTTTAAGATTTTGCCGACTGCACAGTATAGTATGATCAATTGAGCAGTCAGTAAGAGAAAGAGTACCATGATGCAATTCACTCCACGAGAAAGAGTTTGAAAATGGCATGTAGTACTGCTTGCATCTGCGCTGAAAGCTCCAATATGGACATTTCAGAATGTTATAGTAACAATGTGAGAAGAATGCAGAGGATTCGTAAAGAGTTGAATGTGTCTAATGGTTATTACGAAGAAAAGACAGCGCGTAAAACACCCGCTGCTCGTTCGGAGAAGACAAGAACAACCGAATTTGTTAGTGCGGGCCTGAGACTCAAAACGGTGGCCTACATCAAGTGCCTTGAGGAGTTGGTGATGTCCTGGATCAGGAGGGTGGCTGCAGAAGTACCAGTGTCTTGCAATTTCCTGGTGCGGCACAGAGAGCCAACATTCCTCGCGGTGGACGATGCAATTGACTCAATGTATTTGTTCCATCTCAGGTCAGCAGTCAACGTGAGACCGAGCAGACGCAGGGAGTCACTCTCAAGAAGTTGACTATCAGACATTATAATGGGGGACAGGTAAGGATATCTATGGTGGTTAATGGAGAGTAGTCTAGTTTTTGAGGCGTTAAATTTGACCATCCACTTGTTGCCCCAGTTAACAACCGATTGGAGGTCCATTTCAAGACGCGCGGCCAGATTAGTTTTGACCGCGACACTAGATTTGGTTTTGAGGTAGGAGTAAATTGTAGTGTCGTCCGCGTAGATGCCAACTTGGGAACCTATGGCGTCAGAAAGGTCGTTGATGAAAATAAGGAAAAGTGTGGGGCCAAGCATGGAGCCTTGTGGAACACTTGCGTTCGTGGTATAGGAACTGGAGGAGAAACCGTTGAGAACGACCTTCAATTCTCGGTTTGACAGGAATGATTGTATTAGATCAAACAGTCGACCAGTAATACCGTATCCCTGGAGCTTACGAAGAAGGCCGGCATGCCAAACCCTATCAAACGCTTTGGAGATGTCTAGGGACACGGCACGATCCTCACCATTATTTTGAAGTGCTTGGTAGACGGTTTCAGTGATGGCCGTATGCACGTCAGTTGTATAACGGGCGTAGCGGAAACCATATTGCTTGTCTGAGAGAAGGTCGTGTGTGGTAAGGTGGTTAACCACTTCTGTGTTGATTAGGACTTCGAAGACTTTGCCGAAGAGGGGTAGGAGAGTAATAGGAGGGTAATTAGCGGGGTAAGAGGGGTCTCCAGAGTTCTTAAAGACAGGAACAATCGATGAGGACTTCCAGCAGTCAGGAAAGCAGGATTCCTTGAGGCAGTAATTATACAGTTTAGAGAGGGCGAGTGCTAGCTCAGGCGCGCATTTCTTAAAGGCAATGGCTGGTATGCCGTCTCCACCACTAGCCTTGTGGGGGTCTAATTTTGAGATAATACCTAGTACTGATGACGGGGTTATGCGTAAGCTGCTCAATAGGGCCTCAGTTCTTAGAGAGAAGACTGGTATGGTTACACCGGCGGAGTCATGCATCGAGTTATATGAGAACTTCCGAGCAAGGCATTCAGCCTTGTCGGTTGAGGGCGTCAAGACCTCGAACTGGTTGAATAAAGGAGGTATGGAGGGTTTTCTATTGTTCAGGACACTCTTGCAGAGCCGCCAATAATCTTTGGAGCCAAATTTGCGAGATTCAATACGCTCCCTCATCCGAGCAGCAAATATTGTCTTAGCTACGAGCGGAGGCAAAGAGACGTCTATTTCAGTCCGACATGTCGCTACGAAATAAGTGAAAGAAGTGGTTCCTATGGACAATGGCGGCTGAGCAAGCAGCGGAGAACAAAGGGGAGGAGTGCGACTTGACCTTAAATTTCCTTGAGGGGATGAAAGCGTCGATTCCAGCTTTAACCCAGGATGAGACCTCAGAAGCATATTCATGGACAGGGAGTGTAAAGACAACATCCCAGGGGACATCGCGGAGGAAGTCACGGAACGAGTTCCAATCCGATCGTTGGTAGTAGAACGAGGTTCTAGTAATGGGAGGTTCTTTGCGGGGTGTGGAGTTGAAGGAAATGTTAACAGATACCACGGCATGGTCAGAGTTACCAAGAGGGCAGAGCTGTGTGGCGCTACAGGATTCGGGGATAGAGGTAAAACACAGTTCTAGAAGGGAGGCCTTATCTGCCAGGTTGGGGGCAAAACGCTTGGGGAAGTTGACTATCTGCGAGAGGGATTGAGAAATTGAGAAGTTAAGTGTTTGAATGCCAGCCCAGTCAGTAGTAGCATTCTCGAGCCACTTGGTATGATGGGCGTTAAAGTCACCAAACACGAATATGTGAGCAAACGGGTGGAGAGAGAAGGCCTTGTCTATGCTGTCCGATATGCTATCGGGTATCCTGCAGTCTTGAGAGGATGGAGAGCGATAGAGGAAGACGAGATAGCTTACGACATTAAGGAGAGATAGTCGAAGACACATGTACGAATGGTGTGGTGATTCGAGAGACAACTCTCTGGCCAGGGGGAGATGATCCTTGACATAGACACCAAGGCCGTGCATGTGGGTTAGAGAGTCTTTCCTGAGGATAGAAAGGTAGCCGGGGATCGAGAGATCAGAGGAGGGAATAGACGGGACAAGGTTTGTCTCGCACAGGGCCAGTATATCCGGGATGTTTGCAGTGTGGAAAGATTCCACATTGCAAAGATTTGTTCTAATGCCACGGATGTTGCTGAACGAAATGTTGAAGGGATTAGGTGATTTTTGAGTGGCTGGTTAGGTTTTCTTTTTATGTATATATATATATATATATATATATATATATATATATATATATATATATATATATATAAATTTCATGATAAAAAAGTAGTCAATCATTGCCTACTAGTTATTGAATTAATATTCAAATGCTCTGTCATTTTTATGTTATGGAGAACTTTTTGCCAGAAAGCTAATTTGGGGCAGACTCCATTTAGAACTGCTTATTCAAACATTGGAATCATATATACTTTAACGTGAATTTGGTTGTCTCGCCCAGCTCAGTAGATTTTTAGCTAAATACTTTAGCTCCTTTACCATTACACCAATTTCTCTTGTTATATGTGTGCTTTTTTGCTATAATGGCAAACCATTCCGGTTGATGTCTTTTTTGCCATTGTAAACCATGGCTGGATGATCTACATTGCCCACGGTGAGAGTTTGGTTGGCTTGTCATTTTGTACTCGTCTCGTGGTAGAAAAGGTAATATTCTTCTTACTGTAAATTACTGGCTACCCGAAGATGCTGTGCAAGCACATGAAACTTTTAGTACTGGCCAGTCATTGCCTACTTGGTTATTGGATTAATCTTTAAATACTCTCTCATTTTTATGGCATCGAACACTTTTTGCCAGAAGGCAATTTTCCTGCAGATTGCATTTAGAGATGCTTATTCAAACATTGGAATTATATATATATATATATATATATATATGTGTGTGTGTGTGTGTAAAATGTGTACGTATATATATATATATATATATATATATATATATATATATATGTATATCCATATATCTATCTATCTATCTATCTATCTATTTATCTATCTATATATATATATATATATATATATATATATATATATATAGATAGATAGATAGATAGATAGATAGATATATGGATATACACATATATATATATATATATATATATATATATATATATATATATGTATATTCATATATCTATCTATCTATATATATATATATATATATATATATATATATATATATACAATTTTCATATATATATATATTTTTTATATATTATATAGTCGCGGTACTTATTGGAAAGCGCTCAATAAACTCACATCAATCGAACTATATATATATATATATATATATATATATGTGTGTGTGTGTGTGTGTGTGTGTGTGTGTGTGTGTGTGTATAAAATTAATATCGGTATTCTCCAGATGAGAAATTATTATTGTAATTTGGTTTACAAGTGTTGCCAGTTGTTATAGAGCCAACGTTTCCATAGTTGTTTTCTCTGACTTTCTGCAGGTGTCCGATTTCGTACGCAGCAACCTTTCTCAGCTTAGGGGAGATAACTCATACGAGTTAATTCCAAGCAGTCTTATTCATCTCTATATCAGCAGAAACGTTGCTCAGAAGATTGGAATGGTGCTTGAAATCGATCTGCCTCTTAGTCAGTTATATGTTATACGTTTAGTGTGGTGAAAGTTCACTACAAGAAACGGACAAAAGACACAAACGTAAACGCTTTTCAACAGAACAATTGTTCGAAAAAAAGTCGTAGGATACAATAGACGATTGATGAAGATATCAGTTCGAATCGAATCAATATTCAATTTTTGTCGCCTCTGCTACGATAAAATGGTCAGATATGTGATAATCTTCTCCATCTTCTCTCTTCTTCTCACCATTTGCATATATATATATATATATATATATATATATATATATATATATATATATATATATGCATGTTTCATTATATAATATAGACAAATACTGTCTACTTATTTTATGGAAACTCTTTTCATATCGTCTGATAAGCTTAATTATATTATCATTAAAAGATGAAAGAAAATCACCACCTTTGATACATATTTGCAATCCTATGTAAGCTTTCGGCATACACAAGCTATTATCAAAGATCACAATTACATTACAATACATTAACGAATGCACGAACAAAACAATAATGATAGTTTGCTTGGGGTAAAACTGAAATCCCAGCACCTATCTGAGGGGCCTATGGGAATTCCTCCCAAGCGAACAATTTTATTCCGATAATGTCCTGTATTGACTTTGCCATATAATTTCTCCAATACTGATCTTGATATATATATATATATATATATATATATATATATATATATATATATATAATAGGTTGGTGCAGGAATAAATGACGTAATAATGTCGTTTTTTGACGTTAAAAATACGTCACAAAACGACATCATCACGTCATTATTCTTTGCACCAACCTAATATATATGAAGAAACACAGTTTTAAGGTGTCCTATATTTATGGGATAAAGTGTTCAATATCAGAGATAGCGCGTATGTAAGCATGAAAGTGAACACTCAGAGGCGAGAGGCTGTTTCATGAAACAGCCTCTGAGTGTTGACTTCAGTTTTAATTTATATATATATATATATATATATATATATATATATATATATATATATGTGTGTGTGTGTGTGTACGTGTGTGTGTGTGTCATAGCGCAGAGTGAAAATCTCTCTTGGACCAAAGCCCGAGGTACAAATGATCACACACACACACACACATATATATATATATATATATATATATATATATATATATATATAATAACTATTGATAATTGGTGGGGATAATTACAAGGCCTATATTAATTAAATGAGAGCTCAATGTAAGTAACAGAGCAATACAATATAATAATAAGTAAAAATTATTGTTAAAAATAAAAATATATTTCGGCTATAATTAATTTCATGAAAATATTCAAATATTCATTCCTTCAGACCGTGACACTTTTAGAAATTCCAATTTGTTCAGACAAAAGGGAAAGGGAAAAGAAAAAAAGAAAAAAAGGAAAAGTATTTTTTTTATATTAAAAATTGAAGAAAGAAAAATAAATATTCCAATCTAAGATTTTTTTTTAAATTATGAAAAAGATAAATTCCGAGAGTGGGGGAAGGGACGATGGGTACAAAGAAAAGAAAGGAGAAAATGGAGAAGTAGATATGATCCAATTTTTCCTTAAATCGCTGGACAAGTTCATATACATCGTATCGGATGCGGTAATCAGACTTAAAATAGATTCAGTAAAATCTCTAATTGTTATTTCATTTCAGTCAGCAAAAAAACTCACTATCGCATTATAATCATGACAATTTCAAATTAATAATAATTATAATTTCGACACCAATAAAATAAAAAAGTTAAATATAATTAAAAATTAAAAAAAATAAATTAAAAATTAATTAAATAAATCATGGGATAAATATAAAACACAAAGAACAACTAAAAATATGGAGATAAGAATAACAATATTAACGATAAAATTAACAATAATTACTATAAAAATTTTAATTTAAAATTACATCTGATGTATGCAAGAAAATCACATAAATGAACATGTACCAAAATGTGAATACATGTATGTATGCATGTTAGCACTCATTTAAAACAAGATCAATACTTTAAATATATATTGCCCAAAATCAATGGTTTTAGGGATGTTGAAATCTGTTCTTGTGTCTACACTTGAAGATAAGTCCATTCCTTTGTTTCAATAATTTGTCAGTATTATTATATTTAATCATTATAATTGGTTCGAAAATGAATGTTATGAAAAGGGCTTCCGCTGATTGTAATGTCTCTGTTTCCAACGCCCAGTGGATATCCCTATATATACAGAGCTACTTTTTTCCTAAAGAAAATAACAATGATAAAAAATATGGACAAATGCTCCATCCAAACATTACTGGAAACTTAAAGATGGAGCTATTACCACACAAATTAAGTAGAGTATCATCTGTCAGTATCAGACTCCCAACAACTTCCGGAATTGATGAAATCTATATTGTATGTATAGATTTCATCTATTCAATTGTAGTATTTTCAAATATATTCAAAGGTAGTATTTTATAGAATTTTTTGATGATTATAACGTTATTATTTTTATCCTTGTTTATATATTTTTAAATCATTCTTAATTTTTTTCTTTATTTATCTCTAGATTTATTGAATTACTTAATTAATTTTTATATTATTTAAAAATTATTTTAACTTTATTTTATTAATGTCGAAATTATTAATATTAGTAATATTAAATTGTGATTATTATTAAGCGATGATGAGTTTTTTGCTGTCTGAAATAACATCTTACTGCATTTATTTTAAGGGTGATAAAACCTTCCTTTCACCTGTATATTAACTTATTCAGCCCTTTAAGTAAAATTTTATTTCTAGGTCAACTTATCGGCTCATATTTAATTCTTCCTTCTTTCATTTCTTTTCGCCCCATCCTTCGCTCACTACCTCCTCTCTCTTTCACCTTTTCTCTCTCTGTCTTCCTTTTTTTTAATTTCTTCCTCTTTTAATATTTTATTTCCTTTTTCCTTTTTCCTTTTTCTTTACTTTTCCTCTCTCTATTTTCTTTTGCCAAGATAAATTGATTTCATTTCTAAAAAAAACTTTGGTCTGAAAAGATGAATATTTGAATATATTCATGAAGCTAATTATAACCGAAATGGATTTTTAATGTTTATCCTTACTTTTTCTATATATATATATATATATATATATATATATATATATATATATATATATATATGTATGTGTGTGTGTGTGTGCGATTGTGTGCGTGAGTGTGTCTGTGTGTTGTAGGTACTGTTTGTATAAAGGGAATGTACTAGTTTTTCTTATCCTAGTTAAATGTGGCTGAAAGCAAAATTTATCATTTGTTCTTACATAGTTATTCCAAATATATGCGGAACCCTTTTCCCACTTCATTTTTATTGATATTATTATTATTATTATTATTATTATTATTATTATTATTATTATTTAATGTGACAGTACCAGGCAAAGACATTGCTGCGCGTCTGCAAACATACCTGTCATGACACCTGGCCCAAAAACGATATACAAACACACGCATCAAAGCAAACTGTGCGCTTTATCTTGGCTAATTTTGGTCAATCCTCCACATAAAATTACAGTTGGTGTCCAGTTCGAAATAATTTATCGTCGTGAGCTCAGTCAGTTCAGACAGTCTACCGACTGAGTCTGTTTCCAAGTATCTATGTGTGACTCTTAATCGCCTTAGCTGTCCCATTGTTCAAACTTGAAAGATAACTGTCACGACACCGGCACATGATACTGCCAGACTAATCATGCTCATGAACAAACATGTGTCCGGCCATAGGATAGATGCCAAGTGGGCTATGGTCAGGTAATTGACAAGTGAATCTGTGATGCCGAACTGTATATTTACGACAGGCCTACATAATTCCTCATATGAAAGAAAATATAGCTTCACTGTTTGCTTTTACAGTTGATGGCTTATATTCATCGCATATATTGTTTAATCAAAGTCGAAAGACTTGGTAGTGTATTGTTTCTTGTTTTTATTGAATATCCTGCTGGTGTATTTGAGAATGGTTCATAATATATTAATTGTTGTGGTAAACGCTCTTACAGTATAATGAACTCTTCCTTCTCTCAAAAATACAAACTGCGAGAGTCGGACGGAAGCGCAGTGTATGAAGTGAAGTTGTGTGTGGTCGTTTTTCTCACTTAGTCCAATGTAAGCTTACATTGCGTTTAAACTGATAAGCATTTATTTTTAATTTTTGCAACGTCTTTGAATTTTTTTAGTTTTCCTGGTTCAGTTTTTTTGCATATTATTTGTGAACATTTTACTTTATTGCCTTGTTTGTTTTCTGTTTTGAATTTTATTTTTTAACTTTTCAGTCTTTCTGTTTTAGTTTTGTTAATTTTTCTTGCATTTGTTGTCTATTTTCCTTTTTTCTTTTTAGTATTTTTTTAATTGTTTATTGTCTTTTGATTTTACACGTTTTTGTTTATATATGTATTTGATTTTGACTATTTTATTTTACGTTTGTGGAAAAATAATTTAAAAAAAAGGAAAAAAGCCAAACTACTTATTTATTCGTCGTGGCGTCCAATATAAATGAAGAAAATAATGCACC
Organism: Acanthosepion lycidas; assembly: GCA_963932145.1. Classification (NCBI taxonomy): domain Eukaryota; kingdom Metazoa; phylum Mollusca; class Cephalopoda; order Sepiida; family Sepiidae; genus Acanthosepion; species Acanthosepion lycidas. The sequence continues at coordinate 109,582,884 of OZ010586.1, forward strand.
GCTTCCTAACCCGGTGACACCACCAAAAACGGTCCCTGGTCTGAAAGTAGGTCGCCTAAAATGATCGTGCCTTTTACAGTAATTAAAGAAAGAAATTTGAAGAATCATTCAAAGGGAATGAATTCTTAACCATTCAGGAATCACTGAATACCGTAAGTACTCGGACAATTTTCCTGCTGACTTCCGATGTTAAAACTCGAAAATTAATTGGAGTCAGCAGGGATAGCATAAAAGAAACCTTGAAATCTCTACAAATCAACCCAAATTTGTCGCCAGAAGAACAAATGCACTATGAGACATATTGCTGGCAACTGAGCAACAAACCAAGGACTAGCTGGAAGCGTGTTGACAAAAAAATCTTGCGTGATAAACGGATTCTGGTAGTAGTCGATGGCAGAAGACCTTATTGCTGGTCGTGTAGCGCTTCAGGGCACATGGCCAAAGAGTGCCCTGTTAAAAACACAAAACTTCCGCCCCGTCCAGCAGCGACAGCTGCAAAAGCGACAGCAGAAACAGTGGTCGCGACACCAGCAGAAGAGGATCAACCACAAAATCGCCTGAGGGAGCCTGGAAGGAGGTAGGAAGCGGTCGGAAATACCCTAATTTTCCGTCACCGCAGGACGTGCCCAACCAAAGAAGCAACAAGCCCCATACAAGCAGAAACAAAAGGAGGTGCAGCCTCCAAAGAAGGTTCAGGAATAGCAGCCGCACCAAAAACAACACCAACAGCAGCAGCAGCAACAACACCAACAGCAGCAGCAGCAACAACACCAAAAGCAGCAACAACAACACCAACAGCAAAAACAGCAGCAACATCAACAGCTAAAGCAACACCAACAGCAGAAACAAAAACAGAAACAACAGATAGAAACGCCTATACGTGGAAAAAATGCCTCCACCTCGGGTAGTGTCTCTTAAAAAGAGCAAAGAGGACGAAGATGAAGAAGAACTTCAGCATAGGCACTCTGGCCGTAGGAGTGCGGAGAGCCTCATGGACAGAACCAGGTCACCCTCCGCCCCTGCTTCGCCAAAATGAAGCATGGTCCAGCCAAGAGAAAGGAGTCTCCCTACCTCCCCTTCTCGTGCTCCATCCCCAACTCCCTCCATTTCCTCACTCATTTCATTATCCACTCTCTCACACATCCCCTCTCACACTAACTTCTTCTCCTCCCCACCCTTCAAGGGAGAAAAAGAAAAAGAAGTATTACCCGGGCCCAGATGCCATATGTAAAGTAGATAAAGAGGAGCTTAAAAAGGGCCTGTCAAAATTATCCAGGTATAATCACATGCATGAGGGACACAGGGCATTATTTAAATGTCTGGAGCCACTGCTTCGAGGCAAAGGAAGTCTATCCATACATCTGAATGATGGAACTGGAAAATGAAAATTTGAGAAAACTTAAGCAATTTTGTTCAGGGAGGGTCCCAGTTTGGCTCCATCACTCCTTAAATAGGGCTGTTAAACTAACTTACCCTACGAACGTTGGCGGTATTGTCCTTGATGGTCGGATGACGACGGAGTTGTGCACAGGGAGCCTAGGACAATCCGCCGGTGTCCTTTCCGCGGCAGATTTCCTCCCGGTAAATGAGTAGGTTTTTGCTCTTTTTTTTTTGCAGGCTTAAACGATGTCTATCAAGATAGCTACTTTGAATGTGAAGGGCTTGCGGGATCGGGGTAAGGCGACTTCCCTGCTCCGTGATCTCCTGTCTTTCGGTGTGGATGTCGCCGCGATCCAAGATACCCTCTTTGCAGCATCGATGCGTGCGTTCTGGAGAACGACTTTATTAAGCATATGGGGACCGATATGCCAGGGGAGTTTCTTTGCTAGTGAACCGGACTCTTGATGCGAAGGTGGACCTTGTGCATACCTAGATTTCGCCGTTGTTTTTTTTTTTTTTTTTTATGAGAAAGAGTTACATCTTTATCGCAGAGTCGTTTTGTGCTCTGCCAATGTAGATATTATTCATCCTTTTTAAACTATAATTGTTTTAGGTTTTGAAGTTCTTTCTTTTTTTTATTCAAGCAATGTTGGTAACTGGCTGGTATTCAAATATTTCCGTTTCTGGTATACTGCATTATCTCGCGAATTTGCCTGTTTTTCAAAGAATACATTGTTCATTCTTTTATAGTCTCCTGAAACCATAAGAAGACTATGCAAGTGATATAGAATTACGGGTAAAAAAATGATTGTTCTTGTGTCGCTATTCATCCCAATTTTTAAGACCCCTTTCACATGATGTCCAACGTTGGTTTTAGAATGGTTCAATTTTTGCTTTATGGTCTACTTAATTTGGCTCATCTGTTTTCCATTGTAGTTTATGATTGTAACCGCAATATTATTAATTACCCCGAAGGTGTTTGCATGTCCTCCCTTGTTCTCCGCTTAGATGCGCGGTTGGCTAAATGGATAGCAGTTCATAATGGGATATCTTAGAGACGAGTTCGAATTACAGTTTAGTTAACTCCATGCAATTACGCGCAAATACCATTGACATTGTATGAATCCAACCATTTATCTGTTCCCTGCTATGGAGTAAATAGTAGTACAGGTAGTGCTCTTTAGCCACGGTTTTTAACCAGTGTAGAAAAAGACAACGCTAAATTCCAAATATTTTTTCATAGAACTAGCAACTCTATCCTTAAAAGTTATTTGCTATGGAATCAACAGAAGTAATACCACGCGTGGTGAGATTTGAGATTCTTAATTAGAGCTAAATGCGTCCAAGGACTCGGGCGAGTGTGTGTAATCTTGTCTCAATAAGACGAAACCTGTACATCACTTAAGATCAGATTTCAGGAGAGCCATGCTCGATGTGGCATCAGGGCATTTATGATTATTAATAGTAGTAGTTGTAGTCGTAGTAGTAATAGTAGTAATTGTAGTACTAGTTGTAATAGTAATAATATAATTAACAATATAACCCCAAGCAATGTGACAATGGAACTAAGGCACCAGGGTTTATCGAGTGTAAGTAAATAAAAAAACGTGAGTGAAGAGAAAGGACAATAAAATAAAAGTTTTTCTAATAGAAACTTATTATTACTCGTTTAAATATATTATAAATCTATTAAAATCTACCAAACAAACTTTGTAATCAATAAGAGAAGTGTATCTCAAATTAACTTAAATTTCATTGCAGGCACACGAAGAGTTATTTATTTCGAAAAATGTGTCTGGGAGATTCTATGCAAATTCTGGATAGGAAAAAAAGAAATATCAAATATAAACAAAGATTAAAATAAATACAGCGCAATGTAAATTTCGTAATTGAGATTTTGGTATGCTAAAGTCAAATATTTAAACAAATCTCAGTATTTACCATTTCCATATTTATTCACTTATTCCTTCTGCACCACTGAAACAGTAAATTGGAGACACTTGCAATCTTGACTAATGTTTACTCATTTGGACAGAGTATGATGATTATTTATTGCTACAAGAAGCAAATATTTATTTAAAACAAATAAATACCGAATTATTTGCATTGTTTGATGTGTAACTTTTACTGCATGGTAGTTGACTAACTTGCACTGAACACATCAGGTGACATTGTCATATTAATAACAAAAGCAATTTATTCGAAGATGCCCCGAAATTTTGATGGTTTCAGAAATGATTCGATGAAAAGACTGCAATTATCAAAAATATTCAACCCATACAAGATCATCGTAATCTCCAGTATTTATTATACAAATAAAAATCCCGTATTAGCGATAAATATAAATCCGATATTAATTGGAGGATTAGTTGAACAATGAACCAATCTGAAATCTCCACTACTCTTAATATATTTGGACAATCTCATCACTTTTCTGAATTAACGTTTTTTTTTTCTCTCTTTCACCTTATTATGTGCATTTAACTCAATTCCAAGGATTTTAGTTTTCTTTTCTCTCACTTTCTTTGTTTTTAAATTTCTGTTAATATTTGCTACAGTAGGTCTGATGAATTGGATCGTATTTACGATTCCAATGGAATAAATTATGACCATGGAATATTAGTGTTTAAGCCTTTTTATTATATATATACATATATATATATATATATATATATATATATATATATATATATATAGAGAGAGAGAGAGAGAGATGATAGGGAGAGAGAGAATGAGAGGAATGTATTGAAAGTTTAAGAGCTTATTGCACGACCATTTCCAACGTTTACACAGAGAAATGTCTGAATACGTAAAAGTTGCGAGCAATAATTATGTGTGCAGAATTCATTTGTTCGGAATTGAGTGATAGAAGTTGATAGAAAATCAAAACTATTAACAAGTAACAACTTGTTACGCCGAAGGCCTAACGAAGAACATCTTAGCGTGCGATTGAAGCAGATGGTGTAGACCAGTAGAAGATCAGGACATGTGGGACTTGGGGGAAATTCCGGTCAAATAGAAGATTGGAAAAACATTCTCTCGTTTAATGAGTCTAGATGATTGCTGCGTCATTTATATGCTGGGACGATAATTCAATGTAAACAAAATAAAATTGTAATACTGACTTTAGCAACAGGTACAGTTTTGGGTGATGGCGCACTCTTATGGGAAATATATTTTCGGGTAGATTTGGACATTTCAGAACAATAATACATTGAGGAAATATCAGTGAGATGCTCTGGCAGATCATGCTGCCCCCACCCTATGCTAGTCCTTTCATGTACGATAACGCCCAACGTCACAAATACCAAAAAAAACTGTGGCAGGTGGATTTATCGAACAGCAATGTCCATCTGTGTTAAAGTGGCCTCCATTTAAACCGAATATCAAAGTTTGAACGAAAATTTGGGATGTGTTTGAAATGATGATATAGAATTAATGTAGAAATATTAGGGAAAACAATAAGAACAGCATGGACGCACATGTGACTTCAAACTAACGTCGAATTCTTCACGAGAGGAACTGAGGCGGTTATAGCCGCAAATGTCAGCCCAAACATTTACCTCATAAAGTGGATGGAGAGTGCATATATATATATATATATATATATATATATATATATATATATATATATCGAACATTTACCTAATAAAGTGGATGGAGAGTGCATACATACATATATATATATATATGTCTGTATATATATATATATATATATATATATATATATATATATATATATATATATATATATATATACAGGTACAAATCTGTTTCACTGTATCACGGTATGGTGAGACATCCTATTGCTTCAAGCTGGGATCGAAACTCGACCGATTTGACATCAGTTAGAGATCATACCCTACCCAGCATAGAAAGGGAAATTTTAACAGATTATGTACGGATGCATATACAATATATATCCAAATGAACCGTCAATTTTTCTACTGCTTAAAACTGTTATTCTTGTTTCTGATGTAAATCTTCATATAATTTTCGGCTTTTATAACTCATTATTGGATTTATATTGCGATTTTATAGGGTTGCTTTATTATGTATGCGTCTTGTTAATTTGATGTTTTTCGAAGGTCTGCTTTTTCTTCTCCATTTTATATCATGACATTAATCTTTTTCCCATGACAGTGTCGTTTTTTTTTTTTTTTTTTTTTTATTTAGTAAACCTGAAATATATTTTGTTCATTTGTTGTTGATACTACAATTTTTTTTTTCATCGTTAAAGCCTTCTAATATTTTTTGGAGGGGTGTTACATTGTACATTGTTTTGCATTAATGATAAACATGTGTAGGATAGCTTGTGTTTTACTGGCCGTTGATACGAGCCATATTTAGATAAACAGCAAGGTAAGCGCTGGTGTACTGTGAAAGATCTATAATCAACGTTTGTCTTATTTGAATTTTTATTATTAGAGATACATTAGATAAACAAGTGGATAATTGGGTATTTTTTATTTTACATTCAAACTACTTTGTCGACTCATATAATCCTCATGGAATTTCGAAACGGACTTTTTATTCGAAAGTTATTTCTCGTTTAGATGTCTGCATTTAGGTATATCAGGTCATTTTTTTTAATTCTACCAGTTTATTGATAGACGTCATTTCAACTGATGTCCCTTGGAGCAGACTAAGAATTTTAGCTGTTTTTTTAAACATGTCACTGATACGACTACTGTATTTTCTACAGCTCAAAATTTTCTGAAAAGACCACCAACACATTTCCCATTGCGTTTAAAACCAATTTAAAATATGTGGTTCAAGTAGAAGCAGTACATGAAACTAAGGTAATGTTGAGCAACTGTGTGTGCTTTGCAAAGACGAATGTCGCCTGTCCTCTAGGTTCCAAGAAGGATAGTCCTACAGGCTCAATTCGCTCGAGCCTATATTCATTTATTGATATTAGCAAACGTGTTTTCTGCAGTTGGTATTTTAAATATTTCTAAGCAAAGATTATGATATCAATATCAAATTTTAGATCTGAGGAGGTTACTTAAGAATATGACTCGAATTTTTAGATTTGTCTTTTTTTTTTTTATACCAATTTGGTATTTTGGGCAAAACTAATCCGAGCTCGCTCAGTTATCTGTTCAATCTCTTTATCTCCAGCATTTTAAATAATTTCCGGTGATTCTGCGACAGGCGTGTAAATAAATTTCTGACATTTCAGTCCTGAAGTAAAACCATGTCTATAATATGAATGTGATTACTCATTATCAACACAGCAATATATTTTGAATAATATGTATTTAGGCATCAAACATTATTTGAAAGAAAGTTTATTAAATGTGGCAGACAAAGGGGAAAATGTCTAACGTTCTCTCGTTTCGTTTTTGAGAGATGAAAGGGAGTGCAAAGATTGTCAGTAATGGTTATTGGCCCAAGCGATTTCATCTCAATTTATAAGACAATTTCAAGGCGCTGGGTTTTTTTTGTTTGTTTGTTTTTTTCTATGTTCATGTTATGATGAGAATTGTAGCAGTTGTTATTGTAGTAACGTTCGGCTGCGCGAGAGACATCGGCAAGACTTGATATCGGGTTTTCTTCTGAAAAGACCACCAACACATTTCCCATTGGGTTTAAAACCAATTTAAAATCTGTAGTTCAAGTAAAAGCAGTACATGAAACTAAGGTAATGTTGAGCAACTGTGTGTGCTTTGCCAAGACGAATGTCAAATGATTAACGCTCGTTACTGCCAGAAACTTCTTAAAAATTATGAAAGTTACCTCAAACGGTGTGGTCACCCAATATTAAATGTAACGGTTAACTTTTTGTATATCTTTTTAATTTTTAATTAATATTTTTATTCAAGCTTGATAAAAAAATGAAAGTTACTGTAATTCGTTTGATAAATACATAATTTAATTAAGATTTGTTGATTATTTAAAAAAAGATACATTTTTTAAAAATATTATATGAGGGGTTCACTCCCATCTCTTTTCATAAACATCTACATTTGACAAACGACAATAACCATCTCCCAGACAATGACGGTCCACTTAAGTTATATCACTAACAGAAATAAGCAACTCAGCGCTAAAATCACCTGTCTCCAACCAGTAGAATAATAATAATATGACACTATTACTCTAGCAATTAATATTTATGGAGTTATATATATAAGACAGTTGAAGCCAAGTAGCATAATTGATTTATTTAACCAAAGTTCAAATGTGTTGTGGTCTTTTAACAAGACAACCCGATATTTCAAGTCTTGGAAGGGCCATTCCAAAAATTTAAATTTATTTTTTTGAAGCTATCTTTTATGGATCTATTTTCAGTCTTCTGATCATTGACCTGTTGAAAGATCCAACATCGACCTAAACCCAACTTCGAACCGAGGGCAAGACATTTTCATTTAAACGTCCCTTGTTCCGTCAATGTGTACTGTTAGTTTGGTGCAAAAATAATGACGTAATAATGTCGTTTTTTGACGTTAAAAATACGTCAAAAAACGACATTATTACGTCATTATTTTTGCACCACCCAAATATTTTGCCTATTTCAGATACAGCAAAGCAACTGTAAATCATAATGATGCCGTCGCTATATTTAATTGATGGCGCCATATTCTTCTCTTCAAAAGCCATATTAGGAGGTCTGCAGATACAGCGCCTATCGTTACTCCCAAAATGCTCCAGTATGGCCTCATCCAATTATAAAGTCTTTTCCCAGGACGTTTCTAGCTTCTTATGAGTTTTGGCATAACCAATGCCCATACAAAACATTCATTTAGTAACCTCCTAACTTAACAAAACATTCATTTATTAACCTGCTAACTTAACAAAACTTTCATTTAGTAGCTCTCTAACTTAACAAAACATTAGTTTAGTAATCCGCTAACTTAACAAAATATTCATTTAGTAACCCGCTAACTTAACAAAATTTCATTTAGTAGCTCTCCCTAACTTAACAAAACATTAGTTTACTAACACTCTAACTTAACAAAACATTCATTTAGAAACCCGCTAACTTAACAAAACATTCATTTAGTAACCCGCTATGTTAACAAAACATTCATTCAGTAACCGACTAACTTAACTTGCTCTCCAATGTCCATAAAACATTCAATTACTATCCCTATATCTTAGCAAAACTTATTAAACCTTAACGTAACCAAAATTTCATTTAGTAACATCTAACTTTAAAAAAAACTTTCATTTAGTAACCCTATAATTTAACATTCATTTAGTAGGACTCTAACATTTCTTGCTCTCGAATGTCCATAGAAACATAAATTCATTTAGTAACTCTCTAACTTAACAAAATATTCATCTTGTAACCCTCTAATTTAAATTGTTTCTCCAATACCCATACAAAACATTCATTTAATAACCTTCTTGTGCCTTGTTTACTAAAATGCGTAAAATACGAATTCATAAATTAACTGCACTTTTGGTAAAACGTATCTTTAGTTTTGTCACACTGGCTTCTGTTCATGCATACTTATATTTGGAACCGTGCACCAAAGAGGAGGAAAGTGCAGTGATCTGAATCTGCAGAGAAAATGCTACCAGAAGGCAGTGTGACAAAAGTAAATATATGTTATGGTGAAAGTACAGGTAACTTTTGACTTCACCTCTTACATAAAAGAAACTAAACGTGTTATTTGTCGACAAGGATTCTTGCCCGCCCCATAACGTTCGTATCATGCACATCACTGAAAGGTACAATCGACTGAGCCACGCATGTTAAGGCTTATTTGAAACAGAAGATTACATTTGATTTATTTGCCACTACCTGATTAATTTCCGTGCAAGGGAAAGAGACGGAAAAGATTCATTCGCGCTCTGTTGATACAGGTTTTTAATTTAACAATAGAATAGCGAGATTTTTTTTTAATCCTAGAGATAAACTAAATAAAAGACAGTAAAAAAAAAAAGCATTCAATTTCACAGAGCCTCAGGTGTTACCCTGATGAAAGTAACACACACATGCACACAAAAAGATTCATGAATATATGTAGGTAATGACAGCCATATACAGCTAGAGTACACACATATCTATCTATCCCAGATAAAAGAAGTCATACACACACACAAACATACACACATATATATATATATATATATATATATATATATATATATATATATATATATATATATATGTGTGTGTGTGTGTGTGTGTGTGTGTGCGTGTGCGTTTATGTTAGGTAATAAACATAGGCGCATTCACACGGACGCAGATGGATTACTGCACGCACTGACACACATGAATATATATGGCTAGGAAAAAAGAGAAATAACACTGAAGGAGAGACAAACAGATAGACACGTATAATCGACATATATAAGACAAATAACTCAGCTTATATATATATATATATATATATATATATATATAAACACAAATATATGTATAAATATGTATACCTCTCTCTCTCTCTCTCTATATATATATATATATATATATACATATATATATATATATATATATATATATATATATATATATATATATATTTATATATATAGATATGCGTACCTCACCGTTCCATGTAACAGTGAATTACATGCAAACACCACACACACACACACACACACACACATATATATATATATATATATATATGTGTGTGTGTGTCAGGAATTTTGGGCAAGTTCAATACGATGAACAAATGTTTATCAGGTCCGTTTCATCGTTTATTTTTGTGGATATTTTGTCCCACTGATATTGAATTATTTCCTCGGGTCATCCTTCTTTTATCCTAAATTGAAAAAAAAGGAATTGCATGAAGACAAGAGCAAATAGTGCTACATTGTATTGAACGGAACTTCTTGAAATTATTACATTCCAAATGCACATCTTCAAAGCTTACACAGTGTCAGCATTTCGACAGAAGTTTACAATGAAAGCGCTGCAAGAAAAAGGAAATCTGTGACAGGCATTGAAAGGCGGACAAATTTTTAACCCAAAGAATAAAAGTAAAAAACTATTTCTTCCTCATTTACATTTTCATGCATCAAGCATGTTATGGGTTTTGCCCGAATATTGAAAAAAAAAAGGAAAAGAAAAAAAAAATCACAATGGTGAACAAAATCGGGTTACCGAAGGCCAAGTTGAACATCTCTGAACTGTATTACGAATTTCGAAAAGTCTTAGTGGTTATTTATTTTAAACAGACTTTTTTTTTCTTTTTTTTTTATCCCGGAGGAATAAAGTTTGTAACCTGTTTTGGCGGAGGCAACAGAGGATTATACAAAGTAAATTAGTCACCAAATGAAGAAGAGGAATACTTTAATTTCTGGTGGCAAAAAAATTCCAAAAACAAGTATAGTCAATCCTTTCCGTACAAATAGCTCGTTTCCTTAAAGGCAAGGAATTTAATTCACCTTTTAATTATTTTTATTCTTTTTTTTTTAGTTATATTTTCGAATCTTTTTTCGCCTGAATATTTTTATTCTTTTTCTATCGAATAACTGCAAATCTTTTCTCGGTTTTCTTTTTTCTTATCTCTTCGATTTTTTTTTTTTTTTTTTTGCTTGTTACCCAAAATTCTCTTTTATATCATTAATATTTATTATTCAATCAGCCTTGCCTATCCAGAACATCTTCCTGATATTTTATTCTCTTAGCTTGTTCCTGTCATTACGTTCTCTCCTATTAGATTATGGGCTCCTCATTAAATCACCCTAATTTATCGTTACTAATAGAGATTAATGTTTGATAAGCTCAGCTTATCCAAGGAAAAACGCGATGGATAAAACACGGACGATATGGACAGTGTGTCGCACCAATGTACTAGCGTGGAAGATCTGGGCGAAATGCCAGTCTTTAAAATCGATATTTACCATATTCGCTTTCCTTAAATTTTACTCATGTTTTATACAATGCAATTGAAATCGTCATGAACACAATCGTAACTGCAAACATTTTAATATGTGCTGAAATTTAATAAAAAGCATGTTTTCATGAGTTTCTAAATTCAGTCGGATGTTTGAATGGCAATAAATTTTAATTGAAACAATGTTATTTTAAAATTTTCATTAAGATCTGAGAATTGTTTATCCCCTTTTGAATGTGAATACAACATCTTACCTTCTTTCTTTTTAAGTGTGTTGCCATTTCAGGACGTAGTCGATCATGCCCCTCACCTCCCTCTATCCCTTGCAGGGCCCAGCAAGCTACTTCCCTCTGCTTCCTTCCCCAGACCACCTTCTGCTATTCACTTGTTCAAGCTCATCAGTTATGTCACGCGCCGCTTTTCCTTGTCTCCCTTACCCTCTATTTGTCCCGTGAGTATCAAATTCTTCAGGCCATCTTTCCTCATTTTCTGCCCCAGAATATTCAGCCGCCTCTTTCAGATGTTAAGTATAAGCTTTCTCCTAGTTTGTAACCTCCGAGTAGATAGCTCAATATATGAAAATAATAACAAATCATACCGAGTAATATAATTAATTAAAAAAAAATAAAATAAGAAAAACTTTTAATTTTCCAGTTATACACTTAAATTTATTTCTGCTGTTGGTTTACACTGCATCATCAAACTATCTTAAATGCACCAAACGCAAGAATTAAATTGATTTAAAAAGGACAGACAGAAAAGAAAAAAAAATCATGGTAGCAGGAGGCGACAATTGAAGGAATGGGTAAAAATGGAGACAGAACGGGAAGGAAGATATCTTGATGGATGAAGCGGCCTGGGGGTTAATTTTTAACGAAACTGTTCCAAACATATGTTATGTCAAATTTATGTTCGCCCAAATGTTGACCAATAATAGAATCTAGAACAGACTGAGCCAGACCTGTTAAACTGCACATCTCCACTCGTCTTATATAAACCGAGATTTTTCGAATATCACCAAAAGATGGGTCACTCGAGAGGTTTCTTAGTTACATTTTATAATAGTATTGAGACGTTTACATTAGTATGGGTGTTGTGCTCAACACCGACAGGAGGCAATCTGTTTCCTGCTTGAATGCATTCCTCAGGTCATGTGAACTGGCTAGGAACACAACTAGATATATATGTTAGGCATTAGCGCATTTAATAAAAAATTAAAGAAATTTTCCTTGTCGTCTGTATTTAATTAAAGATGTTTCAAAGAAAGGTCGCAGTCTAAACATGAATTTGTATATATATATATATATATATATATATATATATATATATATATATATGTGTGTGTGTGTGTGTGTGTGTGTGTGTGTGTGTGTGTGTGTGTGTGTGTGTGTGTATAGATAGATAGGTATATATTCACCCCAACCAATGAAGTAAAACCATTGAATCCCAAGTGGTTATTGAGTGTGAAAGGATCAGAAAAAGAGAAATAATATTAAGCAAAGAGAAACATAAATGAGATGAAATCCAAAAGACAGAATTCGACGACTGACATTGCATTTAAATTTATGAAGATCAAAGTAATTGGATAGCATGAAAACGGAAGCGTGATTCAATCGAAGGATGTGATAGAAGAAAATGTTAGCATAGAACTTACGGTTGCATTTAGTCATTTCAAATGTAAATTGACGAGACCTTGTTGCCAATCTAGTACAGCTTTTAAATTCATAAAGTCTATGAACCATATCGGAAAGTTCATCAGAAAAATTACCATGAAAATATTTATAAAAGGTCAGAGGGAAGCTACTTTAGGATGTTGGGAAAATGACAGCAGACAAGATGCTAGGTCAAAACCTATAATGTTGCGAATGCTTCTTTGGATGTAATCAAGAATGTCTAAATAGAAATCAGTAGCACCAGGCTATAATTGACAGCAATATTCAAAGCGAGGATAAATGATAGACTTATAAATATATTAGATATATTCTGGAGAGAAAACGTTGTCTAGTACGATTCAGTAAAATTCCTAGCAGTAGACCTTGCAGTTGATTCAATATAATATTTTCAATGAGTCAATCACCAGGAGCTTAGCATCAGCCATGTTGATAGAATACAGAAATTGCTTTCTCAGGTGGATAAGTTTCGTGTTGGAGGCAATTAACAAGCCATTTCCTGCCCCAGTTAGCAGCAGACTGTAAGTCATTTATGAAAAAAATAACTGCTAGTTTGACATTATCAAATCGATCAGCTTTACTATCCAGGCAGGAGTAAATACTTGTGCTATAAGTATAGTTACAGAGTTGAAAACTGTTATCATCAGGTTGGTCATTGATGAAAATGAAGAAATAAGTGCAAGTTTTTACCCTGGGTGAAATCTTTATTAATCCAAAAATATACTCAAGTGATTCCGTTGAGGAAAAAAATCATTTCGCGATTTGATAAGAAAGTCTGAAACAATTCAGTAAATACGTTAAGAAATATAAACTTGTGAAGAAGACCGGTGTTTTAAACCCTGTCAAATGATTTTAAATGTGCTAAGCAACAGCCTGAGCTTCATCAATCTTATCTGAACATTGATAGGCTCTTTCGGTCATAATCGTTAATACCTTAGAAGTTGAAGCGAAAACCATATTACGTGTCTGAAGGAAAACCCTACAATACGAGATGCTTAAACAATTGATTAGGGACTCTAGTAGCTTGCTAAAAAAAGTCGAAAGGTCATAGATAGGAGAATCATAAGGTTCCCCTTGAGTTCTAAATGAGTGTAACTACTGAAGAGTATTTCCAAGTAACAGGAAAGCAAGAAGTAGCCTGGCTTATTATAGATTTTAGTGAGAACAGGATCTAGTTCAGGAGTACATTTCTTAAGGGCTATGCAGGGAAGGCGAGGCAAAAATATTCCATATGAATCAATACTAAACTTTGAAGAGACTTAATGAGCAAAACATTCTGCTTCATAAGATGTTAACACCTGAAGTTGTGTGAAGTGAGGAGAAACAGAAGACTTTTTTTATTTAATGCGCTATTACAGTGTCGCCGGTATTCCTGCAAACCAAAAATATTAAAAATTATACAGTGCCTAATCCTATCAACAAGGATGTAGGCCCTTCGACAACAGGTTTACAATTATTACGTGCAGGCACAAATAGGCGTTGTTATCGAAACAGTAACGCTTGTATAGATGAAAAACACTGATTTATATCGGATATAGAAATAGAATATGTCTGTATGAGTCGTGGAAAAAATTCGGTTTCAACTGGTATTTTCCAGAAGGCAAAAGGTCATTGATGCTGGTATTAACCCCTAAAGAAACCTTACTGGCACAATTCTCAATATGAAAGTTAAGAATCTATCTATATTTCTGAGATGAGGTATTATGTACACTATTTACATTATTCGGAATATGGCGCTCATATTTGTCTCCATATTTATTACAACGTTTCCGCCGTGCAACGCTCCGGCCTTCTTCAGGTGGTTTGAATGTCGAACTGAACCCTTTATTAAGGAAAGTCTTCAAGAACAAGAGAAAGCTGTAACACGCAGGGGAGTGGAAAAATCAGGCGTGGCTGACCACATATGGAGAGAAAAGGGCGATCACTGCCCTCTGTGGGATCTGGTTGCGATCATAGACAAAGAACACCATTTGAAAATTCGTAAACTTAAGGAATCAGCACATATGCTAAGACAAAAAAATCTCCTGAGCCGACCAAGCACAGAAATGAATACAATATGTGAACCAGTAATAAGGAGTGCCAGAGAAAAGCGTTTGGTAAAAACATACATTGATAAAAGAAAAAATTGTAATATGAGCACTGGTAAAAATTGTTGCTGAAGACATTGGGTTTATAATACCCAGAAATTCAGGGACACGTGGCACAGTGTATAAAGGCGTTTGTTAGATCCAGTGATTGGACCCAAAGCGTGTGAGTTCAATACCTGTTTAAGGCGGTGGAGAACATATAGGGAAAATTAAGCAGGAGATAACTGACATCCAGTGAACGAAATAACGGGTTCAGTTCGACATTCTAACCAATTGAAGACGGCCGAAGCGTCGAACGGCCTAAACGTTGAAATAATTATGGCGACAAAGATGAGGACACTAGTCAGAATAATATAAATAGTGAAAGTTAAGAACATCAGCCAAATAGCAAATTAATCTCGGTTAGCATGCTGGTAACAGACAGCAAACTTGTGAATAGGAGTCTCTTGTCTAATAGACGACTGAAAAGAAATATGAAGAGATACGACAGCGTTATTTAAAAACAAACTAGACATTGTGGTCAACACTCTGGGGCGACAGCCTGGATCATGCTTGAATGATGCGTTCAAGCATGAAACATAATTTTGCCACTCACTGTTGACTTCAGTGTCGAATTTAATATTTACACATGAAACGGACACTTCATATTGGGCAATATTGTTATCAGGAAGAAACACACATACACATATCTATATAAATGAAAGCGAATGTATGTCATTGCATCACCCTTTTTGGACTTTACTCCTAGAAGTATGCCATTTTGGAACCAGCCGACCTCGTGGGCAAATTAAAAATATTCCGGGCCGGATTCGAACATGCAATTTTAAAATTCTAGATTCCTAAGTTTATATTATTGCGATTATTGACGTCGATCTTTTGCGTGTTTGTTTTTTTTTTTTTGTTTTTTTTTGTTTTTTTTACCACGAATTTTTTGTACTATAACAATTTTTTTAACTTAAAAAATAAATTTGGGAATAATTGAAATTAATTGCGAACACAAGTGAAAATCATTCATGAAATAAATATAATTCTTCTACGGAAATTAAGGACCTACGTACATCAAACTGTCCTTAAATTAAATAGCGGCATAAGAAGTGTCATTGAACTTTTAAAAGGTAAGCTTAAATATTAATGAAATACTTAAATGCCGCGATGAATTTTGAGTTCTTCTGTAGTTTATTGTTGCCTATTGCATCTACTCCTCCCTACCTGCTGTGATGAAGGCCCAATCAAGGGCCCTCCGCAAGAGCTAGCTTAAAAGATTTTAAACTAGTTTATATATATATATATATATATATATATATATATATATATATATATATATATATATATATATATATGCATACGAATATATTTATATATATATATATATATAGATAAATATATACTTATGTCTCTGAAATATATAAAACACACACACACACACATATATATATATATATATATATATATATATATACATACAAATATATAAAACATATATATATATAGAGAGAGAGAGTGAGAGAGAGAAAAAGAGAGAGTGAGAGAGATTTGGATAGATAGATAGATAGATAGATAGATAGATAGATAGATAGATAACGGGAATAATTAATACTTTTTTGGAATTGGAATATGTACGTGAATCTTGGTGTAAAGTTTAACGTCTCTGGATGAGAAATCCGAGAATAGAGTTCAAATTAGATCCGGGTACGTTGCATTCGCTTCCGCACAATACCCTTGGGTACTGTATGAATCTATCGATTCTTCCCGCACCTATTAATTAAATGTCAGGTCATACTTTCTCCTATAGCCTTGTTTGGAAACCGGTTTACCGCAGAAAGTACCTGTCGTCAGGAATAGAAAGAAACATGAACTTGAAAGCATGTATCACTTATGACACTTAACTGATTGATGTTATATGAGCTAATCCCAGAGATTTGTGTACAAGTCGACTTAAGGGCAATATCATGATTTACTATTCCGATCATTTGGTTTGGAATATAATTTTCACTTGGATTATTTGCATCTTAATCTTTTAGTGGTATTAGAAGAACGATGTTTATTAATTAGATTGACGGATGGAAAATTGCTCAGACTAATAACTCGACTACTCTTCATTTCTGTCCAACAATGACAAGGTATTGTTTTGTGAGAACTGATTTTTACAATCTGAGTTTGAACCGTACTGAGTGCTCGAGATATCTCGAAACATCTAAGAATAGAATAATCGTAACAAATACATTATCGTCGCCTACGCTCTTCTCTTTTCAAAACTTCCAAACTAACGCAACACATACCTAAAAACACTTTCCTAACAACAAACAAATATTTTTTTCGGTAGCGATGTTTAAAATCCGAATTCCCTTCTAAGACACTGGACAGATTACAATCAAATTATCCACGTAAACATGAAAAAAGAATCCAATCCGGAGAAAAAATATATATCTTAAACAATCTTCGTTCGGTTCCCTAAAACATGTATATATATATATATATATATATATATATATATACAACACATAAAATATGTTGTAAAATTTTAGTCCTGTTGTTTTAAGGGAGATTGAAGATAAACGTTTATAGATGTATTTACTTATTTATTATTAATGTTGCATACATAAGTTACTTTAACTCGTATATGATAAGGAAGAGAGGAGGTAATTTTTGAATATTTAGGAGAGGTATATAAGAAGATGACGTTTATTTTCTAACGTCTATTCTTCTAGTTGTTTATTTACATTAGTTCTCACTTAAATTATTGTAATAATAATAATAATAATAATAATAATAATAATAATAATAATAATAATAATAATAATAATAATAATAATTTAAATATGGTAGCCCCCTAAGATTGTAATCTATTAATATCTTTGTTGATCTTCAAAAACTTATCAAAATACAAGAACCTTGAAATGAAAATCTTAAAAATGTAGCACATGTGTACATCAATAATTCGAGTTGTAGTTGAAACCCTCGGATTGAGTGGAATCGGTTCTGACAGAGTCATTGAAAGAAATCCTGGTAGCCAATACGTTAAAGAAATGCAAAAAGAATATACTAAAAAGTACAGCTTACGCATTACGAAGAGTTTTATCTATGTAAAATATATGCGGTTTTATTATTTCTTTTCTTACAAAAATGATCACTTGAAAATTTCATGAAGCTATTTCTGACCACAGGACTATGGTTGCGACTAGGTCGGAAATGTGCATGCAATAGAAATCAATGGAAATAATAATAATAATAATCATAATAATAATCTTGTTTTCGACCTAGTTGTTTTAATTTTAATTTACGGGTGACAAGTTCATTCAATAATCACATTTAGATAATTGGAAGAGTTCACAATCGCAGTGCATATTGGGTTAACCATGTAGAAGGTATATTAAACTACTCCCGCTTAAGAAATAATGCGCCAGCTTTTACTGAAAGTCATGTGTCTTGATGAGTACAGTGAGTGCTACTATATTTGCAACTAAACTTCCCTTTATTGGCATACAATTCTCTCTCTTTCATATATATATATATATATATATATATATATATATATATATATATAAATATGTAATGAAAAACAAATCACTTTAATGTACCATTACGATAATTTATTTCACCTAAATCCTTTTTTAAGGATTCAGGATCATCAGGTAAATCTTCCAACAACGAAATGAGAAAAAAAATGGGATTAGAAATTGGTGGGTAGTGCAATTTTTGTAATTTAATAGTGATTTGTTTTTCATTACATATTAGCTCTGTCCTAACATTGAGCTCTCAGGATTTCATCCTCTTTGGATTTACCAATTCGGTTTACCAAGTTCCTTATAACTTTTATATATATATATATATATATATATATATATATATATATATATATATATATATATATATATATATATATATATATATATATATATATATATATATATATATATATATATATGACGGTTCCGTATAGGATACAGGTTCGATTCCTATCGGAGAAAAAAAATTTTGTAAGAGAATTTCTCGGACATTCAGGCCGGTAAATGTTGTTTAATACTGTTTATTATAAAACAGAGCATTTACTTAAATATTTGTGTCTATAAAAAGAATGTATAAACATAAAAATGTCTTAGAACATGAATATATATATATATATATATATATATATATATATATATATATATATATATATATATATATACAGAGAGAGAGAGAGTGTGTGTGCGTGTGTGTGTGTGTGTGTTTGTGTGTGAATTTGACAATCATCTGCATTTAATGGCATCCCATTTTTATTAATTTAAGGGAATGAAAACGTTGAAAATTGCTACACATTTACAATTACAACATGACCTGAAGAGACACATTTATGGTGTGGAAACAGTTGCTTACCGATTGTTAACATGTTTTAATATCCTAAAATAAATAACATTTAACTGTGTATTGAGCGCTCTTTAAAATTTAATGTTTTCTACAGTGGGATTATACTCCATTTGTTCTCAGTTTACTTAGATTCATGCGCGCACACACACACACATATATATTATATTATATGCATATATATATATATATATATATATATATATATAAGGTTATAGTTGTCCAACGAGTGAGTACTGTCACAATGGGAAACATCTTTCATCAACAGATCTATCATCAGCAAACGTAATGGTTTCATTACTACTCATGCAAAAATTTACTTTTGCCAACAGCCCAGTAATACGATAAAGGCTCACAAGAAATACAGAAAACGAACAATGAAACATTAAAAGAATATAAGAAAAATGTATTCATTTAAAAATATATTTCTTTAAATTTGCCTGAGGAAGGTCACGAGACCGGAAACTCGTGTAGCAGAAATAGGAATAAAAAAAATAATATATACACTAAAACAAATTAAAATTATAACCAAAAACGTTTGCGCTTCTCTGTTTTCTTTTATTAGGTTGGTGCAAAAAAAATGACGTAATAATGTCGTTGTTTGAAGTTAAAAAATGCGTCAAAATACGACATTATTTCGTCATTATTTTTGCACCAACCTATAAAGATTATATATATATATATGCGAGAATCACAGATTTTTGCATTATTCCCACTAATATCCTCATCTTAACAACGTTCCGTCGGTTGTACGCCGTAGGCTTCTTCAGATGACTGGAATTTCGATCCTAACCCTTTATTTCCTCCACCGTCGTAGATTTTTCTAATTCGACCGGTCATGCCTCTTCCTGATGTCTCAGGTACCAACTGTCCAAGTTTTGGTTCACCACAGCTGTAGACTGATATTGAACTCACAACCCTTTGTGTCTAGTCACTGAACCTAAGCAACGTCTTTATCCACTGGACCATGTGTCCTCATGAACCACGATGAGTGAAATAAAATAATTAGTTTTTTCCTCTCTTTTCCTCACTTACAACCCCCACCCCCCATTCTTTTCCTGACTTACTTTTTTTTTGCCGTAAGCCAGATACATGTATTAAAAACAAATGTATTCACAAGAAACAACCATATTAGTCCACAGGAAATAGTTTCATAATGGCTTGTGAAATTCGGCATTGCTCGGTCGATATTGTCCAAAACATTTTCTGACTCTTCATTGTAACAATATAAATCGGTGGGATCGAATGAATGAGAAGAAAGTCCTTCTATTTGTTTTCGTCCAAATATGCTCAAAGGAATATTGTTCACACTCACCCATTATTTACGTACAAAATAAAAATCTATATACCCTATTTAATAATCTTGATCGATTAACAAGTAATCATCTATGCATGTTTAAAGATTTCCTATTATTATCTAATAATTAATTAAAATTATTTTATTTTTTGACTTGCAATCCATATTTTATTTATTTAATTTTGCATCCCGTATATTTTCTCCTTTATATTTATTCCAAAGATTACTTTATTATCAATTACCAATCCCGTTCTTTATATCCTTTTCTTATTGCTTTCTCTTTCTTTTCTATTTACAATCTTGTTTTCTTTCTACCTGTTTATTTTTCTTTACTTTACCTCTTCCATGTTTTGTACAGAGTGATTGAAAATTAGGCATAGAGTAGCAACACCTGCTCACAAAATGTATTGTCTTCATTACACAAATACAAGAATCATAGCATCAATGATATATACCTACTTTTGTCCGAACCCCGTATTTTTTTTCTGCTTTCTTACCTTATGTCTGACATTTTCTATTTAGCTATTTCTCCTTTCTATTTTCTTTTTTTTTTTTTTTTTTCTTGCAGGTTTGTCTCTGTTATTTACTCTTTCGTATTTTTGCTTTCATCAATCGCTTATCCGGACTTGTTTCCAGAAAAGATCTTGAAGCATTTCCATTATGGCGACGTTTCAATTCGAGGGACTTTCAAATTCTGCCAAAGAAACTTTTTGAATTACTTCAAATTCCGATTGAGGGGAAAGGAGTCCGATGTTTCCGGAATGACTCACTGTTTCCAACGCTGTTTCGATTATAAGTTTGTTGCTACTTAAACTGCACGTAAATTTCTAACAACTTTAGACTCATTTGTTTTTTGTTTTTTTTGTTTTTGTTTTGTTTTTTGTGGGGGCGAGTGTTTGTTTTGCGGTGGGGAGTTGTAATAGAACCGACAATATTTAAGCATTTAATAGCATAATATAAATGACACACATTAACTTAAGTGAGCTTAAAGTAAATTAACCATTCCTTACATAAACGTCTGTCGTTTTAGCCAAAATATTTTTACAACAGTTCCTGGTGTTTGTTATAATGTCATCATTTATTTATCATATATTTATTAGTAATAAATTTAATGCCATTAATCTTCTTACGACGAAGGATGTTACAATATCATCTGAATTTACAATAAAAAATCTAAATTTCTCCATGTAATTTATAATAATATTCAACCTGTTCAAGACCCAAAGGCCAATTGTAGCATATTACAAAGTAAGACTCACAGTTTATGGGGATACGCGTTAAAGACAGGATTTAACCATAGACTTGTTCTGATTGGGGAAGCATACACTTGGGAGCTTTTTCAACAAGGAGATGTCTCGTTGGAAGAAACTGAAATTTTTGAACTTTCATCTTCCCAATGGAATATGAAGGTAATAAGGGTGGTTTTAACTGTTTAGCGCTAATGTAGTTCGTCTGAAGATCTGCCATGAAAATAGCAATATACCCGTTTGAAATGGTTAGCTTTCTATAGGATATATTTTTAAAAAATAATATTTGTTTTGAGAAAAACTCTTGATTTTCATAAGCCAGTCAGTGCAATAGACTTTATTTTGGTGACTATTGTAACCTAGTGAAGGTTATTGAATAGAATCATCGTACGAAGCTTGAAAATGAAAGATAATACTTAGGACAAGAACAACACATATCAGGTTCTCCAGCGGCGCGTAGAAGTAATAGTTAACTGCTAGAAGTGAGTCAAGTGAATTCCACAACGAACCTCCAATTGCAGGATATCTACTAACCGCAAATGCTATCAGATGTGGCAAGCACGAATTTAATGTGGAGTATTCAAGCCCGTAGTATCGGCCAAAATTCCCTGTAGACCCCGTAAAAAACGAGGTCGGGTAGCTGTTTTGCGAGACGATACTCTCCCCTTCCACGTGGCCTCGTCTGGGATCCTCTCTGCGCGGATTCAAAGAGTTTGACCAGCACAGCTGGAGACGAATCTCCAAATGCAAACATACAGTATTTACTACAGTATTTATGTGAATGAGGACATATCCACTATCGTGGGTAGACATGCTACATCATTGAGAAATGCGATTAAGACTAGTTTTTTAATTGTTCTTTTATGGTGAACAGTACAGAGACCTATTGCTCTCACGTAGCACTGATCTTACTTATATCTGTCCATTCAAAAGTTAAAGTAAACATCGTTCCCTTCCACCTGGAGCATACCTGGGCCTGCTGGAGCTGCCCAATCCTCACTTTTCAGCCATAACAGTGTTCGAAATTTATCTAATTAGCGTGAATATGCGTGAAGTGTAACCCACTGGCGTTGAAAAACCCGTTACCGTTGACACGTCTAACAACACACTTATCACTTCTTAAAATACACACCACACTCCCCCGGCTTCGTCTCCTTATTTTCATATCAGCTGCAACTCCCTATCTCTACTAGTTTTGTTGAATAATACCAACCTTACAGGTCATCCGATTTTTCTATCCATCGTGATTTAGAGTTGGTGTGTCGTCAAGATAGGGTTGATTCGGGCATTAAAAAATCCTACGATATTTGAACTGACGTTGAATTCTAGTGTGATCTCCTTATATATGCCGTGTACAATGGATAATATTGCATAATTCCGCCCAGTGGACTTGGTAAACATTCATCTCTGACGTACTAATGCTGATTCTGAAGTCAGGCTTGAATAAGATCTCATTTTGACAATTTTAACAATAGGTCGATTGAATATAAAGGAAAAATGGTTCAATAAAATGTTCTTATTAGCTAATTCTATTCGAGAAATAATATTAGAAAAATATGCCCTCTCCGTTCCTTTAGGGGAAACCGTCATAGAGCGCATACTTTTCTAATAATATTTCTCAAGTATTCAGGCCAGTGGATGAAAATAAATATTGTTTAATAAATAAACGGAACGTCTACTCATACGAATACCTTGTACAAATAACGTTTAAGTAAAAAAAATAACGTGTAAATAAAAAAAATCAGTCGGATTAATAAATTAAAAAATCCATTAATTTCTTAAAAATACATGCATACATAGACGATGCGATGGGTAAATATTCTACATTTTATATTTGTGATATCGCGTATGCGCGTTGCTTTTTTTTCTTTTTATTATTCGTCTGCACCGTATCGTATGGTCAGTTGGTCACCGGTAGTGAGAAAAAGGGCACCATGAATCAATTCCCTCCCCAAGAAATTCAGAAACGACATGCTGTACTGCTTGGCATTAACCTTGAGAGTTCCAGTACGAACATTTCAGAATGTTTCGGTGTCATTCTAAGGACTGTGCCGAAGATCAAGTTAGAGTTAAATGAGTCTGATGGTGATTACAAAGTGACTGCGATGTTACGCCTCTTTTCATATTCACACAGTGCCTCAGACTCACCACAGTGGTCAACATCAAGTGCCTTGAGAAGATAGGTGAAGAGGGTGGCTGCAGGATAGCAACACACTGAAGCTTGCCACACAAGCAGGAGAAAACTGTCATGGCTGTCAGCCAATTTCTGCGGCCATATCGCCCCTTACATCTAGCCACCTAACTCTAACAATCCCCTTTATTATCATGTGTGAAGGTTAGGTGCGCGAGAGACCAAAAATCAACTTGTTACACCAACTATGTACTGAAGGTAAAAAGTATGGCTTCATTCAACAATTTAAACAAGGAGAGTCTACAGAAGAATAGGTAGATATTCCGAAGTCATCTGGAGGCTGTCGTTAAAGGCAATGGTGATTTTGTGGAATAAATGTACTCTTTAGTATTTCAAGATATTTTGTGCAATTCTGGTAAATATCACTGTTAAAATCAGATGTCACTGTTAATTTTATTTCATTTTTGTGGAATTTGATGGACAATTTATTCATCGCTCGCACCATGTGTACACACACAGACCCACGCACGCACACCTACACACACACACACACACACGCATATATATATATATATATATATATATATATATATATATATATATATATATAAATGAACATTGAAGTCAAGTGTCAGAGGCAACAGTTTCATGCTGGACACAATCAGCGGCCTGGCAATTGCGCCTAGCATGAATCAGCCTGTCGCCTCTGAGTGCTGACTTCAATGTTCACTTTTATATTTATATACGTTTTATCTCTGATTTTGAGCACTATATATATATATATATATATATATATATATATATATATATATATATATATATATATATATATATATATATATGGGAGTTTATCTGGAGCATATACACCAATTTTGAATATTTCGTAAATGAAGCCTCGATATAGCTGGACATGTCTAAACAAACATTGTTCCTCTTAATATATAGAAAAATCATTGAATAACACACAATAATTTAAGTTGTCTATGATTTCCCAAAGGATTTAGAAGAATTTATCACAACTGAATCCAAAAATATCTCGATCAACTCCTGTTTTTGTGCTAATTTTATCTGAATAAATCAATTACATTTGTGACATTATCGATTTAATATTTTTCATACAAAATAATATTTAAGAGAAAAAAATTGTTTTCTAACACAATTTATTAATTAAATGTTAAAAACATCAATTACTATAAAGGGAATTGTCTACAATGATAAATACAAGTGCATGTGAATTGCAAGTTACGTCACCACTGTTCAAAATTCAAGGCTCGACATATTTGAGAAGAAATAATGAATTTGTTGTTCATGTTGTATCCGAGGGTCCTGAAGCCAATCAGTATATTGATGACAAGCTCTGCGTAGTTCTTGGCCTTCTTTTTTCTGAAGAAATTTCACCACGACGAGTACAAAAGCCTTCCATACGTCCAGTTCCACGTCGTACATTGAGTTTTCAAACTCTGTATCTCTGATTGGCTGACGGATTTGAGGACCATAAAAAATTCCAGCTTTCATCTTCTCCATCGTCAATCCTGAAAAAAAAACTGGCACAAGTAAGTGAAGAGCTTTGTTGAACTGCTTGATCAGGTCGAGCTTAATGTTCAGTGTTGGGAAAAGTATCCTGTCTCTGTCCACCAGAGGCTTATTGATGACGTTCGTTGCTCTACAAGGGATCAGTTCATTCCGAACAGGACAGTCCTTTTTCCGTGTCACAGAAAGCATAGGTATTTAGTGTACCCGGACTGTTATCCCA
This sequence comes from Acanthosepion lycidas, assembly GCA_963932145.1. NCBI lineage: Eukaryota > Metazoa > Mollusca > Cephalopoda > Sepiida > Sepiidae > Acanthosepion > Acanthosepion lycidas. The sequence goes on from OZ010586.1 coordinate 109,608,596, forward strand.
ACAAAAAGTTCACCATCTTCAGGCCAACGCAGATAGACCACTCATGCTGATCAAAATGAATTTTACCCCAGCACATACTTCACTGCTTCATATTTCTCCTTCAGTTTAGTCAAATAAACGAGGGGTACAGAGGCAAACTGATTGCCATGGGTAAGCATAACACTTTTCAGTGATTACTTTCTGCTGTCAATGAACAGTTTCCAATCTCTGGATTTTTACTGTGGAACTCCAATTTTGTATAGAAGCTGCGCAATATCTGTACAGTACACCAAGTATTTCTCTTGAGATAAGAAAGGAAGTATTCTTAGTGCCTCTTACGGTAGAAGGCGATACAAGCTCTGTCAGCGAGGCGGTTTTTCTCTTTCAATCTGGATGCCTACTGTTTGGGAGAGGATATTGAAAAGTTGAGATCACAACCTAGATCAATTAGTTCCTTTTAGGGAAAAAGCATGTAGAGCATCAACATCAAAAAGCCACTTTTCCTTCTTCAACATTGGAGAAAACCTCCTTACTAATGTCAAACAGTTCTCGAAAGAGAGGTAGTTACATCGCAATAAGCTCCGGTTCTTTCTGTTGATCCCAATCATATTAATAGCACAGAAGTAGAACTCAGTGCTATGGTTTGTTGGCCCCTTCCAAACCATGGGAATTCCAAACTTCAGGCAACTCTTCTTGCCCTTGATCCACCGACGAAGATACTCGGTACATGTCTTACATACCATGTGTGGCACCCAGTCTTTACTCTGGTAACCAGGTTTAATACCAAAATAAACAAAGTAACTATGCTGTATGAAATTGTGACTATATTCCTGGTAGAAACAATGGTGTCTTCGTCGCAGTTGTAGCAGAATACATTGGGCTTTATGTTAAAATATCTTCTGATCAAAGCCATTTCATTCACCTATAAAATAAAAATAACATTTAGACATAAGTTGGTGCATTTATCTCTTCAGTGTTTATTTATTTGAATAAATGAAATGGAGAATTTGCATCAAATAAAGCGAAAATACCTTTACATGTTGTAGGAATCGTTCTGTTCGGGTTTTAGTTAAACATTAAAAAGCAGTGTCTGGAATCGATACAATAATATAAAATGTTGCGGGACTGCTTGTAATTTAACATTTTAAAACAATCACACGACATTCATTAAAAGAATAAATCCATGTATTTTTATTGGTTGTTAAAAGTGTTCTTCTGTATAGTAAAAACTGTATTGCACACGCATGGGAAAAAGATGAAATTTGATTAATAGTAGTTTTGTGTGAGATAGTATGTGTATATGTACGTAGTAGCAATGGGTATAAAAGTGAAAGAGTTAAGCTCTTACCGTTAAACCGGCGTCTGAAGGGGGTCCCTTTGAGGTTGGGTCAGTGCTGCTGAGTCTTTTCTGGAATGAGTGTGTGGAAGAGAATGAAAGCTTGAATACCAGCCCTTATTAGAATCTGAGAGAACCCGTCGTTGACGTCAAACACCGTGATTTTTATACTGATATACCTGAGCAACTGGCTCCTGAATTATATCATTTTACTTATTCATATTAAACCATAAATTCACGTGGTATTCTTACTACTAAGTCCACGAGATATTTTGGCGGTATACCTAAATTATAATGACTAATAAAACAATATTTATGATTTGTACTCTATGTTCTTAGATTGTACATTCTAATTAGTGTCTTTTGATAAGTAAGCACTTTATTGTGTGTTATTGTCTTATAAATATTTTGGAGTCATCTTTCAATATCTATGTAGCTATTGTTGAGTGAAAATCCTTCTGATGGGTTAATATTAATGACTTTATATTTAACATAATAATTAATTTTATTGTGTGAAATTTGCATAGTTAGATATTTTAATGAACATGGCCATGTAAACAAAACGTAAAAAAATATGAGGCTATGAATAAGAAGTTGATCTAATTAAGCAAAACTAAAGTGATTTTTGGAGTCAGCAAAACAAAATTGTCTTACATCAGCTAAAATCCTTGCACAATAAATCACTCTATAGTCAGAGGCCACTGCGGAAGTTAAAATTTATGTAATCGTCTCCTACACATTAATATGTCTCATTGTTTCTTAGATCTTTAACATTTTTGTGGAAATTATTCAATTAAATGTTAATGTTTTCGATTTTAATTTCAAGAAACGAAACTTCAACGTTCATTGTAAGTCTGCTGAAAGGATTTACGTTCTAAATGGATTTCTCGAAGAAGACAAATACATGAAAAAGTTAAACTAATGCAGGCTCTTATGAAACCATTAAGAGTTAGTGAATTATAAGGATACCATATGAATATGATGCCATTTAATGCTAGAAGAATCTAAGTTGTTTTTTTAAGTATATATATTTGTTTGTATGTTTCTATGGCATCGTTCAAAATTTAGCTAGCTGCCTCAGCGTAAGCTACTATGGCAAGAGAACATACTTTAGATTGTGGACAAGAATTAAAAGATTGCAGACAAATGACGTTGATTCAATAAAAGGAATTTAGAAATATATTTAGGAACTAGAATAGAATGTTGAATAAGAAAATGCTGTATTAAAAGCAGTAATTAACGATAATCATTTTTTTCAATTTAACCGAAAGTCAAATTCTACTTAGTAAACCAGGCTTTGCATGTTCATAATCCACTAAATGCATCAAGCTAATAGAAGAAATGTATTGGTCCACTTAATCTTGCATGTCTGACGAGGAGAACGATACTAAAACATTTCAAACCTCAACAACAGACTATTTAATATTTTCATAGATACTGTTGTGTGAAATTATAAACACAGATGTGAAGTGAAAGTCAATGATAAGTTAAGCATACAATATCACATCAGAAACGAATCTATAGATGGAAGTCACCGAGCTTCCAGAGGCCAATACATACATGATGAGGCAGTTACGGCGATGACAAAGATATTCATAGTTAAAAAAAAAATTGATTCGGAATAGAATACCAAAATCCTTTATCAAGTATTCAAAGAAACAGATCTCAAGATAAACTTTTTCAAATATGATCTGGAAACGAAATCAGTTATGTCACCGAACCTGAATCCATGATAAAAATTCAGGATGTAGAATTGGTAAATACCAAATACATCAATGTATAAATCAATTATAACATATGTAGTATAGGGGATAGACATCGATTGAACATAGGATAGGCTGTGCCAGGGATAGTTTTGCAGATCACCGCAAATTGGCACAAGACCAAAACGCTAACCTAAAAACTCGATTCCTGATGCGAGTTTTCAAGTTAAATGGACTCGTCAGAAATCATTGATATCATGCATGGCGCGAAATCCTTTCAGATATATCTAAACCGTCAACTGTTGATCAACGCTTTCTAAGATCAATAGTTGAAAATAGTTTTGATGTTGCGTATCCTTTGGATTTTGGGGAAGACTATCCTTCATCGAATATTGTAGTTTCGCGCTACAGAATGGTAAACAGAGATGTCTACCAGATAAACTACATTACTTGAAGACTTTTACCAGCAACAATGATTGAAATTGATATACCTCAAATAAATATAAAAGCATAATGAAGATGATGGCATAACGCTCTCTTTCCTTGAGGGCAGTATCTACATTGACTATGGAAGCCAATGTTTATTCTCTATGATAAAAATAACGCCTTCCGTCTTAGTCGCTTTATCGCCTTTCTTGTGAATGAAATAATTGGGAGTTGTATACCTTTCAATGAATACATATATTTAGTTTTTTTTCACTGAATTGTAATATATATATATATATATATATATATATATATATATATATATATATATATATATATATATGTGTGTGTGTGTGTGTTATGTAAATATATTTCAAGGTTTTTACTGTTTTATAAACAAACGAATATTCAGGGATTTAAATTTCAAAAGAAAATAATGCATGAAATATGAAATAAAAAAGAAAGTTTGATTTTTTGTAAAGGAAGACAAGTGGATTATGATTATCGAGAAATATCTATTTAAATGCATGGAAGGATGTAAAAGGATACCATAGGTTCTTAATCCAGGATGAATTTTAAATCTCTTAATCCAAAAGCTTATATATTAAGAATAAAAACCTAAAATAAATTTATTCATTTGCGTATTGAATGATGCAAAAAATAAATCTAAAAATGATCCTATGCAACACAGTCATATATATATATATATATATATATATATATATATATATATGGGGGGGTGTCTGTGTGTGTGTCTGTGTCTGTGTATGTGTATGTGTGTATGTACTTATGTGTGTGCAGAGAGAGAAAGAAACAAGATAACAGTGTATGTTTTTGAATATGTCTTGTTGAAAAATATAAGTTTTTTTAAAATAGAATTTTTGAATAAAGAGATGATAACTCATTCAACCCTAATAATAATAATAAAATGAATAAAGTTGAATCATAAGTTAATTATTACGTCATTATTTTTACACCAACGTAATACAAAAACACAGACACACACACTCACAGACATATATATATATATATATATATATATATATATGTATCTATCTATATATATATATATATATATATATATATATATATATATATATATATATATGTATATATATATATATATATACATATATATATATATATATATATATATATATATATATATATATATATATATAGAGAGAGAGAGAGAGAGAGAGAGGGGGTCTGTGTGTGTGTCTGTGTGTGTGGGTGTGTGAGTGAAGGAGAGAGAAAGCAAATTGTAAGAAATCAATTTGAAACTATCAAAGATCAATGCAAATATTTTTGAAAGTTGCTGTGTAATTCTCAGGAATTTTATATAAGATTTGTTCAATGAATTTATAAGTGAACACAGACACGCGTACAAACACCCCCTTATACACACACACACACACACACACACCCATATATATATATATATATATATATATATATATATATATATATATATATATATATATATATATATAATGCTATTGGCTGCGTTGAGAATCAATAACGGGTCAAGGTTCAAAATTCGTTTTTATTACCTACCAAATTATTAATTACCACAATTTAACGGTGAAAGAATGCTAGAAAGAAAGTAAAATAAAAAAAAGGTATCAACATTTTGATTATATATATATATATATATATATATATATATATATATATATATATATATATATTAGTTCCCTAAATTATAATGAATGGAATCGTGGGGATTACATAATACGAGAGGAACTTTACATTTGTTTCCTTAGGCAATTAAAGGCTACGGATAAGGTTGTGTTCCTATAAGACATTGTTTTGTATAATAAATAAAAACGTAGACTTAAGGGCCATCTATACAGTAGTATCTGTCAAACGTAACGAAGTCATAGACCAAAATGAATGAGGTAACAGGAGAAGTACTACTGCTAATTGTAAGCATTGCCGAAAATGTTGCATATAAAATACTCACCTTTGTTTAGCCGAAAGGTTGTGTCGTATTACATACAAGAGTAAATATTTTCCGAGCCTACCAGGAAAATATTATGACAGTAATTAAAGTTTTACTAAATAGGAAAGTTTTGTTTTAGCCTCCTTTCCATACTGACACCTCCAATATATCATTGCAACTTGTGTTTAGAGAGAAAATGTTTATTCACCGTGAAGGGGAAAATATATATATTGTGTGGTTCTTTGCATCGAAACCTGAATTAATTTGAGCCCGTATGATCAAACATTGAGCGAATACATAAAATGACGTGTCCCTTCAGTACATAAGGTATCATGGTCATCCACCTCATTCTGTCCCTTCTAGCTCTTAAAAAGCATTGCCTTTTTGTTATTTCCCCCAAGCTGAGATCTACCATCCATTTGCCTCTGCTCATCAAGTAAATTCCGTGGTGCTTGTCACTTTCACTCTTCCCCTCATCAGTCATCTAAGTATCACGTTTTTCACACACTCCTTAACCAGAAATTTCAACTTCATTTTTTAATGTTTTTTTTTCTCTATTTTCTCCAAAACCTCGTCGTTGTTCACAGGTTCGATTCATGGTATCATCGGCATTTTTCTGTAGAACCATGTATCTGTTGCTTCAAGTCACCTTTTCAACTTTAGAGTGATTATTCAGCATTCGGTGCCATACAGAAGGACAAAAAGTACTTCAGTAATCTTTTCTTTGTTTCTAACGAAATGTATCTATCTCTTAATAATCTGCTTAGCTTATAATAAATTTTGCATTTTCTTTATTTCTCCCAAATGCTCATCACGTAAGTTTCATGATGCTTCCCTCTATCCCTCTTTACCCAAACCATTCCTGTATATATCAGGATTTCCACACCCTCCTTCCTAATTACGTACCTCAGAAATTTCAACTGCCTTTTCTTTTTATTTCCATATTTTCCAAAACCTTGTTGTTGCTCGCATGTTCTGTCCATGGTATCCTCATCATCTTTCTGTAGATCGACATTTCTATTGCTTCAAGTCTCTTCTTCATCTTTGAAGAGATTGTCCAACATTCGCTGTCATAAAGGAGGGCATATACTACATAACAGTTCAGTACTCTTATCTTCATTTCTAACGAGACTTTTTTGTCTCTAGGTTTTTCTAAACGAGGGATAATATTAATCTGATTAAATATATTATTCAAGACTAAAGAAGAATCGTTTTGTTCATCAGATATGGTCGGAATTTCTTTTCATTTTTAATCTTCGTGTTTCCAACTATGTATTAGGAAAATGGTATAAAGAATCTGCAAGTTTTTAGCTGTGATAGAAATTGCAGAGCATTGGATGAATTGTAATATAAACGGAGATTACAAGAACGATTCTAGAAATAGAACAAGTAAAGAATCATGAAGATTGAATTTCTAACATCCACTATGAAAGATATGGAGGCACTATCATTGGAGGAACTGAATATTCAGGGATTAACACGGACAATGTGGATCAAGGCGTCTGAGATAATCTTACGAAACAATTGGAAATTTTAAAAGAAATCTTGTGATTCATATATGTGTATTTAAATGTTTGACATATGTTGCATGAAAAGTAAATAATGAAGCAAACTCTTGGTATTAGATCAAATTAGATGTTAACATAAAACGAGGCTGTTTCATAAATTAAAATAGAATATTGAGATCAAAACAAAAAAAATTAATATACCCAGGAACTTACCCCAGTGCTGAGACGTTAGAGGACAATGGTGTTATGCTGTGAAAAACGGTGGATATTTTAAAACATTTCTTTTCGTTAAATCTCCAGCTATAATCACGAAATCCTTTAGACAAATATTCATTCACATGTCGGAACTGAAATAAGTACTATAATTATCAGCACCTCAGATATGAGTGTAGATCGTTGGATCTGAGAGCATTCATATTTAGTGCACTGGGGAAAGAGGTAAAATACGCTGAGAGGACTGCAATAGGAATATGTCGAAAATCATTCAGATCCTCTACATTAAGCTTGCTTCCAAGAATATTAAGGAAGATGTTAGGGTTTTCATTTGATATCAGACAACTTCACATCGACAATCAGCAGATAATTAGCACGGATATACAAATATATTTTTTTTAAAAATAACTGACCATAATAACAGTATTAAAAGCAGAAGTTGTACCTGTAATAACTAACTGATGTTAGATAATGTAAACCTAAACAACCTTATCCAACTGATTTACCTATAAACAAAGAACATTTTATGAGACTGTTGGTTTTCAGTTAATAATAAATGGTATGATATCAAATATAATGATTACTGTTAATCCCTTACCTGTCCTGTGCATCATTCACAGGAAATGTGATTTCTATGTCCATGCATCCTAAGTGGTCTACACGAGCCATGATTTTAAAATAGCGGTAGAACTAAGGACGCTCCAGTAGAGATTATACTATTTACCAAGACGCCTGAGAAAGGCCTAATTAATAATTTGTAACTGCAGCAAAACAATTCAGAGCGTAGAATAAATAATGATTTGTACGTTTTGTGTATCACATGTAATGCCGAGTTTTAATATGTGAAACATTATATATCAGCAGTTTTTATTTGCTGGATAATCGGAATTTCCTTACAGGAGATATAAATCTAAAAAAAGCATTAAAGTTTGGATAGTATACACGAAAATGTTATTGACAGGCAAATGGTTAATATATATATATATATATATATATATATATATATATATATATATATATATATATATATATTTGTGTGTGTGTGTGCGTGTGTGTGTATGTGTGTGTTATATATATATATATATATATATATATATATATATATATATATATATATATATATATATATATATATATATATAGAGGTTATAGTGCTTCCAACGAGAGAAAAATGTGTATATTAAAAAGAAGAGAGGTACCGCAAAAGTTTTTGGTTGTAATGTGGATTTTTTTTTTTAAATATTGTGCTTTATTTTCCATAATTTTATACACGTGTTTCTGGTCTCGTGACCATCGGAGATTTCCACATATTATTAAAAATAATTATATTTTTTCCTTTATGTTTTTTCGAGAAAAATGTGTATATTAAAAAGAAGAGAGGTACCGCAAAAGTTTTTGGTTGTAATGTGGATTTTTTTTTTTAAAATATTGTGCTTTATTTTCCATAATTTTATACACGTGTTTCTGGTCTCGTGACCATCGGAGATTTCCACATATTATTAAAAATAATTATATTTTTTCCTTTATGTTTTTCGATGTCAAATATTCTCGATATGAGACATTGTCTGTTTTTGTGTTAATAATCCAAATGTCTTTCTTGTATTGGCAGTGAAGAGTGCTGCGTGAAGGGTCATGAAACAATTAAGGTTTCTCCAAGAGAAATGATGAATTACTTATCGGCATTTTGTTTTAATGTTTTACTGACCCCTGTGTGTTGCGAGAATCTATTTCCATTTTCGTGTGTTTCTGTCAGCGTGCGTGTATATATGCGTATGTATATTCCCCCTCGATACATACACACTGTCTCACTACAAGGAGTTAGTAAACACATTTGTACACACACACACCGTCCCACCACAATGAATCAGTACATACACGCATACAAGCATACAACACATATACACACACATAATTCCCAAGTTACATGGAACCAGTATACGCATACACACACATATACACACATATATACGTACACACATGCACACGTACTTCCTACGTTGTGTGGGGTTTGTGTGCCTGCCCGTGAGTAGTTCCCCTGCTTTTGTCAACATGCGCATATATATATATATATATATATATATATATATATATATATATATATATATATATATATATATATGTATATGTGTGTGTGTGTGTGTGTTTGTGTGTGTGTACATATTTTCATGCCCCACAGATACCTGCATGTGAGGGTGCGTGCATGTATGTGAGTGATTTGATCACTGTATTTGGTCACTTTGTGTGCATGTTGAGTGCTTTTGCGTGTGGGGTTGTGATCTATTTAGTTCCGGTTAAAATTTGTTTATGAAGTCTTTTTCTTGTATTTGTAGGTAAGAATAATTGTCTGTTTGATATATGTGCATGATATTAAATTTACCCTGGTTACATTTGAAGATGTGTTATGACACAAAAAGTTTTCTTTTGTCTGGTAATTTTATGTTGCTTTTGTATAGGGAGACAATGTTGTTCAGTTGTTGGCTTATACCTATATATATGACTTCTTGCATTTTGTGCATTTAAGTACATAAATCACATTTTTGGAATTGCAGTTGTACTTTCTTTTGCAGTTTAAGTTTTTACTTTTACTTCTTTTTAATATATATATATATATATATATATATATATATATATATATATATATATATATATATATATATATATATATATATTAACGGAAATTATAAATATGTAAGTACCATTTGTATGGTTTCGATGCTCCCCTGCAAATGATAATAAAATAATAAAAGTATATTTTATAAGAAATGCAATTTCTGAATTTAACTCGTTATTATAAGCGATTTAAGAAAAATATTACATTTTATGTCTTGTATAAAATTATTTTCTTCCGCCATCAAAAGATAAGATTTGAGGGAGACAATTTTAGAAGCGTTTAAAGTTAATTATTATTTCACTTATGAAAGTATTTATGAACAACAATGTCTTTAGTAAATGTAAGATGCAAGAGAATAACCATAGAAAAAATTACAATCTCCCATTAGGCAAAATTCTTTTTTGTTGTCATATGGATTATTTATAATGTTTGAAAGTCCGCCAGAAGCAAAATCCGTCATTATTCAAAGTTCGGATTTATAATTACATAAGAATTTAACTCAGGGGTGAATTTTGGTAGCCATTTTGTACTTATACAGGTTTGTTTAAAGACAGAGAAAATGTTCTTTGTTTAAGATTTTTAGTAATTTTTTCTAATGTTCACTCCATTTTTCGTGTGAAGACGTGACACGTTAAAAAAACGATATGACACCTGCTGATACGTGAAAGCGCGACACTAAAAACTACCAAAAAAACAAAAAAAAGTACCGACACCAGCCTAAGAAAAAAGAAATATAAATTTCTTTGATAAAAAATTAATATCTACTATAACACTTGTGCACACTAAATGTAATTTTTAGTGTAATAAATGTTAAATATAATATTAATCATATGTAGAAATATTTGGCATTTATTGACCGAGCAACCAGTAATATTTTTGGTTATCACGTTTTTATAATCTGTTGTTATCGATCTTTCTCTGACTGACAACGGTTTCCTTCCTAACCTTTTATTTGAAGTAGACATCTTGAATATACCATGATTTTCTTCTCAAGATACATGTACTATACACTATAATTGTTGTTGCTATTGATAATACTCAAGTGATAGGTTTTCGTTATTTGGTCTAGTACTTTGTGATTGTGTAGCGTCAGTACACAATGTTCAAAGAATAATAAATATTGCCAAGCCCCCAGGCTTCACTCGCTCAAAGCGATTTTAACCATCGATAATAGAACGCGGTTATATACGGCGGACATTTTAGATATATCTAAACTGGTTGGGCCTCATGCATGACATTTCTATAAAAGTTTAGGGTATTTAAGAACATGACACGAGTTTTCATGTCATTGTTTTGGTTTTGTATCAATTTGCAGGGTCAGGGGTGACCATATCTAGAGCAATCAATTCTATGTTCAATTTCGTTATCTCCTAAGCTACATCTGCTATAACTGATCCATAGAGCACGTATTTGAATTTTTTGTTTTGTTCTTAATTCTACATTCAGGGTAGGCGTCATCGCAACATTCAATATATTTAATATATTTAAAAGAGGGTTCAAGATATAGTAAAACAATATTAGTTCTAATAATATTGGCTATGACACATTTCTAAGATAATTTCTATTTATTTTTCGCTTAGTTTTAATTTAATTTAGGACATATTCG
>OZ010586.1:109622422-109669922 GCA_963932145.1 Acanthosepion lycidas
TCTCCCTTTGTAATCGTCACTGTTTTGAATTCGGAATCGTCATTAACAATTGAATGATTTGTAACCATGCGTTTATGGAACCAAATCTTAGCTTCTATTTTCCCAATAGATGTTGGGAAGGAAATATAGATTCAGACGATTCCAGAAGATTAGTGCGAGGATGAATGCTGTAGAATGGAGGTATTTATTTGACTCCCACGAAGTCAGGATGTGACACAAGGTCGGTTTAACGTGGGAGACCCCAGCGTTTCCACTCGGGCCACTGGTCCAAAACTGGTCATAGCATGTCCAAGCTGGTCAGAGCTTAGTCAAAGCTGGTCTTGTCTTGTCCTAGCTGGTCCAGGCCTGAGCCGGTCCAAGCTAGACGTATCCGTGATCGAATCTCAGCCAAAAGGCCGAGAAGCGATCCAAATCTGCAAAGAATGCTGCACAATAGACAGAAAATAAACCCATCTCTCAGATTTCACTTTCCTCGACACTGTTATATATATTGGGCATCTCTTCTTCAGTTATCGGAAATATGAACAAACACTTTTATTCCATCGATGGAGGGTGAGTATCCTCATTCTGTTGTGATAGTTCATATCAATTCATGGGAAATATATTTCCGACAAAAGTATGAGGCTTCTCTCTAATTGCCTTTTTGGCTCTTGTTTCTTTCCTTCACTCAGTATGGATGTATCCATGCGCGTATGGTCGCAATATATTGTTTTAATGTCGACTAACGGCAAAGCTGGAAAAATATTACTCCTATTGGCGATATATCGGGCCTCAGTTAATGACACAAAACTCCCCGAAAAGAAGAAGTACTTTCTATGGTTTATGATAATATTATTTTCAACCGCCCCGGCAGCAGTAAACACCGGCTCGAGGGAAATATTAATTTCACTGACAGAGTATACACCACACTTTATCCTCTACCTAACTCAAGACCGAACTCCCAGATAACACGATATTTATAAACAACACTTTAATCTGCAAGTCTATGTATAAGTTGGATCGTATAGCGTTGCAATTTGAGAAGCCAATGTATGTTTTATTATCCATTTGTTCTTGGAAACGCCGTGACGATACTGATTTATATTTACTATATTGTTTTCACTTTCATTGAATCAAATAACAATGACACATCTAAACAAATCTTTTATTAAAACCTGCAATGATATCCCACTTTAAGGAGATATTATATTTTATTTAGTCGAAGGAAATGATATTGTTCTTTTTTGTTTTTGACTTTTTAAAGCATTTAACGGCAAAGCAAGGCGGAAATACCACTAGCACGCGTGAGGGTAACAGAGAGTGAGAGCAGAAGTAAAGTGGGGTGTTTGAGGAAAGGATATAGAGAAGGACGGGAATCAGGAGCAGGGCATTAGAAGATATTTGAAAATTATATCTACCAAGGAAGCAAGTAGAAGGAAGGGAGTTCCACTGTCGGGAAGTACGAGGGTAGAAGCTGTTGGGGTAGAAAAGGCGGTTATATTTAACTATTTCGGCAGTGAAAGGTGTGGTGAGATGCCAAATTAGTAGCACGCCTAAATGCATGCAGAGGGGGTACCAGTGAAAGTAGCTAGTCAGAATAGTTGACATGAAAATATTTGTGGAAAAGTCAGAGGGAAACCACATAATGTACGCGAGAATGTGACTGTAGACGAGATGCCAGATCTCGATCTATCGCATTGCATATCCGTTTCTGAATTTTTGTCTAGGACCGTGAGATGAACAGCGGGGGCACCAGACTATATATAGCAACCGTATGGTAGGAACAAAAAAAATTAACGCTATAATGAGGATAAAGTTAGTGATAAACATTTTAAAAATAATTAAAACTTCGTAATCAAGAGTGTGCATAAAATTTACCATCGAATTAACACAAAAGATGATGTCAAACCAGCTACGCAATATATGAGGAAAGCCAGTAATATTAGTACGTGTTTAGCTTTGACGTAAATACAGAATTATTTTTTTCATTATTGTTATATTAAATGGAATCGATCTTCAGACCTAAGATGCTAACTATCAAAGCACTAATCTAAATGATTGAGTCAAGTCCTGAAATAAGCCCCTCAGATTTTCACTTCTGGGTCACATGCAAGTCACCCAAACCTTTCAGAAATATCTAAACCAGCGTTTCCCAACCTTTTCTCAAACAGCGCCCCCATTGTTCACACAGGTTTTGTCAACGCCCAAATGTCAAATTAAATTTCGAATATTATACTGAATTCATCTTTAATAGCAAGATAGCAAATAGTACAAAAATAATATAGTTTTCATTTCTATTAGAAATGCGCATGCCAACATTTATTTGATAGCTTATCACAATGTTTTCAAAGGGATAGGTGACTTTGGTGTTTACTGGCTAAGGCTCTTACTCTAGGTTCATTTGATATCTTATCTCAATGTTTTCAATATAATAGTTGATTTGGTGCGTACTGGCTAAGGCTCTTACACTAGATTCATTTGATAGCATATCTCAATGTTTTCAAAGGGATAGATGACCTTAGAGCTTACTGGCTAAGGCTCTTACTCTAGGTTCATTTCATAGCATATCTCAATGTTCTCATTGGTTGACTTTGGAGCTTACTAGCCGAGGCTCTTACTCTAGGTTCATTTGATAGCTTATCGCAATGTTTTCAATGCGATGGGTGACTTTGCTGCTTACTGGCTAAGATACTTACTCTATGTTCATTTGAGAGATTATCTCAATATTTTCAATGCGATTGGTGACTTTGCTGCTTACTGGCTAAGACTCTTACTCTAGTTTCATTTGATAACATATCTCAATGTTCTCAATATAATGGTTGACTGTGGAGCTTACTAGCTGAGGCTCTTACTGTAGGTTCATTTGATAGCATATCTCAATGTTCTCAATGCAATGGATGACTTTGGAGCTTACTGGCTGAGGTTCTAACTCTAGGTTCATTTGAGAGCTTATCCAAATATTTTCAATGCGATGGGTGAATTTGCTGCTTACTGGCTAAGGCTCTTACTCTAGGTTCATTTGATAACATATCTCAATGTTCTCAATATAATGGTTGACTTTGGAGCTTACTAGCTGAGGCTCTTGCGGTAGGTTCATTTGATAGCATATCTCAATGTTCTCAATGCATTCTCGAGCATCTGTATATATATATTGATGTGTGGCCAAAGTCGGGACCACAGAAGGAAAACACGGATTAGAGGTAAGAAAGATATATTAAACAAAAGGTTACAAAGATAGTGTAAGTGTAAGCGGAGCTTACTATGTGCTAGTGTCCAATATTGGTAGTCGTAAGCGGCTGATACTACGGTATTAGAATACTATCTCCTCCTCTTCTTCTTTCTCCTAGAGTGTTATGTCGCATACTTTATATAGTCCTGAAAGAGCCCATGTTGTAGGTATGTTACGGTCTCACAATACACCCCTTCCAAGAGTTTTCTTTTTTTTTCATTTTGAAAATGAGAAAAAAAAACATAAAACTTTTTTTTTCTTGGGATTTACGTCTAGCGGTTGAGTAAATTTCCTTTTCCTTCCTGAGCGTCGCACTTCAGGAGAGACTTGGGGCGTGTCGAGATCGAAGTGATCAAAATTACGTCGATCGGCTCTTCACAGATATGTTGTAATGATTCCTCCGATTCCTTCAAACGGCATTTTCTGAGCTGGTTCCAATAGCGTTTGTGAGTGTTTTTCGGTCCTTGGACAAAATAGACCAGTTCGCCAATTCTTTGTTTTATGGTGCCTACTCCCCAGAATGTTATATTGTTTTTGCAAGCCTTGAAAAAACTTTATCGCCAGGATTGAAATATTTCTTATGAGGAGATACGGTTTTTTTTAACTTTGCTTGCCGTGGAATAAGTTTGTCGAAGACAGACTTGATTTTCGTTGCGAACATTGTTTCTGCAGACGAGCTTCCCATAGGCGTGTTCGGATTAGGGATTATACGATACACCTGCAGAAAATGTTGCAATGATCTATCTCTCGGTGTGCCTACTGCCTTTTTAAAGCCCTTTTTAGAGTGTCCACGAACCTTTCGGCCTGGCCATTCGACCTAGGGTGGTACTGAGGCGTTGTAATGTGGTCCACCTGATATGACTTACAGAAGTCTCTAAATTCACTTGATGTGAATTGAGTGCCATTATCTGTAATTACACAATCTACCACGCCAAAACGCGCGAATAGCTCGTGTAGAAATCCTATAGTGTACTTTGTGGTTGGTCTTTTGCATTGTAGGACCTCAGGCCATTTTGAGTGGCTATCCATAAAAATGAGGTAGTAAACGATGTGTATATGCCCTGCAAAATCGACATGAATTCTTTGCCATAGATGGTCTGTGTTTGGCCATGGTTTGCACGTCTTGGTTGGAGCTTTTGCTGCAAGTGCGCATCCTTTGCATGATTCTATCATGTCTGCTATGTCCTTGTCCATATTTGGCCAATAAACACAGCAGCGCATGAGGCTTTTCGTACGGTTCTTCCCCGGATGTCCCATTTGAAAAATCCTGAGGATTTTTCTTTGTAGGCTGTGTAGAATAACTACGCGGTCATTGTATAGTAGGACATCATCGCAGAGGGAGAAAACTTCAGACTCATTGGGGTCTTTATGGCGAATTTTGCTTTTTATGGATTGAATGAATTCATCCTCCCAAGTCTCCCTTTTTATGTCGGCCAAAGTAACTGGGAACTCTCTTATGATACTCGCGATCATGTTTTTGATTTCACAAGTTGTCCTTAGAGTGGCAATGATGGAGTCTTCAAAGACTTCTGTATTTTTTGGAATGAGTCGCAATAAACTGTCTGCATGGCAAATATTTTTGGTTGTTAGGAACTCTATCTTAAAATTATAGTTTAAGAGAATCGTTCCCAAACGAATAGTGTATTTGCAGTATAGACTGGCAGAACTTTTTTAGAACCAAAAATTGTAATTAGAGGTTTATGGTCCGTCTGCAGTATGAACCGTCTACCATGTAGATATCTGTGAAACTTTGTAATAGAGAATATTAACCCTGGCGCCTCTTTCTCTATTTGGGAATATTGTTTCTCAGCTGGAAGTAGAGATCTTGATGCATGAGCCACAGCTTTTCGCGAACCATCTAGCAGTTTATGTAGAATGCAAGCACCAATGCCGTACGAGCTTTCATCACTTGAGACTATGATGTTAGGACTAGGATCGTAATGGGTGAGGGAGAGGTCTGAGTTTTCTTGATCTTCTCGAATGCGTCTTGGCATTCCGGGGTCCATGACCATGGTTTGTCCTTTTTTAAGAGTTGGTTGAGAGGCCCTCTCAAATGTTGCATGTTCTTAATGAACCCTTGGTCAAAGTTAGCTAGGCCGAGGAAGCTTTGTAACGCTTGAACGTTATCTGGGGCCGGCATGTTTCTCATCGCGTTGGCTCTTTCTGGATCTGGCCGACGAGCGTCTTTATTTATGATGTGCCCTAAGTATTTAATCTCTGGTAAGAAAAAGTCACACTTTGCCTCCTTAACCTTAAATCCGTATTCTTGTATCTTTTCGAATACGTTTATTAATTGGTTCCGGTGCTCTGCTGTAGTTTTACTAGTAACCATTATATCATCCAAATAGGGTGTTGGGTAGTCAAGGTCGCCCAGCATAGCGTCCATGACCTGCTGGACAATTGCAGCCGCAAACTTTACTCCAAAAGCCAGTCAGTTGTATTTTTACAACCCTCTATCGGAGTTTATACAGAGCAATTTGGAACTTTCTTCTTCCACCTCTATCTGAAGGTATGCCCCCGAGAGGTCGATTTTAGAAAAAAAATTTCCACCATTTCCAACAGTTTATTGAAAATTTCTTCAGGGCTTGGGAGATGATAGTGGTGATCTTGAAAGGCATCGTTTAACTCTGTGGAAAAATCTGCGCATACTCGTATTTGATTGAATTTTTTTTTATGTAGACCGTAGGTGCTGCCCACTCGCTGAAATCTGTTTTTAACAGAATACCTGTTTCTTCGAGTCTGTCTAACATTCCGTTTCTTTTTGAATACCGGTTGTGCACCGTCCTTCACCTTGAACTTAGCTTTCATTTTAATACATTTCCCAAGGCCGCCAGAAAAAAAAAACATGGGGAAATTGTTGTTTGATTTTCTTTTTTAGATTTACCAAATTGAACGTTGTACTTTGTATCTTGCGACAAAATGTTCTCATTGGGCAATCCCAAAGACTGAATTTTTCCATACAATCTGTTCCAAATAAGTTATCTGAAGTTTTCAATACTTTTTGCTAACTCCATTTAGTGTTACTGTATTACCTCGCCTAAAATGTTAATCTTTTCGCCAGTTACGGATTTTGCTGCTTTATCCGTTTTTAATAATGTCTGCTTGTTTAATTTTCGCCAAGTACGCCAGTTAATGGTTGAAAGATCAGAACCCGAGTCAAGCAGGAAATTAATGGAATTAATGAAAATAACCACTGTTACGTATTTTCTTAAATCTATCGACAATATTGTCAGATTGAGCTTGCCTAATTTTATTTTGGGGTTTTCTGGTTCTGTTGGCGTACCAGCACGAAGTTAAAGTATGCCCACTTTTATTGCAATATTTGCAATATTTTTTGTTCTTAACTGGACAGAATTTTATCCAATGCCATTTACCACAATGGTAAAATGGTCCCGGTGGTTTCTTTAACCTATTTGGGTTTTGGTTACTGCGGAATTTATGACATGAGATTTGCCATTTGTCTTTTTGAGGGGAATAGGAGGTAGACTTGCTTCTGATTTTATTAATCTGAACCACACCTGATTCCTCGATAGTTTGAGTCATACTTTACAGATATTACTCTTTGGCAGTCCTCTGCCAGTTTTTGGAGTGTCATTCCTTGTTCGTTCTCAAGCTTGGTCAGTACCCGTCGTCTGACTTCGGGGTCTTCTTCTGATACTAGACCTTGTGCGAAAATTAAGCACTTGAAATCATCGGTAGTCAGTTCAGCTAGTTCAACTTGATTACAGAGCTTGTTTATCGATGCTGCAAACGTTAGAAAATCTTGCTGGTTGTCTTTGACTGTGTTCAGGCTTTTCCAACGTTTGTGGAACAAGGTTGTGTTTGGCCCGAATAGTTCCGATAGGAGCTTAACAGTCTCTGAAAAATCCAATCAGTGGTTTTCTTGGGTAGTATGAAGTCTACGAACCTACTATGTTCTGTAGTTCCCAGTTTTCTCAATAGTAGACGTACCTTTTTTTACTGGGCCATGGTTCACAGTCTACGTTGAAAATATCTTCGTAGCGCCTGTAAGAAGCCTCGAACGTTTTGTCTTTCTCTGGTACGTATTCAAACGTTTCCATTCAATTGTAGATTGTACACGTGCAGAATATTGTATCTTTATCAGAGTTTGAGCCTTTTAATGCATTTACGAGTAATTCTTTAAGTTGTTTCTGTTGTAGTTCAGTATTCTGAAGCGTAATTTTTTGGAATTCCATTTGTTTTTTATGTAATTACAAAAATAGTTTTTGTCTTTCTTCTGATTTTTGTTGCTGATCCAAATTTACTTTTAGCATTTGGAAAATTACTTTTTGAAATTCTACCATATTTAGACAAACAAAAATGACAGCGATTTTTTTTTTGCTTTGAAACCCGTGTAGCAAGGGGAGGTACAAAAAATCTTGATAGATTTTTTTTTTTTACAAAACTAATATATGGACAGACAATTAGTTAAACTAAACTAATTATGTGTTTAGCTTTTTTGCGATTCTGTGGTTCCGTTAATTTTAATGTAATTGTATAAATTTTCACCACAGTTATGTATTTTTTTTTTTTTTATAGAGCTACAAAAAGAGAAATCTCGCCTCAGTGAATTTGAGGGGAGAACAATTTTATGGACGAGTTCAACTCAGTTACATTAAAAAAAAAATTAGATTTTTTTCGAAAACTTGAATCGTAAATAGTAGTTCGGCTCATGTGTTGTCAGTTTGTTTTATGAACAAACTGTTTTTTCTCTGTGTGTGGGTGTGTAAAAATCGTTCTCGTAATGTTATTTGGACAGACTTTAATATTCCGTAGATGTTGAATCGCATGTTCGTCACCGCCGTTTGGTATCGGAATATATATATATATATATATATATATATATATATATATATATATATATATATATATGTGTGTGTGTGTGTGTGTGTGTGTGTGTGTGTGTGTGTGTGTAGACGATGGGTGTTGCGTTTAAATCGCTAATGTAGTAATACCAGCCTAATTTCTCGTTCAACACTGCTGTGGAACGCATGGAGTTTCTGTGTATTTTTCGGTGACTCTGTCGCTATTGATATGGTGAGAACGAAATTCTCGAATCTTTCTGTCGCCACTGATGTGTGACTGGCAAGGTATTGAGGTTTTCGAGGTGAATGCTTTTCTCGAATTCTTCGTCGACACAGATGTGGGACTGGTAAGGTATTGAGGTTTCCGCGTGAGTGCGTTTCTCGAATTCTCTGTCACCACTGATGTGGGACCGAATTCGGGACCACGGAAGGAAAACTCGTAACACGGATTAGAAGTAAGAAAGATATATTAAACAAAAAGGTTACAAAGATAGTGTAAGTGTAAGCGGAACTTACTATGTGCTAGTGTCCAATATTGGTAGTCGTACGCGGCTGATACTACGGTATTAAAATACTCTCTCTCTCTCCTCCTCTTCCTCTTCTTCTCTCTCCTAGAGTGTTATGTCGCATACTTTATATAGTCCTGGAAGTCCATATTGTAGGTATGTTACGGTCTCACAATATATATATATATATATATATATATATATATATATATATATATATATATATATATATATATATATATATGTACTAGCAGTATGGCCTGGCTTGGCCCGTACTTGATTCAAAAATCGTATGACTTATACAGCAATCGATATCACATGTCTTAAAATATTTTTGCCCTTTATTGCCTTTAAAAGAGCGCTATTTGCCGTGCTGATATTGCTACATGCCTTACTTGTTGCCTATCTCACACTGCGAATTTTTTTAAGCTCTATACTAAACAATAAATCTGTTACGAAAAAATAACTAAACAAAATGAACAGGAAAGGATCACTTTTTTTTAAAAAAAAAGGACTCGTACCTGGAAAAAACGCATGAAAAAAGAATGTTAACAGCAAATACTTTTTCCCATACAACCCAGTTCTGCGGAATCAGAATCAACGTTGAGTTTTAGCAAGTGAATGAGCCAATTGGAGTAAATATTTTTCCACTGGTGACGAATGCAGCTATCGATTTTTTTATTGCATGCTAGCGTGTCAGTCAGCTGTTGGCTCTCACGCTGGCCAATAGAATCTTCCTGCCTATTCGTGGCAGCCAGCTATATGCTCTCACTCTGGCCCGTAGAAAATGGCCGGAAACTACATGTAAACTGCCGTAGAAGCAGGAAAAAATTGATTATATCTAGTATCGATGTGAGTTGAGAAACGCAAAGTCGGTCTTGGCCTTTTCGCTAACTTGGAGCATGTGCATGTAAGTTTGGTGCAAATTCGTCGAGAATTGCGGCCGTGCATTCGTTACACAGACACACACACATCCTGCGTTTCATCTATCTATCTATCTATCTATCTATCTATATATATATATATATATATATATGCACACACACACACACACTGCGTGCCAAATTATTATCGAAATAACGTTTTTTTCTAATATTTTCAAAACCGTTCAATCAATTCACACAATGTTGACAACACAGATCCGCGCAACCACTGAAATTTTCTTACTGATCTGCTCAATGTAAACAAACTGGCGCCGTGTTTGTTATCAGCACGGTGATTTGAGAGTACCAAATTATTTAAAAAGTATAAGAATTTAGTGAAAAGATGGGTCGTAAAAACAGTTTAATGATGCTGAAAAGAAAACTATCACCTCAGAACTCTCAAAAGGTAAATCTACCCTAGAAATCAATAAAATGATAGGGACGTGTCATCAAAAAAAATGTTCACCGCCGACCCTATACAAGTACGCAAAAGGGCAGATAAAGGCAAGCCGAAGGTTATTTCACGTCGTCTCATGTCAAGACTCAAACGAGAGGCCACGAAGGAACCTGGACTTACCAGTCGAGAGCTTTTCAGTCGCATTGGGGATCCTACTGTGTCTAAAAGTACTCGGTGTCGGTCTCTGAGGGAAATAGCAACAACACTCAAACCTGTATCGAAGCCTTCGTTGACGAGAAATCACATTCAAAATCGATTGAAATTGGCTGAGGACAATATGAAGATTGACTTCTCTAAAGTTTTGTTCACAGACGAAACCCGAGCAACACATGAATGGCTGGAAAGGCTGGGTAATGAACGGACAGAATCGCCATCAGCATTTGAGACGGCAACTAGGCGGTGGAGGCAAAATGATCAGGGGTGGTATTATTGGAGAAACATTAGTGGGTCCATGGAGAGTACCAGATGGCGTCAAAATGATTGCTGATACATACATAGCGTTTATGAAGGAGCATCTTGAACCGTGGATCAAAAGGCAAAGATTTACCTTCAGAAGGGCCATTGTTTTTATGCATTATAATGCTCCCTCACATGCTGCTCACAAGACTACTGAATATTTGAAACATTTAGGCTTCGATGGACCTCGAAAAATGGAGTAGCCAGCAAATTCTCCGGATTTGAACCCAATCGAAAACCTTTGGCGCATCATGAAGCGAAGACTGTACGCCAACGGACGACAATTCAGGAGCAACGTTGAGTTGTGGGAAGCAATTCTTGACATATCTCGCGTCATTACAGCAGATGACATCCTATAATTAACAAATTCTATGGATCGTCGACTTCTTCAAGTAATTTCAAAACTGGGAAAGCACATTCCCTATTAATTTGTTCATAACTGAGCCTTTGTTTGTATCTGTTATTATTTGTTTGATTATCTTATTTATTAGCTTCTTTTGATCATAAACATTCACGTGTAACATTAATAAACGTTTCGTTTGCTCAATTCTGGGAATTTTACTAAACTTTTCTAATAATTTGGCACTCTCAAATCACCGTACTGATAACAAATATGGCGCCAGTTTGTGTACATTGCGCAGATCAGTACGAAAAATTCAGTGATTACGCAGGTCAGTATTGCCAACGTTGTGTTAAAAAATTTTGTGTGAATTGATTGGACGGTTTTTGAAATATTAGAAAAAATTATCTCTTTAATAATTTGGCACGCAGTATATATATATATATATATATATATATATATATATATATATATATATATATATATATAACATTTTTATGTTTATAGATTCTTTTTTATAATTGTTGGACTGTCCGTTTCTTAATATATATATATATATATATATATATATATATATATATAGCAAGAACAACAGACCAGTTCGATGAGGAAAGTTCATTAAAAAACGCTGAATTAGTAAAAAATATAGGACATTTCAAACTTTTATATATCGAAATTCAAACCACTAGTCTTATTATTTGGTAGTTTATTGAATAGCCTCTTCTTCTTCTTCTTCTTCTTCTTCTTCTTGTTCTAATGCTGCTACTGGTTTTCTTTTTCACTGGGACATGTCTCTCTTCAAGAGGTGTGTTATTTTTGCTCTCCATAAATTCTCATCATTTGTAGTTATTATAAATATTGTTTTTTCATTATACTTCCAAATGCTTTTTCTGCCATTCATATACACAATTTGTCTCTTTTGCTTTCTATACACACTGTGAGTGTCATATTTCCCACTCTTTTCTCCTTATTTGCCAAAAAAAGATCTCAATGGTCTCTTCCTGCTTCTATGCGCAAGCATATTCCAACATACTCCAAATTCCTTGTTATTCACATATCTTTCATATGCCCATGATATACTCAGCGCCCTTCTACAGAACCACATTCCTCTCAGCTTCACCTGTGAAGAGAATACTCAGCATTCCCTCTCATATAGAATTAGCGATGAGACAGTGAAATATGAATATTTACCCTAGAATCCATTTTTAACATTTTGAAATATAATGTTGCTATATCACGTGTCATTTAAGTTCATCACGTGGTACACTCGTGTGCCACGTGTTACGTTTTGTGAAACACTGGCCCCCAATAATAATAATAATAATATTAATAATAATAATAATAATAATAATAATAATAATAATAATAATAATAATAATATTAATAATAATAATCATATTAATAATAATAGTAATCATGATAATCTCGCAGACTATTGTTGATATACTGAGATTGATCTTTACCGGGTTGCTCAGTTCTGTAAGCCTGTATTTGACGATGATAGGTTTTAAAAATATCTAAGCTACATGAGTACCGGGGTCATCGAATCAGTGCTAAAGCTGCATCGTATGTGCTGATTAATGTGTGTTTCTCTAGGGCTACATTCAGCTTTGAATTGGGAGTTTTCCTTCTCCTAGACTGGTTACCACCCAAGGCTACAGAACACAGTATGTCCTACGATTTCCCCATAACTGCGAAGAGAAACGTTGATTTATACCTTTCCCAACAATATTAGCACGTAATTTTCCCACCGTTATTACTAACCAATTTGCTAGTGCGTCACTTAACTCACAGTTATTTATACATCTTGCCTCTCAAAAGTGATTAGTTTTAATATCACAATGAAATACGTTTTCATTCCTTTATTCTCTAACAAGAATTTAAAAATATATTTCTATCCTTATTCGGAAATTACTTATGTGTGAGATAATATTTTAATCTGCCGTGAGAATAATTTTAGTATTCAGTGTTTAAAAGTTGTGATTTTCTTCTGTTCACCGAATGGGTGTTCAACAATCTGAAAATGGCTGCTAGTTAAACTGCCTGCGCATTGCAAATGACTCCGGGTATGCTCTAGAAATTGCTGAATTATAAGGCAAGTTGTGCTCAAGTAAATAAACATAGCTGATATTATGTTTTGTTTTTTTTGTTTTTTTGTTGGTTTTTTTCCTTTGTTTTTTTTACCGAAGTGAGTGCGCAGTATTAAATCCCAGATAAAAAAAAATTATTATTTTGAGGATTAAATAACATATTCTTTGCTCTTTCATTTGGTCATGTGCTAGACTAAGTAAAAAATTAAAGCACCGGTCTATTATACGTGTTTTTTTTTTGTTTTTGTTTTTTTGTTGTTGTTGTTTCTTCTTCTTCTTCTTCTTCTTCTTCTTCTTCTTCTTCTTCTTCTTCTTCTTCTTCTTCTCGTGAAAACCTGTGGTTTTTAAAGAAGAAATAAGTACATCTCATACCCCAGCGGACCCGGCTGATAATCGATCCAGGGTACACATGCGATTCTTTGTCATTTACTGCGCATTCTTTCTCATTTCGTTTCGTATCGTAAACTCTTTTTTTAAGATCAATGATTAAAAATGGATTTGAACTAGTGAAGCCTGTTGGCTTCGGCAAAGGTCACAATTCTTCAAACATTGCAGACTGGCGCTACATATTCGCATACAAAATATGAACCAATTAACAGCATTTGAAACTGTAACAATAGCTAAAATGATTTCTCTAGGAAGAGAAAAAATGACATAATTAAGATTTTGATGTTCCAATCTACTTCAAATAAAAAAGTAGGAAGGAAACCCCATCATCACGGGAAAGATGGATAAGAGCTAATAGAGCTGAAAAAACTATTTTCCCGAAAAAACAAAACTTTTAAGTGATTTTGTAATTTTTACCCAACAGCAGTATCGGCTTTTCAGTTAATAAATGACGCATATTTCCTTATAAAAATACTTATAGCATTACTTGCATTATTTACATCATTCGGAATGTTAACCTAATCTTCATTTCTACATTTACAACATTTCGGACGTTCTAAGCTCCGATCTTCTTCAGGCGATTGTAATTTCGAATCGAGCCCTTTATTTCATCTACCGGGAAAGATTTTCCTAGTTCCACGTGCCATGACTCTTCACTTTAAATCTACTCTCCAAATGTTTAGATCAGCACTGCCGCGGACTGGAATTGAACTCACAACTCATTTGGTCTAGTCACTGGATCTAACCAACGAATTTATCCACGGCCGAAATTTTGCGAATATGGCAATGAAGATGAGGATAAAAGTCCGAAGAATGCAAATTATGCATTTAACCATGATACCTCATCTCAGAGATGTAGATGGATATCGGATATTAGGATTAGTATTGGCTTTTTTATGGCAATTATTTAAATCGCCGCAGAAATCTATGAAGAAATAAACGCCATTTATCGTATAGCTATAGTCATAGGATGATAAGGCGACAAGAAAATGTAATTGCAAAGATAATTAAGAGTGTTCTTTTCCCGAGTTAAGAATCCTAATATAATAACAGTCGTTCCTTTTTTTTTTCAAATAAACTACAAACGGATATTTTCTTCCACCAGAGAATACCAATCTTCTTTGTACAACACTACATTCTGTATAAAGAGAAAACAATTATACTCCCAGAACGTTTGACTTTTATGTGAGATACACGATCGATAACGGGTACCTTGCTACAAACAGAGTGACATTCTCTTCTTATGAGCAGTGTCTCCTCTTATGAAAACTATAGTTTTAATTGTCTCAGACAAGATAACATTCGTATTACCGAGAATAAGATATTGAGCTTGTTCGCATTAACATGCCAAAGGGATTGCAGGAAGAATATAGGAGAAAAAAAAAGACGTTGATTTGGTTTGTCCAACCTCATATAACCATATGGATTGTCGTATATTTTGGAATTATGGAATTACACTGAATGGTTTATATAAATATACTTTCAGAAAGAACGCCCCTTAGGATTTAGAGAGTCAAGAACAGGTATTTGTGAATGTCACGAATTTTCACAGCTCGCGTTAAAACTACAAAAGAGCATTAAAAGAAACATAATTAATTTGGTGGCATCATTAAAATAAAGATATAGGTGATTTGGCGATCATTATTAAGAAACGGATACTGGAATATATTAATAAGGGAATCTAAGAACAGACTTTACAATCAATTCCTGTTTCTGAACTCATTGATTGAGTAGCCCTAATAATTGTTTGTTTTTTCCATTCGGGGTAAAAATAGTTTCAATATCCTAGCATCTTGACCTGCTGAACTCAGCAGTGATTTTACTGGAATGGTCTAGGATGTAGTTTTATTTTATACATTTCTATTTCCCGGGCTTTTTCAGTTGACAGTTACCGACGCTCATAAAACGATTATCACAGCCGGCAAAATTATGCTTATTATCATTTCCCTTATCATTTCCCTTACATGATGATGTTTTTACCACTGTTTTAATTTTTCCGATCTGGTCACCTGGAACAGCGAGATTCACGATATGAAGTTTTGTTTATTCGTTTTATTTACGATAATTTATTCTCCGGTTAAGCCCTAGACTGTGGGATATTATTGAATCTTTAGTGTATCTTGCTATGGTTAAGTGTAATTGATAGAAATGCTCAACAGACGGAACTGACAGTTTCCAATAAAAAGAATGGCATTAGTCGAAATAAGTAAACAATGTCTACTCACGACAAAACCAGACAAAGCAAGAGTAATAAGACGAAAACTTTAGAAAGCAAGAACGGGTGTTAACATATAAAAAGGGTACAGTAAAATGTAACGTTCTGACTTGAGATAAGAGAGAACAAAAATATGCGCATGAGACCAAAGAATTGTTGAGCTACGTCTCTATACAGTCTTTGACTGTTGCGACGGCTGTCGGACTCTCTGCATTAGCAGAGAGGAACCCGGACGAAGCTTTGCCGAAGGGCAAGGTTTCGTCCGGTGAGGTAGACAGGGTCTGAACCCGTCTAGGGGTGTTCAAAAGCTATATTTTTGGCCGAGCCTACGGGCTCGGAGATATCCACATTAAACCGGCCTTGTGCCACATTCGGTCCTCGTGGGTGGATTGATAACTATAAATACAGAGACCAAAGAATTGGTCTATAGTATTGACTAAGACAATGGCTGAATGTATTAAAGAATGCTTCGTGAATTTGGTTTCATAGTGATTGTGAACTCATTTCCTGTATCGGGCATTGTGTACTTGAACCCTGTGTAAACGGGCGTGTAATAATTGAACACTACTAAAATTAAGACTTAGATTGTATCCCTAAACTGAGTTAGCGGAACAAGAAATGTGTATATATGTAGATTAAATAAAAGAATTCACTTCAGAATATCCTATAGGTACGCCAGATCGAAAGAAAATGGGGGAAAAGTTATAATAACAAAAACAAAGATAAAGCCAATAGTCTAAATCTTATGTATCCGATGTTTAATCTTAATTTCTTACATTATGATTGTACAGTGTTCGTTTCAGTTTTTCTCTATTCGCAGCTGCAGTAAATGGTAATCTCCTCTTGATATTTGGTATGTGATATCCATTTTAGTGTTGTTTTTGTTGAAAGTTATGAAATGATGTCATTTCTATTATTTGGTACAGTTCTTTGATTAGGATTCTATGGCCTCGTCTACAATGTTTGAAGAAGGATTATCTTTGCTAAGACATGAATGTCTCATTGTGTCCAAGTCATCTTAAACGGTGATATTAATAAGGATCTTTTATCCAGATGACATATTAGAGATTTCTGAACGAGTTCGGTGTCATGCAGTCTTCCATATAGACATCTTTATCTGACAGGATAATTTCAAAATGCAATAGGATTAATCTAAGGTTATTAATTTCTGTCTATATCTCTGAAATGAGGTATTATAATTACTGGCATTATTTACATTCTTCGGACTGTTATCCTCATCTTCATTGACAAAGAGTTTTGAGTTCAGGACCAGGCCACAGCAGTGGTGAACAAAAACTTGGAGTGCTGAGATAAGGGAAATAACTGAGACATCCGGAAGAGGCGTGGCACTTGGAACTAGAAAAATCTCCCCGTGGACGAAATAAGGTGTTTGGTTCGAAAGTCCATACCCCTGAAGAAGGCCTGAGAGTACAACGGACGAAACGTTGTTAATATGGCAGTGAAGATGTGGATAAATGTCCGAATAATGTAAATAATTTTATCAATTTGTTGTAATGTTTGGTGTTAGGCGATAACTACACCTCGTAGAGCCTATACTCTGCTCACTTTTCTTTAGTTCCTCTTTTATTGAATTAATTCATCTGCAAACTATTATAACTGACAATTTTACTGAGGAAAACTAACTTTCCCGTTAGTATGACGATTAGCATTGCGTCATAAAATTAAACACATTTATTGTAATGAGATTTTTTAAAACAACTCAAAGGCTGCTGTTGAAAAGAGAATACCAGTCATATGAAAAAAAAGAGCTTAGGTTTTAGCCTAACATCGTGCGTAAAATATAAAGTAAACTGTTCGCTTTCAAAATTGTCGAATTTCTTTATACAGGATTTTTCACAATTTTTTAAGCAAAACGATTGGTCAGAAATCAATGATAACAAAGGAAATGTCACATTACATCTATTGAAAAGTAAAAGTACCACATTTTAGGATCTGAGACAATTTAGTCTCAAATAGGATCAAAAACTGTGAAGAAGTGCCTTAGAGTACATGCTCCAGATATCCGCGGTTCAGTTGAAGGCACTGTCAAATGCAAAGTTGTTGATAACGCGTGTACATTCCTCCTGGGTGATACTTTAATCTTCTCAGTGATGGATGCCTTCAATGCAGCAATGGGGTTCTGCGGTAGACGGTGTCCTTGAGGAAACCCAGAGGAAGAAATCGGGTTGGTCGTTCACTTCAGGCGAGTGAGGTGCCCTTTGCACTCAAATTTGCGGCTGATGATACGAAACATTTAATGGAGCCATGACATGGTAACATTGTCAGTGTGAAGAGTAGCATCATCCTGCGGCATTCACTGTTCCTCTTCGTTGAGGTTCTCACGCTCCTCGATCCCTCGCCATCTGAGAATTCGAAATGAATTTCAGGATAATCAGTAAGGAGGTACGTTGATGGCAATACCTGCCACTAAACGGTGACATCTTTAAGCTCCATTTAATTGTTTTTTCTTCATTCTACAGCTTCTTGAGGCGATTGTTTCTTTTGATGTTTCAGATGACTGGAGTGGCTCAGCTGCTAGCCTATAGACTTACTACCCCAAAAGGAATACTTTTCCTTGACTTGTTCTTTTGATTTCCTCGTCTCGTCCATCAATAAGCCAGGCCAAAATTGTCTCAAATGAATCAAAGAAATAAAAAACATGTAACTTTTTTTTTAATCCTATCGCCCCTAGCAAAGCGGAAGTGCCACTAGGATGCTTACAGCGAGTGAGAGCAAGAGGAAAGTGGGGATTTTGGGGAAAAGATAAAGGACCGTGATGAAGATCAGGACACCAGAAGATGTCGATTGACATTACATTTGAATATTTAAAATTTATAGCTTTCATGGAAGCAAGTAAGAGGAAGGAGGTTCCACTGCGTGGAAGTGCGAGATAAGACGCTGTTGGAGAAAAAGAGACTGCAATATTTAACTGTTTCGACGGTGAAAACTTAGGACTGAAATGCCAACTTTAAATGCATGAAGTTGCGATACCAGTGAAAGTAGCTCGTCAGAGCAGTTGCTATTAAAATATTTGTTGAAAAGACAGGGAATCCAGCGCACTTTTGCGAGAAAGTGACTGTAGACGAGATGCTAGATCAGGACCTATCACATTGTATATCCGTATCTGGATTTTGTCGAGGTCTTTTTACCTTCTCCCAAAATTCCCGGCTCTTTTTGGCCAGGGCCACTGCTGCCGATAATCTTAGCGGTCCTTCCTTCAACACATCGTGACGAACACGCTCGTCACTGAGCGCTTCCACATACAGATCAGCCAACTGGGCCTGCATGACCGCATTATTTCTCACTACCTCAGAGAAAGCTAATGACGACAGCTTCTCCGTTCGGGTCCCCAACTCTCCAGGGGTTTCGTCCCTCAGCTGCGTCAACTCCAGGAGGGCTCTCATGACCTCTATCGCCGTCCCCTCGTCAGCGAACTCCCGAGTTAATAATTCTTCCAACCTTTCCCATGTCAAGTGGGGCTCACTGGCTAAGAGTCCTTTTATAAACTCAGACGCTTTCCCTCTGGTGGCATCATACGCCAAATAAAGGGTTTCTTGGTCTGAGAGTCCATACATTACACGGCTCTTATCCAGGACTGTCGCACAATTCTTAAAATCCCTTTTACTACCGTCAAACGCCGGGACCCTCGGTCCACCAAACAATCCTCTCAGGTCTGCTGGCAATCCCTGTTCAACCCCCTCTTCCTCTATGTCTACCCTATCTGTCTGGTAGTCAGACATATTTAACACAGCAAAAGAAAAACAATCTGAGCAGCAAGAATCGAAATTGGGAGATCAACCGAAAATAAAGTGTCCTACCTGATAGACGATTTCCTGTTCGTTCTTCTCAGGTTCCGGGTTGGCGTACTAGAGTGTCTGGAACTTTGGTTCCCACTCTAGTCTGTTTCAGGTTGAGTGCTTGAGACGCCGTGCGTTGTCCTGGTCGAAATTTTTCTGCAGCTCCTGTGGTGGCGGCTGATCCAGGGTCTTATCCTGCTGTCACGGCACCAATTGTGACGTTCCCCCGGTGTCGCTGCGCCAAATGTGACGTCTGCCTAGCCGCGTCCGTCGTGCCACCCTGTCCTGTGACGACCAACTGGCTTGGTATTGGTCGCGGCACCAAATGTGACGTTCTAACCTTTTGGTGATTCGGATGGGAATCTGGTTAGATTCGGTATCAGCCTTGTCGTTCCCAGCTCGCCTCCAACGTCTGGTTACCGAAGTAACTGTTTTGATTTCCAGTCTAACCAAGCGACGTTGTGAATTGATATTAGCCAGACGAAATCAATCAGTCGCCGGGCCGTAATGCAAGCCGAGTTCGATCAAGGGTAACACAGCACAAGTATATGTAAAAGAAAAAAAAATAATAACTCGAAAAGTTTAAATGTGTTAAAAAAAGGATACCAATATTTTATATATGGTTGCTGAATACTGGACTGCGTCTTCTTCTCAACCCGCTATATGGATTCGTGACACTTTGTGTTTGTTAGGCGAGTCTTAACATCTTAAGTTGTTTGTTCTTTAAGAAACTGGTTCTTCAGGCGATATTCATAAAACTTGTTTTGGTGGTATGAGTCTAAGTCGTTCTTCAAAAATAAATTGTTCTTGGCTAGAAATTGAGTAATGATTTGCGTGGAATCTTTCGGCCAGGTTTCTGTGGGGCGGGTGCAAATCCAACTACGAACTTGAACTCGAAGTGGTTTTCACTCGGTGCGACTCTGCTTATATGGACGCCGACAAAAACCGGGGTGGGCTTGTCGGGGTTTGAGGTTCCTTGATAATTCTAAACCCACAATCCACTTCTTTGGTCAGAAAAAATTTATTATTTTCCATTTTTGGAAGTCTTTCGTCTTCCCACCTTCTTCTGTTCTCATATTGGTATCTCACCATGCCCTCAGAGGGTGTCAGCGGGTTTCCCTTCTCTCTCACAGTGGCATCTCACACCTATCCCTTCAGGGGGGCGCAACAGGCGTCCCCTCCTTCTTCACATGATTACCTCTGCCTAACGCTCATGCCACCATTCAGCCAATGGGCGCTCAGCAGCGTGGGTGTGGCCAGACTAGCCTCGGTTTAAAAAATCTTGCTCAAAGAAAAAAAATCTTCTTTTTTTTTCTTTTTCTTTTTCTTTTCTTTCTCTTTCTTTCCTTCTGCCCTACAACAAACACTTGGACTTTTATCTTAGCCAAGTGTCACTTGGACTTTATCACCGGGGCCTTCGCCAAACAAGTGGGTGGTCAATTGGACATATTTGCATTCTTGGTACCAATTACTTATCCGATAAAATATTTTCGCTGTCATAGCCAGACCTGATAAAAACCAGATGCTCCTCTCAATGATATTCTGAATATAGACAAAGGCTTAACCCTTCCTTCATGGTGGTCAGCGGACATTTTTTTTTCTCGGACAGTGCGTGCTTAATTAATTTTTATCTTTATCTCTTTAGAATTCTGCGGTAGATCGCTTGTCCAAATTGAATTTTTTTTTAGCATTACCATGGGAAGATTGGATATATCTTACTCGCCGCCCCATAACATAAATCAGATTAAATTCTGTGTTTTACTTTCTCGATGGAAATAAAAATCTTACCACTTTTCCTTGTCAGAAAAATAACACCGCTTAGTGTTCTTTTCTTGATGGCTTCTTATCACCTAAATTTAATTTTCGCCTTTCTTTTTTCTTCTTTCTTTCTAGTGTCGTAAATAGTGTCACAATATTTAGCAACAGTATTTAATGCCAGGACGAATAGTAGGTTGGTAGATTTGAAGGATGAATTCAGGAGAGGAATTTAAAAATAATTACATTTCCATAAGAGCGTATAAAACAATAAGAATTGTACTTTTTAGGGAGCTAGCGTAATATTTAGCAACACGCGAAATAGGATCAGTTGTATGAGTAAATGTTCATCTTTGCACTTGGGAAAAGCTTTTAATACTATATTTCATCTCAACTGTGGGTAAAACAGTAGGGTGATATCGGTTCTATAGAATTGATAGAGTAATCTATAAAGCATAAAGGAAAGCTTTAAATTCAAAATCGGTAGCAATATTCAATCAAGGAAAAATCACGTTTTCACTCAAAGAAACGACAAATTAATATATTCTTTTGCAGTCCATCGCCAGTATGATCGTAATTTTTGTCTGCGTTTTTCTTTGTTATTTTCTCATCTGTATTCTGCTCCTTTTTTTTTATACTGTGAAAACAGAAAACGTTATATAATTATGAATAGAATGGTTTAATAGATAAATATTAAAACATTCGTTACTTCGTCCTGGGGGCGGCAAAAGTAACGCCCTTTTCATTTATAACCTTTTATTACACAAAAACAAATTACAGCAGGGCTTCGGATTAACTATGGATTACGCGTTTGCGAATGCTTAAATCTTAATTTCAATCTAAAAACCAAAAGGACAAAGAGGAAACTGAGTGGCCATCACGATCCTCGGACCTAACACAATAAGACGTTTGGTGTGGTTTGTACTTAATCTTCTTAACTGGTTCAAAGCATAAACAAATCTAGAATTAAAACAAGTATTTTCTGATAGGTTTTCCGAACTTTATGTAGAAATTTGTTGAATGGTTTGTAGAAGTGTTAATAATAGGATTTAACCCTAGAACACTAACCATCAATTAAAGTTACATCACTAATAACAATGGGTATATCATACCCGATTTAGAAAATATCAAAAAATAAATATTAAATATAAATATTTATTTGAAATATTTTACATGCAGGCACTTCAAATTTCGTACTTTGAGTTAACATTAATAGGAACTGAAAAACATATATTAGTAATATAGTTACATAATAGGAACTGAAAAACATATTATATTAGTAATATAGTAAGAAAATCAAGTACTTAAAATTGTAATTAAAAATAGGAAAGTTTGCGCTGGGTACTATATACCCATGATGAGTATTTTAGGGTTAATGATGTATTAAACATAGAAGGAGAGCGTTTTCCACATAGAAATAATTAGATAATTACAACAAATCATATTTTATATGTTACGTTACTTAAAAAGTTTCTTAATCAACTGTAATTTATTTTTCTCCAGTAAAATTTAATATATAAAAGAAAGGCGTTACATTTGCCGCGCCCTGTATTACAAGTAAATGAAACCAATATATTTGCTTAGTTGACATATAGTTTAAACACAAATTTGCTACTGTTATTAGATTTCAAAGATTGCTTTATTCGTTTTTAACGCTTCGTAAGCCCATTGCAAGATATTTTAGATTATAAGACATTCTTCGAGATAATAATAATTTGCTCGTAAGTGAATATAAAGAATTCAACGGGAACTGGATCTTCGATTAAAAATTCTGAGCCATTTTTAATTTGCACCATATGCACATCTAAACTGGTATTCCCAAGCGGCCACCCATCAAGTTACTGACCAGGCTCGACGTTGTTTAACTCCGGTAATTGTAGGGAACCAGATAGCCAATAAGACATCTATGCAGCTATATTTAAGCATATCTCTGGAATAACTTTGATGGAATCCATGAAGAATATGGGTGGGTGAGTTTGGGTGAGGATCATGATCAGCGTCTGCGTCCGACTTCATTGTTTTTGGACAGCAGCTTTTTTGTATTTTTTCCTTAGGCTTTTTTTTACATTCTACTTTATATTGCTGGAAATAAGCAGACGATTTCGACAAGGAGACGCGTCCATTCACTGATACAAATTAACAGACATCGCGGAAACTAGAAAAAGAAATTGAAAATGGAGAAGAAGAAGAAGATTCCCATGAAATTTACTTGTTTGACACTAACCAGACGGTAAACACTATTTTTCATCTTTTTCACGATAATATTCCATTTATTCCTGCCACAAATTCACCTTGTCTTCAAATCAAATAAAATATTGAACAAAAAATCTTTCTTTAGATTTCCTAATTTCGTTCTCTCCCTTTATTGCGCATAAATCTTTTCTTTTTTTTTATTTAGTATTTACTTACTTTTCATTCTGCTTTTTTACATTTTATATTGTTTTAATACATTGCTTATTTTGGGCATTTACCTCAATCCCCAAAACAAAATATGTTTGTTCAGCATGACGCCTATTCGGGGAAGATTGGATTACTGATGTTTCACTCTAGCAAGAAAAGACAGACGGAGAGATGGAAGCAGTTCGACTGGTCAAGGAAAATAAGGTTATCTCTCAATACGAAAAGATTTGCGAAATATTCAGCATACGACATTCAATATTTTATCTACCTGAGTATTTATCAATGTCTACTGGCTTTTATCTTTTCTCCTCTCTTCCTATCTATCTATCTATCTATCTACTATCTATCCATCTATCTATCTATCTATCTCAGGGCCTTCACATCTCTCTCTCTCTCTGTTTGTATATATATATATATATATATATATATATATATATATATATATATATATATATATATAATGAATATATATATATATATATATATATATATATATATTCATTCTTTCATTTCTCTGGCTATTATCTACATGTATTGATTCATGTTCCTTTCTTTCGCCATTTCTATATAAATATCCCAATATTTTCTTTCTTTTACTCTTTCTTTCTTTGTTGGTATCTATCTATCTATCTATCTATCTATCTATCTGTGTCACTCTGCTCACATCTATCTATCTATCTATCTATCTATCTATCTATATATATATATATATATATATATATATATATATATATATATATCAGTCTGTTCATATATGTCTATGTATTAGTGTTCATACTTTTATGCTTTCTTTTTTCTTTGTGCTCATTCATTTTTTCTTTCTTTCTTCATTTATATCCGTCTATCCCAGTATTTTCTTTCTTACTATCTATCTTTCTGTCTGTCTTCACATCTATCTATCTATCTATCTATCTATCTATCTATCTATCTATCTTCACATCTATCTATCTATCTATCTATCTATCTATCTATCTATTGTTTGTTTGTTTTTATCTGTTTGTTTCTCTCTACTCCACTTCATTCTTTATGCCTTTCTATCTCTTCCTGCTCTCTCAATATAATAATAAATTAATTAATATTTTCAAAGAAAGCATATTGTGAAAATATTACCGGTGCCTCCAACAAATCCTTCATAAGATTTGGAGTGCGAATACTAATTACTCTTGAGACATGAAGCCCCGGAGGTACCTAATGGTACGATGAGACTTTATTCGTTTTCCTTAAGAATATCGGCATGACAGATCCCCGCAGAAACAGCACCTCCCTAACCTTGTATGCCTTTAAAATATTTCCTTGTTTCCGTTTATTTTTATCTACTACATTCGCTCAATCTATTAATTAATTAATTAATTAATTAATTAAGGCTTACAACTACTGTATCAAAGAACATCAGTGTTGCTAACAATAAAACATTCATCAAATGAAAACCTTCTGGCCAGGAAACAGCCTGAGGTATTTTAATGTACCCCCAGAGTATGATGAGCCTCTTTCTTTATGTCGTCATTATAGATCCATGAAAGAATCTTTGCGAAATATGGAAACTTTTTTTTGATACTTCCTGATTTATGCTGGTAAAAAAAAATCTGAGCTCTGCCGAGATTTACTCAGTAAGTTTCAATTCAAAGTTTAAGTCATTCTCTCCACACTGAGAAATCGTAATCTACCCACATCTTCCCCATAAACGCCCCTTCCTACCACTATGTATTTCTGTAATATCACACTGCTTATTCATAATTTACTATTTTAAAATAAACTTTTATCTGGAATGGATCATGAGTATTGCATTAAGCGAACTATAGTTCAAATAATAGAAATACATATACCCTTGTGAAAATTAATTGAAACAAAACGAATAAGTCCATTATTATTTACTTTTTTCGTATTTTTCCCAATAGAACGTGCCACGATACACATGTTAGTGCTTTGTGTGCCTATTCCGCGATGGCT
The DNA here is from genome assembly GCA_963932145.1 of Acanthosepion lycidas. Classification (NCBI taxonomy): domain Eukaryota; kingdom Metazoa; phylum Mollusca; class Cephalopoda; order Sepiida; family Sepiidae; genus Acanthosepion; species Acanthosepion lycidas. The sequence goes on from OZ010586.1 coordinate 109,647,709, forward strand.
TTCCTGGCAGATTGACCCCAAATTCTCGACTGGATTTCAACCAGGAGAGTTTCCGGGTCAGCCTATATTACTTTGATTTGCTTACTGCCAGTAAGGCTTGCCAGTGTGTTCGTGCAGCGTTACAATTTTCGTGCGCTTCCTTGGAGTAAAATATATCGCAGATAATGGCCTTAAAACAACTAATCGACAGTCGAGACAATAGTGTCAGGGTGTGATAAAAATCTGATACAGTCACGGATAACGCAATATTGTTCCAAAATATACCGAATTTAAATTACTGACCGTATGATGAAAGAGAAAACTAAAGCAGTTGTTTCAATTAATTAGCACAAGGATGTAATTGGCACCAGATTGAAATATTAGACTGTTATATTTATTCATTCGATTCTTTTCCGATCTTCAGCGAATGGTCTCGAAGAATAATCTTTCGTGGCATTTGTTGCTCTTTACAGACTCTGCTCATCCGATGAAACAGTTGTCTAATGTTATTGATTTTTTTTCAAATTAGACACCGTTTCAGATGGAAAGCGAAACAGACAAATATGAGCATGTTCAAGATTTTTGCACTTTGATTTTAATCAATGTTACAATGCCACAAAACCTGCTCGAGACATTTCCGCTTTGAACGGAGATGTCTTCATTACATATGATTTGAATCAAAACATCCAAACGGACAATGCTAAGCTGTATATTCAACAACTGAACAGGTTCAAAGCTGCTATTCAGCTGAAAAGACCTGATTGGTAATACAGTGTGATTATTCAACATAATACTCGCCCCAAGTTGTTAAGATGAATGTAATTAAAGAACATCATTAATAATTTTTGATAGACTCACAATATGTTCCTGGCTTAGTCCTATCTGCTTTTCTTCTTCTTCGGTCGTTTTTAACAATTTGAAGTGAGTTTTGTTCAACGACTATGTTGAGCTTAAAACGTTGTCTTGATGAAATGTTCGAGTCAAAATTTAACGATTACTGTGTCGAGACATTGAACAGTTAGTGTATCGTTGGCAGGAGGTCATAAACAATGAAGGGAATACATTTTTTGAATGATACATCAAAACTATTAATAAATAATTAGTATTAATAACATTATAAAAAAACGAACGAATTTATGAAAAAAATATAACAAACGTAATCGTCAAGCCAGCTCTGTAAAGGTATTAAGAAAATAGAAACAAAAAGAACACTTATATTTAACATCAGAAAGTGAGGGATAAAATTTACAGGGCACGTAATTAGGAAGGAGGGCTTGGAAAATTTGATACTCACAGGGAAGTCAGCAGTCAAGAGAGACAGAAGAAAACAACGCATACCCTACATAGTGAGCTTGTGCAAAAAGGATGGCAGAACAGGTTTCAGGGAAGATAACAAAAATAAAATTTATTAAGAGCTACATATGATAGGAAATAGTGGAGAGACATGGTCGCAAACCTCATGAAGCAACATCGCACGTAGTAGAAGGATAGGTTAGCAACAGTTTATTATGTATTCTTCTCACAGATTTTCATATCCACAGATTGGATTCTGTGCTATCAACTGATATTTCCTGTTAAGTCAACGAAGTAAACATGGAACCACTTAAGATTTATCAATGTTTTCTTATTTATATATCTCCTGACTCATTTAATAATGGGAGAACATTTTATGAGAATAACAATAATTTCTTGATAACGTTAGATAATATAAAAAAATATTATGTATCATAAATCAGATAGTTCAAAACATATAAGTATCAATGTGAATATAGAAATACAAGCGGTAATAATTAGTATTTGTAACAATTACTTTCAAACAAATATATCACAAGAGTTTTATTAATAATGCCACAGAAGATGCATCCGTTACTAGATATTTTACCTGATTATTTGAATTATGGTATCCTTGATTCAACACACTTTTACGGTTTGTTTTATTTTATTTTATGGCATATCAAGCTCAAGGGTTATTTAATGCCGACAAGATTTGTATTGCTAGTAATATGTTTTTCTTCAAAAGTTCATTGCTGGTAATAATTTTTTTCAAAGTAATATTTTTTTTCCTTCAAAAATAGAATGTTTTTTTAAAAAAATGTATGGCTTTTCATATTTTTTTTTCAAAAATATATTCATTGCTGGTAATAATTTTACAAAACAATTATTGCTGTTATTAAAACATATATTTACACATTCATAGTATTTTGACCCATGTTTGGGGATTAACTATTTGACCATAGCTGGATTCAGGGTTATCCCTGAGAACACCACAAGTTAAGAGGTTGTCCCACACTCCTCAAAACCTCCTGATCATAGGCCTTGCTGATGGATGTAGTTTATCGTCTTACCCAGGACACGGATGTAGTTTATCGTCATGCCCAGGACGCACCCTCTTACGGTATCAGTATATAATTGAATAACTATAAAATGATACGTTTGGAATTAATATTTTAGCTGCAATTATAAATTCTCTTATTCATTAAATACATTTTAGTTTTGCATTGTTATCCAAGATTCAAATTGAACTCGCTATTATAAATTTAGAATTGTTAGATTAATATAATTCCTCATGTTTTTCATTGTTTTGAGCATTTAAGAAATTTGTTTTCAGCGAACATTGCAAATAGGAAAATTTCGATGAACAAAGGTTGAGTTTTGGACGAGAGGGAAAACGAAGGCAGTGATTATGGTTATCTAAGGATCAGATGTAGGCACGGCGGGAGGCCGTTAGGTAAATGTATTCACAGACATTGTAGGATCGCCGTGAATCAATAAGTGCACAAGCCAGGTGACGAGAGGCTCAGAGGTGAATGAATGAGACAGGAGAAGAGCGTAATAGGAGGAGAGTTGACCTGCGAGAGAATGAGAGAGAGAGAGAGAGATGAGAAACGAAGACAAAATGAAAGAGAGGAAATAGATAATGAAAAATAATATGCTATGAGCGATGTTGTTGCAGAAATAACTCAAAATGAAGGAGAATTCAATACAAGAAGATAAATTATGAGAATGCAAATGGAAGAACTTCGACAAATTTCTATAAATACTTTCATTGCAATTGTTCGAATGAGCTCTTCCTTATGCTGAGAAGACATTTTGAATTGTAGTGCAGTACTAGTCGAACTGGCTAGATGTAGCAGTAAATTCTATGGTAGCAATTTCTTTTTTCGCAATTCTCGCTTGTGGAACTATCTTCCGGCTGGATGTTTTCCAGACAACTGTAATCTGCAAATGTTTACATGCAATGTCAATCCTTATCTGCTGTCTTCCTAATCACTCTTCCTCTGTTTCAACTCATTATTAATGTCCTATTTCTTCCACATTCTGTAACACCTTCGGTCTTAGTGGCTTTAATGCCTTGTATAACGTGATATCGATTAAAAAATGAAATGCAACGCAACAGAAGAACTGAGAATGTTTGCGCCATGAAAAATGAAAGAATGCACAAAACTGAGTTCATAGCGCAAACAATTTTCTGTTCACTAGAGCCAATTATCAATACCATAACTAAACCGACATTTTTGATGGAACGGTTACACTAATTTTTAGTAAATCAGACAGATCGCATATTCAGTTTGCTTGACGCGATTTCTGCTGTCTGGACATTTTAGATTTAAATTAATTTCAATTTTAATGATTTAAGCATCCCGTATTGTTTCAGGCAAAAAACAAAATCCTAATCTACAGAGTCCATTTATTAATCGTAAATAAATCATAGATCATAAGTGCATCTCCATGTAAGTAAATACTACCATGTTCTAGATACATCATAATACACAAGTGGCAGGGATAATAATATATTCGTGAGTTGGATCGTAGCACACAATTATCATTGAGTGTGATACAAAAATAACAAGAAGTGTTAAGTCTCTTAAATTTTGACATACATTTTCTTAAATTATTTTGCAGTTTCGCTGTACTTTATACTAATATGTACACTATACAAGTTACAAGAGGCACTCAAGGTAGAAGATTATTGTGTTGTAATATATGAACGTAGGTAAAGGCACTGGGAAAAGCACCGGGAAGCATCTCTCTGGATTGAACTTACTTGGATGATTCACACTTGTGTACGTGGCATGGTGGATCCCAAAGGAATACAGATTGTCATAGAAATAGCGATATAGAAGCGAGAAGTTCTCGACATTTAGTTTTGTGATAGGCCGCTTTAATATGGAAATAATCACTCAGAAGACAGGGTAGACGCTTTTGAATTCTGTCTAGACAGGTAAGTGAGGATTAGGTAGCTCCTTGCCAAATATGGCACCAATGTTTCATTTACAATCAGACCTGGCTCTTGCAAAGTTAGTGTATAGTGAAGGAGTCAGATACTTGTTGGAGTAGTATAATGAATCAACTATTTTCCAGTATAATTAGCTTGGATAAGATTAGCTTGGATATATGTAGTCTATTTGAGCTTCCAACAGAAGCTCAAGGTAAAGCGCCTATACGAGAGAAGAGCAAACCATCATGATAAGTTCAAGTTCAGTGTCTATTCGCTGGTGGTGGTGCTAGTAGGGATGGTGGGGCTTTAATAATTTAATTTTGGACTTATTGACTTTTAAAAGCCAATAATTTCACATGGGCTAGATTAGAATAGAGATGAGCTGCTAGTCTCTGGTCTTTCAGATATGTGAAGAGTAACCTATATATATTACATCTATGTTTTATTTGTGGAGTTGAGATTGTTCATATTATGTTTGGTCAACTTTGCTTCTGATGTAAACTTGGATTTCTGTTAAACGTGAATTACTTTTTGTTGTTGCAAACATTTTGTGAATACTTGTCTTGTGATTAGTTAATTTCTATCAAGCTCATTAATTATTAATGTTTTAAAGCACTCGACCGGCAATTAAAAAAATACAATTTGAGCATCCACAAATATTTGTACAAATTTAAAATATTATCGCGATATCCATAATTAATTTTATTTAGTGTTAGTTGCATTTTAAGAACATCTTTCCAGTTGAGTATGTTAATGGCAAAAAATATAATTTAAGTAACCTCTCTTATATATGCCTAACGTTAGATTTTAGTTTGACGAGAAAGAAGCGCATTTACAAAAGATTCACAACTATCACTTACATTCATTTTTGTCTTGTCAATTATCTCTTGAAGATGATCTTGGATGACATTGCAAGTACTTGGGAAAATAGAAGAAATAACCAAAACTACGGCATCTGTCTTAAACAGTTTTGTAAAAGTATTAAGAAATTTATCCGTGAATTTGAGAGGATTAACATGAAAATAAATAGGTACAATCTGTCGAGATTATTAAACATACTTGAATATATAGTACATTCACGCATTTCAGTTGGATTTCTAAAATAAAGGAGAAATCAACAATGCGGGAGAAACTAAGATCATAGAATTCAACAACGTGAATGGATAAGTAAACAAAAGCAATGAAATTATTTCAATCTGACAGTATACTGAATTATTTCTGATAAGTGGGAAAATGAACTCGCATTTTGAAAATCTCATTAATATGTCTGGATCATTCTCCTAATGAGTAAATATTGTATACATGCCATATATATATATATATATATATATATATATATGAAGAAAAATATACGGAAAAACAAACAAAGATCCTAATATGCGATTATGCTGTGTTAATGTTAATTTAATGTCAACGTCGGACGTTTCGGTCTAGTCGACCATCTTCAGGACATATTCATAAAACATAATTAACATTAGACTATATTCAATTCATCATGAAAAGACGATGGAACGCTGATCTTGAAAAAAATTCAGTTATCTGTTTTGATTAGTCTTACTCTTATGTCCATCGTCTTTTCATGTTGAATTGAATATAGTGTAATGTTAATTATGTTTTATGAATAAGTCCTGAAGATGGTCGACTAGACCGAAAAGTCCGACATTCATATCATATTAACATTAAAACAGCATAATTGCATATTGAGATTTTTGTTTTTCCGTATATTTTTCTTCATAATGTCGGATTTATATCCATATATTTAGGCAGTAATTTTACATTAATGCCTGTTTCATTAAGTAATATAGACAAGTCTTGTCTATTTATTTTAAGTAAATTCCTTTCATATTGTCTGATAAGGTTAATCACAATATCGTTGAAAGACGAAAAGAATACACCATATTATAAATCCAATCTAAGCTTTCGGCTTACACAAGGCATTATCAAAGATGTCAATTTCAATAATTCAAACAACACACGTAGGAAAGAACAATGACAATCCGCCCTTGCTGAATCAAAATTTCAAAGTAACGACAAACTCGTGTATACGAGACGCGGGAGCGAAAATCGCGTCGCAAGCTCGTGACGTCCACATGACCACCCGAGAGAGAAAAAAGAGAAGTATTAAGTATGGGATGCCATGGTATAAATTTCATTTCATTTCATTTTTGGAAGTGCTATCTGATGATCCGGCGTCCTTTAAAAGGACGCTGGTGAAATAAATTATTATAATGGTACTGGTCTGTTTTTCATTTAAATATTAGTTCTGGATTTACATTGAGCTCTCAGGATTTCATCCTCCTTGGGATTACCCATACGGATTACCAAGTTCTTCATATATATATATATATATATATATATATATATATATATATATATATATATGCAAGATGTATGCAAATGTATCTCTTGATGAGGAAATAACAAATCGGATCGCCAAAGCGCATTTGGGAAGCTGCGCCAACGCGTATGGAATAATAGACGTATCAATTTGTACTGCAAAATATACGTTTATAGATAAGTCATTTGACCTCACTGTCGAACGAGTCAGAAGCAAGGACCCTATGTAAGTTCCATATCAATCAGCTGAATGTCATCCACAATAGTTGTCTCTATGAGATCTGTGTCTATGCTAATAACGATTGCACAACCAATACTGATCTCGCAAAATGCAACCTTGATGAAATGAAGACTTGCCTAATGCAGTCACAACTTGGCTGATCTGCTTATTTTGCAAGGGTGAGTGATGACATACCTAAACTTCATAAGTATAGCCAGCTTAACGGCGGACAAAGTACCGTTGGAAGGCGATTGCACATTTCTAAAGACGAGCTGAAGTGTAAACTCTCAGCGTTCAATGTACCTCATACTAAATTCGTGGGATCTACCTTGGATATTTTTGCCAATGTGGTATCAGAAATTTAGCAATCCGTTGTATTGACCGAATAATTGACGAACAATAACGGCGAAAAGCGTCAGCAAATAATCCTATGCCTATCTCCCACGATCGTCGCTGTTGCACAAGATGTGAATTTTATGCCGGTCACTAGTGGGACGGATGTGTCACGTACGACACACACTTAAAATTGAACGAGGTTGCTGTATCTCCATCATATATATATATATTAAGAAATATAGTCTTAAGGTGTGGTATATTTATGGTGAACATAGAAGTCAACACTTAGAGGCGACAGTCTGTTTCATGCTATATGCAATCGTCAGGCCTGTCGCCTCTAAGTGTTGACTTCTATGTTCACTTTTATATATATATATATATATATATATATATATATATATATATATATATATATATATATATCTGTGTGTTTGTGTGTGTCTCTGTGTGTGTTTGTGTGTGTGTTGGTAAATTAACATATATAAATTGGAAAAAAATAGATCCTGGTCTGATAAAAGAGCAGAAAAACTGAATGAGAGATCAGAAATTACGACGCGATGCATCCACATTAAACAATGATCCTTTTGAGTTCGTGCGAAGCAGGATGAAAATATACATTTCATATACCCGCACTTCGATACAATATCAATGCCTTGCTTTTCTCATCCCATTCTATTAGGCCTCATGTTGTGAGTTTATTTACTTTTGAAAAATAAAGCGTTAGGAAATTATTTACCCCGCATCGCCTGAAGCTATCTAAATGTTGAAATCATGGTAGTGTGATCGCCTGATCTCCTAATTTTATTTTTTATTCAAAAGCTCTGCATCTTATTTCTTTTCTTTTCTTTTCTTATATATATATATATATATATATATATATATATATATATATATATATATATATATATATATATATATTTTACGAACCAACACATATTTGCACAGAATATGAAGGACAAATTAATTTAATTACATTAAGTATAGTGTTGTGTTCATTTTTTTTTATTAGTGTTAAAGGACGAAACATTTTTATAACACTTTAAATATGGGAATATTTACCAAAATATATTCTACTATATAGAGTGGCCCTAGAGTGTCCGTTCAGAACCTGAGTGAGCATGTCTCTTCCCAATTTAGTAAGCTTTGCCTTTTTCCCTATCCTAACCTTTAAATCCCTGTTCTGACATTGATTTACACAAACTCTTTTGGTAGATTACTCGCTGTATAACAAAGGCCAGTTTGCCTTCACTAGGTTCTATGAGTGCCTTATATTCCTATCCTTCTTTACGCATTTTTCTCAGAATTGTCAACTATATATTTGTCATTGTAATTATAAGGTTCCTTTTGTTTTCTTTTTCTATAAAACCTTTTCCTTGCTTGAATGCTTCATTCATACTATTCTCAGTATCCTCCTGTAGAACATCTTTGCTGCCGCAATTTATCTTTGAGTAAAATATCCAGTATTCATTGTGATATAGCAGTACTGATGTAACATAAGAGTTCAGCTCACTTTTATGTGTTGCTCCCAAAGTTTTCTATTCATAGTTTGAAATAGGTATTTTAATGCTATATTTACTTTAAACGAAGTATTATTACTTCAGACAAAAATTTTTGTGGACATCCTTGTTTGAAAGATGTTCCGTTTTTATTTTAAATAGGTACCTCCACTTTTTCGCGGGAAAACAGCATAGCGTAATAAACAAATGACACAAACTTACCGAAAATAAATTTTTATCGTCAAAACGCTTATGTTATTATTAAGATGAAAGACCAAAGTGTATTTTAATTATTTTTTGATATTTTTTAATATTTTTTAACACGTTCGAAATTTTGGTTAAAGTTTTCTTTTTTTTACGTCATCGCGGTGCTGTAAAAATAACATTGTTTTTTTTTGCGCTTTTTTCCCGTTGAAAACCCATTGATTTGGAAATTCTTGTAAAATTAAAGTAATTGTCCGATTTTAATGAAATTTTCAGGACTTATTTCACCAATGAATGAAATTATTTTTGAAATATTTCTTTTTAGTAAATTTTAGTAAAAAATATTTTTTTTTAATATGTTACACCCCACTTACTTATTTTCCCGAAATTTTTTTCAATTCTTTTTATTTCCTTACAATTTTTTTTTGTTTAAAGTAAGAGTCATTGGAGATGGTAAATCACCTACTTTTTTTTTTCTAATTTGTTCCAACTTTTGTAAAATGAGCTTTGAATAGAAAAATAATGAATCCAATAAAACTATGATATTACTTAATTAGAAAAGCTTTTAATTGCTTTTGTAAATAAGTAATATTAAGGTCATTATTGCCTGAAGAAATAAATTTTTTCTGATGAATAATTAAATTTTACAAGAATTTTTTATTTGTTTTACATTTTGATTATAATAATTTATAATAGTTTAAAAATCGTGCAAAACTCTGTATTAGCTTATTTCCTTTTGATAATTAGTAATTAAGTAGAAACAAAATTTACGAGTTCAAAATTGCCAAGTTTAATAAATTTAGTGATTCCACTTTTTTTTCAAATAATTTTTTATGTTGTATTTTTCTACTTAATACATTCCTTATTTCCATGTACGGTAGACTGAAATTGCCATTATTATAAAAAGAGTTTTGTCCCTTTATTCTAATAAATAGACATAACAGTAAAACTAAAAATAATAGGGTTCACTCAGATTTCTAGTAATTTTCATTTATGGTCATCCGTCGTAGCTGTCATCACTTGTCAATCAACACGTGGATCAAGTATCGGGATCAAAATTACGGTACCAATCGTTAATAATTCGTTGTATATTTCTTTTTTATGCTATAATTAAGTAATATTTTTTTTAAATCAGATTAATTTAACATTAAATTTTCTAATTTTACTAAAATGACGTGTCAGAAATTTTTTAAATATTTTTAAAATCGATAAATTTGTGTTTGTTTACAAATTTCTTAAAATTAAGAAAATGGCGGGTTTTTTGAAAATTTAAAAATTTAAAATTAAATTTGACATTCCAATGTATATAGTTTCTATCTGAAATATACCAGAATTGTTTACTTAATGGAAATAATAAATTTAATGATTCAACTTTCAAGTAAAACTAAAATGAAATATTCAAGCATATTTTTTCATTTTAAAAAATGCATTTTAAACTCAGGTATCGATAATTTATGCCGAAAAAGTGGAGGTACCTAATTTTAAACAATCTCTTTTACTTGAATCGAGCAGCTCACTTGCGTAGGAGGTTAAAAAAACATCGTTTGATACAAGTTGCTTTAGACCAGTCAGACACAGATCTTCATAGCTCAGTAAGGTTCTCTTTTCTATTTCAAAGAATGCCCACACCCTCGTAAATAGTTTTTTTCGAAACCCTATATATCCTCAGTTATGTATGCTAAAATTAAATAAATCAATTTTTAAAGAGATAATGTAATTACTTTGATCCGACATTTTTATACACACTGTTTCTATTTCAAACACTTTATATTATATCTATCGCCATGTACATTCGAGAAAGAAATGAGCAGGAGGTGTCTGTTTCAAACAAGGTTATTCGTTAACATAACTTTTGAAAGTATAGAAATGTCAAATTAAAAAGAATCCATAAATTCTTGAGGAATTGAACAGATGTAAGGCATCGAGTAAAAATATGAAAACGAAGAGTATATTTCAAACAAAGGTATACATGAAAAAAACATTTAAAGGGTTATGGGATCTTAAACATAATAATAAAAATGGATATTCAATACTTAAAAAATACTGCACCTCAGGAGTAGGCAAGGAGTCAGTCGCTCAACTTTTGAGCGACTGCACGGTTGTACTCTCATCCTACGGACGGGAGGAACCCGGAGGAGGCTACGCAGAAGGGCGGAATCTCCTTCGGGGAGGTAGATCGGCCCTGAACCCGTTTATACGGGTTAATGGGTATATTTTTGGCCGAGCCCACGGGCTCGGAATGCCGACGTTAAAAAGGCGTTGTGCCACATGACACCCTCGTGGGGCGGGGTGACTGAATATCGTCAGTCGTTCAAGTTTTGACTTGAGCAACTGTTCGGTTGTACTCTCATCCTATGGACAGGAGGAACCCGAAGGAGGCTAGGAGGTAGACTGGCCCTGAACCAGTTTATGCGGGTTCAATGGGCTATTTTTTGGCCGAGCCCACAGGCTCGGAATGCCCACGTTAAAAAGCCTTGTGCCACATGACACCCTCGTGGTGGGGTGACTGAATATCGTCAGTCGTTCAAGAATTTGAATTGAGCAACTGTTCGGTTGTACTCTCATCCTACGGACGGGAGGAACCCGGAGGAGGCTACGCCGAAGGTCGTTGTCTCCTTCGGGAAGTTAGACCGGCCCTGAACCCGTTTATACGGGTTCAATGGGCATATCTTTGGCCGAGCCCACGGGCTGGGAATGCCCACGGGCTCGGAATGCCCACGTTAAAAAGGCCTTGTACCACATGACATCCTCGTGGTGGGGGGTGACTGAATATCGTCCGTCGTTCTAGTTTTGACTTGAACAACTGTTCGGTTGTACTCTCTTTCTACGGACGGGAGGAACCCGAAGGAGGCTACGCCGAAGGGCGGAGGATCCTTCGGGGAGGTAAACCGGCCCTGAACCTGTTTGTGCGGGTTCAATGGGCTATTTTCGGCCGAGCCAACGGGTTCGGAATGCCCATGTTAAAAAGGCCTTGTGCCACATGAGACCTTCGTCGGGGGGTGACTGAATATCGTCAGTCGCTCAACTTTTGACCGACTGTTCGGTTGTACTCTCTTCCTACGGACGGGAGGAACCCGAAGGAGGCTACAACGAAAGGCGGAGTCTACTTCGGGGAGGTATACCGGTCCTGAACTCGTTTATATGGGTTCAATGGGCATATTTTTGGCCGAGCCCACGGGCTCGGAATGCCGACGTTTGAAAGGCCTTGTGCCACATGACACCCTCGTGGGGAGTGAATGAATATCGTCAATCGTTCAAGTTTTGACTCTAGCAACTGTTCGGTTGTACTCTCATCCTACGTACAGGAGGAACCCGAAGGCGGCTAGGAGGTAGACCGGCCCTGAACCCGTTTATACGGGTTCAATGGGCATATTTTTGGCCGAGACCCCGAGCTCGGTGAGCCCACGTTAATCCGGCCTTGTACCACATGATGCCTACGTGGGTGGGGTGACTAAATATAGTCTGTCGCTCAACTCTTGAACGACGGTTCGGTTGAACTCTCTGCCTTCGGGCGGGGAGTAACCCGAAAGAGGCTACACCGAAGGGCGGATTCTCTTTAGGGGAGGTAAACCGACCCTGAATCCGTTTGTACGGGTTCAATGGGCATATTTTTGACCGAGCCCACGTGCTCGGATATGCCTCGTTAAAAAGGCCTTGTGCCACATGACGCCGTCGAGGGGGTGGGGGGTGACTGAATATCGTCAGTAGTTCAAGTCGAGTCAAGAGTCGAGTCAGAGGCAGTCCGAAACAGAGTCGCGTTCTGACAATTTCTGTAAGACATTGGAGTAATGATACTGGTCGAGACTACATTGTTCTCTCTACTAAACCGGATTGTTCATACTAACACTTCTACTTCTTTGTATATATTCCTGTTTGTAATATATCTGTGTTATTCCATACCTGTGTTCGAGTTCTTCTTTATTGGTTCTACCTTGGACTATCACGTGGGCCTTGAAATCCGGACTATAACGTAAAGTAATAACACTCTCAGATTAAAACAAATCCGGCAAATATAGTCGAATATACATATGTGTGTGTGTGTGATTCCGATGATAATTAAATAATTAATGATTAACGAAAATAAAATGAAATGTAAGAAATAAATGTTATGTGTTTGTTTTTAATCTTTTTTCTCTCTTCATTAAATAGTAATAAATCCCTTAAGCAAATCAGCATCATTGATTTTAAGACTTTTCAAAAGAAATAGAAAAAAAACACGATTTGTATATTTTGTTATATTCTCAGATTGTTTTTATGCGTCTCCCTTTGGGGTTATTATTTTATTGAATCTTTGTTTACGACGCAAAGAATGAAGAAAATTTACAAACGAATACAAAAAAAATACAGACATTAAATTCTCAAATCTTTTGTTGCTTTCAAAAGAAATGTTACGAAATCTATTTTTGTTGTATCGAAACACCGATCTGTGAAAACACGCTTATATGTTTGTCCCCAATCAAAAAAGAAATCATTAATTAAGGAAATATGATCACAATGTAAATTGAGTACACACGAACACAGGTATATATATATATATATATATATATATATATATATATATATATATATATATATATATATATATATATATATATACGATGAACATGATGAACAATACAATCAATATTTGTCTTGAAATAGGTAACACCCTGATGATGGCATTGTGCTATGTTGAAAGTACTCGGAATAAAATAATATGTATCACCACGGCCATTTTCTCTCTTGTCAATGAATATGAAAAAATCCAACTGAAAGTAAGTATACAGGACTTGTCAAAATTATTCAATGAAACATGTTTCTGTATTCAGATATATTGATGGCATTTAGAAATATGATTAAATGGATATTTTAACTTCTTTTCATGTCAAGAACGGAAAGGATTTTTGCATTCTTTCTTAGATTATACATTAAAAGTATATTATAACGTAAAATTTAAAATAATATTTCAAAAACGAATGATTTGAGGATATGTTTATCTGGATTTTTGTCCTTGTTTTCTTGTGAGGAACTCGCCTCCAAAGTTTGTGAAAGTGTGTGTGTGTTTGTGTCTCCGTGTGTGTGTGTGTCTCCATGTCTGTGTGTATGTCCGTTTGCGTGTTCGTGCGTGTGTGTGTGCGTGTTTGTGTCTCCGTGTGTGTGTGTGTGTGTGTGTATGTGTGCGTGCGTGTCCGTGCGTATGTGTGTGTGGCAACGTGGATAAGATTTTAGTCAGACGCTGGGATTTGTAGTTTTAAAACTATTTATTTATATGTTCTTTGAATATAAAATCTAGTCGATTTCATGTGGATATTTTTATTCTTCCATCACAATTTTTTAATTAACTATCCCACACTTTGATCGTAGAAATCTGTCAAAAATAGTAAAACATTCTAAGAACCTGGAAGCAAATTTACTGTGGATGATCTACCGATTAAAAAACTTTCTAAGCCTTTTCGCCTTAGTAAATTGTATTCTCTTTTAATATGAGTAGCATTTAAAAAAAAAATCGAACTTGTGGTCAGTCCCTTTATGGAGAGCGCCTAATGCATTCGATGTGTTCTTTTGCAAAAGATCCCTTTCGTGTGCATATGATAATTTATTTAAATTAAATTTAGGTTGAGTTTAGACAAATTATTTTCAATTGAATTTGTGATAGAATTAGTGGGTACAACAATATATATTTGGATTCATTGTTTTCTTTATGTTTTTCCGGAAGAACGGCATTTGTATTTTGTAATATTTTCAGAGTTTTTGTTTAGCATTTAATAAAAAAATTGTTAATTTATTGGGGAAGCTTCAAAGAATTACGAAAATATTTCAGTTGTGTCATGATTCTTTCCCCCAAAAATTGTCCGTGATATATTAAAAAAATTAAACCATTATCCTTACGCGAACATACTCACACAGACACATACACACACACACACACACACTCACACACATATATATATATATATATGTGTCTGTCTGTCTGTGTGCGTGTGTGTATGTGTGTGCGTGTGTGTGCATGCGTATGAGAGAAAGTGTGATGGGGAATGAGAGAAATCAAAATGATGACCACCCCCCACTAACAAATCGTCAATAAACAATGTAAGGCTCTGAAAATAGAGACAAGCTTTTCACAACTACAGTAAGTCAAGTGATAGAAAATAATGCATCGCTCTCTATATTTTAACAAACTGTAATGATGGGCTTCAGTAAGAGCTGATTTCAAAATCAAAGGAAGCAAGTATGTGATAATTATTCTCCCTGTTGGAAGAAATGAAAAATTCATATTGTACTTGAAAATAAACTCATTATATAATAATAATCCGAATGTGGATTTGAATATAAAAGCAAATATATTCTTCTACAATACACTTAGCTAACATATTGCAAGAATCATATAAAATAAGTATTCTGTCTTAATCTGCGTGTCAGGAATAAGCTTCGGTAATTGTATCCTCACAGGTACAAATGCGGACTCATATACATCTACATATTTACTTTTCGACTTCGAAGACTGAAAGTTTAATAAAAAAAAATAAGTATAAATCTATTACGCATGAGAAGTGTCCACTTTAATAACGATTGGATTAATAAAGACGATGGACTAAGACTATTAATCTATTATTATTATTATTAATACCATAATCCGTTATTATTATTACTATTGTTATTATTATTATTATTATTATTATTATTATTATTATTATTGACAGCATTAATTCTTTAAAAATATACATGCATCCATCCATACATATGTTTTCTTTAATTTTGATACGTATAACTTGGACAGTCTGAATTGATATCTGATTTTATCAGCTACATTCGGACACCTTTTGAGAAGGCTACGTTTCTAATTATAAAATACTTATAACAATTCTACAAATAGTGATTTTGACACGATAGACTAATTTTGGAATTTTAAATATAGCGCCACAACACATATGCAGAGAGTATGGAACAAAATCTTGTTTAATATATTGATATTTTGTACTTGATAATAAAAATGATGTTCAAAATTACACAAACTAAACTGAACAAAATATTAACGTTGAAGATTTTATTTATATTTTAGATTTGGATGTTGAACACCGTATTGGAAAATTTGAACCATGGAATATTAGTGTTTTGGAGCCTTTTGCCTTTTATATTATATTCTTATTCTGTCCTGGACAATAAGTTCTACCTGGATTCTATCGTCTTCGAAATTTATATACACATACAAACATACATACATACATACATGCATATATATATATATATATATATGTATGTGTGTGTGTGTGTGTGTGTGTGTGTGTGTGTGTGTGTGTATGTGTGTATATAAATATAAATAAATATATATATATATGTATAAATATTTGTATAGTATATGCGCGGTACTTATTTGAAAGCGCTCAAAACCCAGGGTCACAAGCTCACATCTATCCAAGCATATATATATATATATATATATATATATATATATATATATATATATATATATATTGGCCATTAATATATATATATATATATATATATATATATATATATATATATATATATATATATATATATATTGACCATTACTATTATATATATACATATATATATACATATATATGTATATATATATATATATATATATATATATATATATATATATATGTGTGTGTGTGTGTGTGTGTGTGTGTGTGTGTGTGACACTATTTAGTTCGCTAGAAAGAAAGAAGAAAAAAAAGAAAGGCGAGAATTAAATTTAGGTGTAAAGAAACCATCACGAAAAGGACACTAAGTGATGTTATTCTTTTTAACAAAGAAAAATGCTAAAGGTTTATTCTCATTAGCGAGGAAAGTAAGGTCGCAGATGTTTCAGATTTAATCTGATTTATGTTACGGGGCGGCGAGTAAGATATATCCAATCTCCCCATGGCAATGGTAAAAATTTCAAGTTGGACAAACGACCTCCCGCAGATTCTAAAGCCATCAAATAAAAATTAATGAAGCACGCACTGACCGAAAAACAAAATACCCGCTGGACCTCCCGTAGGGTGCTGGGAGATAAATATTAATTAGGTCAAGCTTGACCGAAACCAAAATGTCCGTGGAACCACCTTATTGTCATTTGGGAAAAACACCTGTTTATTGTCAGGACTGGCTATGTTAGCGAAATTATTTTATCAGAACGAATAATTGGCACCAAGGTGCGATACGTCCAGTTGACCACCCACTTGATAGTTGGCGAAAATCTCGTTGACGAATTCCATATGATAAAGTCCAAGTGACATTTGGCTAAGATAAGAGTCCAAGGGTTCGTTTTCGGGCAGAAGGAAAGAAAGAGAAAGCAAAGAAAAAAAAAAAGGAAGATTTTTTTTTTCTTTGAGCAAGATTTTTTAAACCGAGGCTAGTCTAGCCACGCCCACACTGCTGGGCTCGCATTGGCTGAATGGTGGCGTGAGCGTTAGGTGGAGGTAATCATGTGAAGGTAATCATGTGGAGGTAATCATGTGAAGAAGGAGGGAGGCCTGTTAGCACCCATTAAAGAGTTCGGTATGAGATGCCACTGTGGGAGAGAGGGGAAACCCGTTGACACCCTCTGAGGGTACGGTGAGATAGCAATATGAGAACAGAAGAAGGTGGGAGGACGAAAATACTTCCAAAAATGGAAAATAATAAATTTTCCTGACCGAAAACAAAGAAGTGGATTGTGGATATAGAATTATCAAGGAACCTCAAACCCCGACAAGCCCACCCCGGTTTTGGTCGGCGTCCATATAAGCAGAGTCGCAGGGAGTAAAAAGCAGTTCCAGTTAAGTTCGCAGTGAAGTTCGCAGCTGAGTTGAATTGAGTTGGGCCCGCCTCGCAAAAAGTTGACTGAAAGATTCCACGCAATTCCGAACTCAACTTCTAACCAAGAACAATTTATTTTTGAAGAACGACTTAGACTCACACCACCAAAACAAGTCTTACGAATATCGCCTGAAGATACACCAAAACCAGTTTCTTAAAAGAACAAATTAAGGTGTTAAGACTCGCCTAACAAACACAAAGTATCACGAATCCATATAGCGGGTTGGGAGAAAGACGCAGTTCTGTATTCAGCAACTAGATATAAAATATTGTTATCCTTTTTATCACATTTGAACTTTTTTTGAAGTGTTATCCAAAGTCTTTCAAATTTGATGCACAATTCATTTTAAAATATTTATAAAAACTTCGGGTATGTTTGTTGCATCATTTTCAAATACGTTTCTTTGTGTCTTCAAATAAGAATAACATTTTATGGATTTTAGTAACCTTATTTTTATGCTTCATTCTTCTAATATTTGTACTAGTTTTTTTAGAGTTTATATGATATATATGAAGTATTCTGTTATACTCTATGTTCATGGCTAAAGCCTCACTTTCCTTATCCTGACAGAAGCTAATGCAGAATAGAATTATTAGAACATTGTCCATATCTGCAGGGTTTTATCAAACAATTGCAGCTTACAAAAGAATGTGCAACACAGAATTGGAGCTGCATACTTGGCATTTGGAATGCTAACCAAACGCCTCTTCAACAACAAGGATCGGAACATGGTAAAACAAATATTATGGAATACATAATAATAGCATAATTTCTTCTTTCCTATATGGTTGAGAAACCAGAATTCTATATCGTCGCGATATTCCAAAATTAGAATGATTTCACCAGCCAAACCTTCGTTCAATCACCAAATGAACTTACTGTGTGACTAACACCAAAGTCCTGGAAAAAGCCACTAGGCAAAATATCGAAGAGATGCTCATTAAGCAACGTCTTCGATGGTCAGGATATGTAAAAAGAAAGGAAGAGTCAATGATTCCATATGTATTATTTAGTGAGATCACTTAGGGAAATGATCACGGTTATCCCCTCTTCGAAGATAAAATACTAACACAAAACAACATTGTAATCCAATGAAATTGAACGTAAATCATTGGAAACATAAGCACAAGACCGTACCAAGTGGATGTTCTATCACCATAGGAACCGAAAACTTCGAATCAACCAGAAGAGATAAAGAAAAAGTTACAAGACAAGAGGCAAAGGCTCGTCAAAATCGACCCCGTATTCCACCAACATTTCTATTCTGTCAAATTCATCAGCTCTTCCATGCAAATATTAATCTATTTAGTTATCACCGTCATCATCTTAAATGAAGCGATCAGAAAAGGGGAGATTAAATTCTTGGGTACGAGATAAAGACGGCGATGCGATGCACTGTTTTTGCGTTAATGGTAAGGATTTTGCTGGAATTCCTTTGTTTTTCATTCGGTTCGTTGGCTATAAGCGATTTAGTTGAACTAATACATTAGAAATGGCAAGTTAATCAACAAGATAATGTAGCTGTTGTGAAACGAATGTGAGTTTTGTTTGAATTTTTTATTATTATTATTATTATTATTATTATTATTATTATTATTATTATTATTGTTATACAAAAATCCTGCAAGTTAGGACGCGCATTCATAAACAACATTGCTTTTTTTTAAGTTTTGATTTTTGGAATATCATTGGTGGAGATCATGTTTATAATTCTTTGCAATAAATGAGGTCTTTTTGGGGTCGTTTGATGATATTTATCTAAAGTTTTTCTTCTATGTGGCATGTCCATTGAGGGCGTACGTGTTAATGATTCTCAAGAATTTTTAGTCTCTTGTAGCTCTTAGTACTGTCTGTCTTTCTACCATATTTCTTAAATTCTGTTCTTTCATTCATTGAAACATGTTTCTTAAGGAGGCAATGCGTTATTTTTTGTTACATTTTTCAACTTCATTATGAGCCCTAAAATGTGAACTATTTCATTCTGATGGCATTTATCATTTTCCTTTATTATCATTTTCTCTAAAACATCCACGTTTCTCACATATTCAATTCATACTATTCTCAGTGTCTTTCCCTAGCACGACAATTCTCTTGTTTAAAACCTCTTCTTCATCTGTGAAGAAATTCTACAGCATTCAATGCCATATAAGAGGATTGATATTACGTAAACATTCTTCTTTTTGTTTGTTTCTAATGCAAAATTTCCTGTTAATTAATACTTTTCTTAGGATTTTAGAAGATATCTTTCGCCATCCCAATACTCCTTCGGATTTCAGTGGAGCATTTTTCCGTCCTCTGTTAAACACTTCCCAGACATTTAAATTTCTGTACCTGTTTGATTTTGGTATCTCTAATTTTAAATTTACATGGAATGTTTTACCTTTCTTCTCGCTTTCAATCGCTTCTTCTAGTTTCCTCTTCACTATTTTAATCCCAACAAAATCGATGACACTCGACAATCATCTCTTTATTAATTTTTGTTATGATTATATATTGCAAAAATAATATCGTATAAATTAAGGAAGGAAATGAATTATTACATCGAACATTTTATTTTTATCTCTTAATCTCCTTTCAAATATATGAACCTACATTGTTTAGCATTATACAACCATCATCATCTATCACGTGTCCTGTAATCCATTATATTCATAAGGGTAACACCGTAACAATATTTTTCCCCTTGGCAAGATAACCTGGCCGATCTAAACCCTCTCCAGTCTGGTTTGAATTCAGAGTTTTCTTTCTCTCAGTCAACTAGCCACCCCAAGGCTATAGGACCCAGTCTGTCCTGGAATTTACCCATATCTGTCAGTCTAAGGAGCGAACGGCCCTACTAAGTTTTGAATTCAGAATTGTCCTTCTACATCGGTTACAACTCAAGGCTTTAGAACACAGGCTTTCCTATTTCTTACCCTTAGCTGAGAGAAGAACAGATAGAGGCATGGTATTCCTTAAGGTATTGGCACATAAGTAAATATAATGAACTCGACTGGAATTCGAACAGCGTACCGATTACTCAGTAATTTGTCTTTAAAAATGAATTATACGAAATAAATTCCGTCAACGAAAAAAGGTCACGGCATCTCTCACTACACGACAAATAATACATTTGAATTGGTAAGCGCATTTCTTTTTAATTTTCTATTATTTACACTAAAAGCTAGACCCTACCCTACACGGAAACCGCTAGTAGACTGCTGGTGGGCCGCCGATGGCAGCCATCGGCAGGCCACCAGCGGGCCAATATTGGGCCTCATGCGACCCGCCAGTGATAACATTGCCGAGACGACAACGGGCTACCAGCGTTAAATGCTAGTCGCATGCAACCGGATTAGTGGATTGCGTGTAGAGTAAGCTTCCATAGATGACTTTCTACAATGGACACACAAATATTACAATTATAGAAAACTTTATTATTTTCATTAATTATTTAGAACTTCTGAATCCCATCTATATGCTCCTTATTTTCTCTTCAATATATTTATTATCTCCTTCTACTTTTCTTTCTTAATCCCCTTGCGATTATTTCTTTGTCTGCCACAAATGTTGCAGGAGTGTCAACACATTTCCGTCCATGTCTATATTTAGCAATGGCCGCGCGATCTTCATCACTTCAAAATATCTCTACATATTTATCGAAATATAAGCATTTTTGCATAACATGAAAGATATCTAAATGTCTGAAGTTAGGCGCAATCGTGAAAAAAAAAATGACTGAAGGAAATGAGCTTTCTTTAAAGAGAGAAAACGAGACTTTTATTTACTGTGAAGTATATTGGACCAAATAGTACTTTCACCTACAAAGGAGGACACAGGCTCAATCCCAGCCTAGACGATACTTTTCCCTTATATAGATTTTACGAATGATCCCGACTATAGATGTAACATACACTGCGTAATAAATAAAAATGGGGTGTCTGTTTCAAATAAGTAGTTTCCTCTATAATAATATTAAAGTAACATTGCAATTGTGTCAAGCATGAAACAGCCTGTCACATCTAAGTGTTGAATTCAATGATCAATTTTATATTTACACACGCTCTATCTCTGATATTGAGCACTTTATCCCATAAATATAGCACACCTTAAGAGTATATATATATATATATATATATATATATATATATATATATATATATAGAGAGAGAGAGAGAGAGAGAGAGGGAGAGAGAGAGAGAGATAGATAGATAGATAAATAGATAGATCGATAGATAGATAATATTAGTGGTCAATTCATATATATATATATATATATACATCAATTCATATATATATATATACATATATATATATATATATATATATATATATATACATCATATATATATATATATACATAAATTTATATATATATATATATATATATATATATATATATATATATATATATATATATATATATATATATATATATACATCATCATGAAATGCCGAATTTCTATTCTAATCTACAAGGATGAACAGTGGACGAAAAAGACAATTTTGATGGGTTCTCTGGATTCTGCTGAAGCTTCTGACCTGGTTGAATTATGTCTGTTGTATAATTTAAGTGCCTTTCATTGTCTAGATTCCGATAGTGTAGGATTGTATAGAGATGATGGTTTATTAGTTGTTAAAAACTCCACT